>NW_024121101.1:403336-590836 GCF_016745375.1 Pimephales promelas
TAAATTTATTTGTTCATTTGATTATAAAAAAAAAACTTTTCTTTTCAAACTTATGAACATTGTAGTGTATATTGTAGCATATTTATTTTGTACACAAATGTTATATGTTAAATATATGGGCTTTATTCTTCCACAGAATAAAAAAGAATAAAGGTAATTGCGACTTTTTATTTCACAATTCTGACTTTTTTTCGTCGCAATTTCAAGAAACAAGTCAGAACTGCGAGATAAAAGGTTGCAATTATCTAATTATTAGATATTAATTCGTGGCAGAAACAAACTTCCATAAAATTGTGTATCAAACAATATAGTTACGAACAAGTACAAACTACTGTACATTATATAGCTATAATACATCCTCATAACTATAATTGCATATAACTGCCTTAAGTTATAAACACACTTTGAATGTAAAACGTCACTATACTGTGATTTATTTATACATTTCTGCCCATTACCAGTATTTTACTAGTGTGTTTTTGCCATTGTGTGTTGTAGATTCTGTGTCAGCTGAGCTTCTGGCTTCTGTTCAGACAAACGCTGATGGAGCGACAGGCGAGGATGGAAGAAGAAGCATCGCTCTGTGACGTCCAAGTAGACCAGCAGAAAAAAGGTGGTTTATTAGAATCTCTAAAAAGTGGTTTCAATGCAGATTAACAGTCACAGCAGAAAATCTCTTAGTTATTTTATATCCTTAAAGAAATGCATTTCCATGTGGGTTTCAGAGGAAGACAAAGAGGAAGAGGAAGTGGACGAGAACGACCTGATGTATGTGATGGGGAACCTAGTGAAGGCTCTGCTGGTCAAATACTGGATCTATGTCTGCGGAGGAATGTTCTTCTTCGTCAGCTTTGAAGGAGAATTAGCCATGTACAAGATCGTCTACATGATGATGTTTCTCTTCTGCGTGGCTCTTTACCAGGTGCACCACTGTCTAACATTTTGACTGGAGACAGGTTTATTAGGTGTCTGTCACACATGACGCGGATTTGACACTCATCGCGTTTTCTCACAACTCTTTACATTTAACTGTTTAACCCTTGTGCTGCATTCGATTTTTAACACCGTTGAGTGCATTAAGGACCAAAAATGGCCACATATTAAACATTGCCTAAAATATTATATATTATTATTATTTTCCACTTTTACCAAGTTAAATCTTTTAACCAGCATCAGTCCTCATCATAACTACCAAAAATGTATTCAATTTCGGGATTTTAACCCTTTAATTACCAGTTTTGTTTGCGAAACCATCGATTTGTATAAGAGGAAAAAAACACAAAAATTCAATTATTTTCAATAAACTAAATGCAAAGAGAAAACTTTAGATTTGGATTATCACAGTCCCACTTTGCAAAAAATCCCACTTGGCGCGTTAGAGACCAAAAATGGCCACCTATTAAACATTGCCTATTGCCTAAAATAAGGTGCATTTCCACCAATAGGGAATAAATATGTAGTGACGTCATCTGGTGGAATACACTATATAATGCAAATATAATGCTTTTGCTTCAAAATGAAAGGATGTTTGTGCAAAAATCATGTTTCATGTATTACTGACAGCCTCAGATTTAAACAACGTTTTAATGGGTTTCAATGGGCCATTTTTGGTCTTTATGGTGCTGAGTGTTACTATTTGATCTGCACAGTGTGTGTTATACATATTTTGCAAAATCGGATCACATTTTTTACATGTATCCAAAAAGTCACAATTTTGCCAAATTTCATACCATTTGCATTAAAACAGCCAAAATGGTCAAAGAAATTAAACTGCAAAAGACCAAAAATGTCCCTAATGCAGCATAAGGGTTAAAAGACTGTTCTTGCAAAGATACTCAACAAATCTGCCATTTCGGCTTGTGTTGCATAAGATGAAGCCTATTGTATTATAAAGGAGGGGCGAGTCTTCATTTCGGTGACGGAGCGCTTGTGTTCTCCTCAGGTACACTATGAATGGTGGCGCAGGATCCTGAAGTACTTCTGGATGTCTGTGGTGTGTTATACTATGCTTGTGCTCATCCTAATCTACACCTGTCAGTTTAAGAACGCCATCGCTACCTGGACCAGTATGACAGGCTTGGGAGAGAAAGTGTGAGTATTAAATACTCTAGATACGTTTGATCTGTTGGCCATGCTACAAGCCACACAGTTGAGCGGATTCGTTGCCTCCACCAGCAGCTCATCTAAGGAAGCGTCCTAACTGAAATTAAACCTTATGTTTTATTACAGATTTTCAAGGAGTAGTTCACTTTAAAAAAAAAATTGCTGATAATTTACTCACCCCCATGTCATCCAAGATGTCCATGTCATTCTTTCTTCAGTCGAAAAGAAATGAAGGTTTTTGATTAAAACATTCCAGGATTTTCTCCATATAATGGACTTCAATGGGGTCCAAACGGTTCAAGGTCCAAATGAGAGTTTCAGTGTGAACTGCAAACTGTTCAAAGGGCTTTAAACGATTCCAGACGATGAATAAGGGTCTTAACAATCGTTTAAGATAACAAAGTTTAAGTTTTAAAGCTCAAATAGCCGCCTCGCTCTGTTCTGTGATGAGTGTCGTGACTCTCCCGTTCGAACTCGTTCATCAAAATGAACGAATCTTTTCCAGAGTCACCTCGTTCATTTCATTCGTTGAATGAACCAAATGACACAAAAAAAGATTCATTCTTTTTTTTTTTAGCTGTTTATTTTCACATTTTTTCCCTCTTACCACAACAAGAAAAAAAGACAAAAAAAATAAAATAAATAAATAGATAAATAAATAAAATACGGGAACGGGAATCCAAAAAAAAAAAAGTACATTTCTTGGTTTCAGTCCATATTATTACATGTTATTGTTTGCCATTCATGTCCAAAATACTCTTTAAGGGGAGACCAGTCCTTTACAAAAATATCCAGAGTTCCTTCCAGTACATTATGCCGTCTTTCGTATGGTAAGAGTGACAAGAGTTTTTCACGCCAAACAGTTAAATTAGGAGAGTATTCTTTAATCCAGACATGAAGTATGGAAAGACGAGCAGCATTCAACATTATGGATATTATTTTTGTTTCCAACACACAAGAATGCACAGTCTAGGATCCAATGGCACTTTAATCCCAAACGATTTTTTCATTTTGATGAACGAGTTTGAACAGGAGAGTCACGAACGCGCATCACAGAACAGAGCAAGACGAGATTATACAATTTTGACATTTGTGCTTATAAAACTTAAACTTTGTTATTATTTTTTTTAAATGAGCAATCGTTTCGCTTGATAAGACCCTTATTCGTCGTCTGAAATCGTTTAAAGCCCTTTGAACAGTTTGCAGTTTGCACTGAAATAGTCTTTTGGACCTTGAACCGTTTGGACCCCATTGAAGTCCATTATATGGAGAAAATCCTGGAATGTTTTCATCAAAAACCTTCATTTCTTTTCGACTGAAGAAAGAAAGACGTGGACATCTTGGATGACATGGGGGTGAGTAAATTATCAGCAAAAGTTTTTTTAAAAGTGAACTACTCCTTTAAGTGCAAAGCATGCAGTGCTTGAGCTAAAAAATGGTGTAAAAACTGCATAAAATGGCCTCTTTAAAACAAAGTCTTGATTTTGTTTTTCGGGCTCTACTAGAACAGGTTTTTCCCTATATTCTCCATTGTTGCGGCTCCTCTCTTCCCAGTCTGCCAGTAACGCTCTGTTTAGTTCCTGTCTCTATGAAGCTCCTCCTTCTGAAAAGCACACTGTGCTCTGATTGGTCGGCTGGACCAGTGTTGTGATTGGTCAGTCGTAAATGACACGCCTCTTCCCATTAACACGAGTTTCAACACACTACTAACTAACTCAACCAGGCCCCGCCCCTTTTATTCTGCGTATAAATTATTTAAATGATGACTATTTTAACGTGTTTGTTCCCGGAAGAAAACTCAAGACTACAATGGAGGCGTTTCAGAAACACTGACACTGATATCGAGAAGAACTCTTTTTAATGCTTAATGCTAGCAACATTACAGACTGTATGTAAAATAAAGCATAATTGGTCTTCTGTCTCTTTGCAGACTGAAGGATATCGGTCTGGAGAAGTACAGCCTCTCTGATTTGTTCACCCGTATCTTCATCCCCACGTCCTTCTTGCTGGTGTGTATCCTGCACCTGCATTACTTCCACGACCACTTTCTGCAGCTCACTGATCTCAAAGCAGTGGTCAGCAAACAGGAGAGCACCATTTACAGGTGAGAGCGCTCTCTCTGCTCAGGCCGAGGTCTTCGCTAGTTACAGCTGATGAGAACAGCGAGTGTGGATCGTAATAATATCTCAGATCTGATTAGAAGTCGTAACACAAGCTTTTCATTGATGTATGGTGTGTTAGGATAGGATATTTGGCCGAGATTCAACTATTTGAAAATCGAAAATCGCATTTAGTTGTGCATATGTTCACGATTGTACTTCATTCACTCACAAAGATAAATGTTTTCTATATTTACGGTAGGAAATTTACAAAACATCTTCATGGAACATGATCCTTACTTAAAATCCTAATTAAATGTTGCCATAAAAGAAAAATTGATTATTTTTTTTACCCATGCCACAAATGTACCTGTGTGACTTGTGACTTTTTTTAATGATCTTGGCCGGGTCACGAATGTATACTCGTCCAAATATTTGATTGAACATTCTCTTGTGGTGCATTGCTTTAATAATTAATTGTACACCGAAAATTAGTAGCTGTATTTAACTTCTAACGGTTTGCAGAGTGTTTTCTCCATTGTCTTGTTGAACTTCATTTTGGGCTCTCTTTACATCTGCTATTAAGACACGTTTTGGTCGATCGGATCACAAGTAGATTAGGGAGACACATTCCCGTTTACACCTGGGGCGCTATTTTAACGATCTGAAACGCAGGTATCAAGCGCAACTAACTTTGTGGGCGGATCTCGGCGCTGTTGCTATTTAACCGGCGGGATAAATGACTCTTGCGCCCGACGCACATCTAAAAGGGTCTGAAGTAGCTTCATTATTCATAGGTGTGGTTTGAGCGTAACGGGAAACAAACCAATAAGAGCGTCATATCACATTCCCTTAAACCCTCAGGTGCTCTTCGTTTCGGAGTCACACTTGTTATCTTCCCCGTCAAAAGTGACCGGACACCTAAAAATGAAACTTTCTCCATCCCAGTAAAACCAATGCAATTTATTTTTGTTCTATAATATTTATTCTTTTTAATTTAGTGTTTTGAGACAATTTAATTGAATTTATTAATATTTATGCAATATTTATGGTTTATTTTTGCCATGGAAAAAAATATATATATATGTATATATATATATATATATATATATATATATTTTTTTTTTTTTTTAAATGAATGCAGTATTTTAGTTTAATATAGAGTCTAGGCCTTCAGAAAAAAATTTTTTTTGAAGAAAATTAGCACCATCTGGTTACAGTATAGAGAAAAGGCATGAATCATGGTGTAACCACTAGATGGCAGTTAGCCTGCTTATAACCATTTGGCATTTAACCACTTAGCCTGCTCTGATCATGACCTCAATTTTTTTTGTGTGTTTACATACCCAATGCCATAAAAGTCACCAAGTTTTGTAACATTCCGATGAAGCTGTGATTTTTAAAATTTCAAAACAGAAAACTTTTGGGTCAGAAATGACCGAAGAGCACCTGAAGGTTAAGAGCGTGATGAACGAGGTGCGCTTGTTCCGTGGCGCAATACTATTATAACGGCGCATTTACCGGATGCACTTCACAATCGTTTCACAGCCGAGGAGATCGATGCTCTCGTCTGGGCTGTAAAAGAAAGGGAAGTGACATTGGGGACGGGACAAACCCACCCAAATTAGCTTCGGTTAAACATGTATATGATAATTTGGGTAAATGTGTAAGCTTTTATGCCTGTTTTTCCCATCGTCATGAAAACAACAATGATTTTCCTTGTGTTTTAAAGTCCCCGTGAACCGGAAGTTGCAAACAACTTTTCTCCAGTGTTGTGACATATTTCTGAGAGAAACGGAATACTAAATAAGGCAAAATAGTGGGCATGGCTTTTTTTTTCCAACTAGCACCTGATTGGATCTAGAAAAATGGGTGTTTCATTCTGAAATGGAGGATGATGCAAGTTTACACACGCTGTCAATCAATGCTCGCTCGGTACTCGCAAACACACAGCAGCTGTCTGTCAGTTGGAGGGGCGTGGTTATGGATGTTAAGGAGACACCCAAACCGTAAAGGCTACGTCATTGGGCAAGGTCCTCCAATGCAGAGGGGAGGGGCATTTTCAAACTTTGATTAAAGATTACAAAGCCCAAAAATGTTTTTGTGTGGATTGACTTGCATGTATGAATTGTTCACCACAAAACGATCAATTTAGGCAAACAAAGTAAGTATGGTCAATTTTGATTTCATGGGGACTTTAATACATTTCCTTGTAATAATGTATCATTTGCAAAAAGTAAAATGCATGATAAATGATAATGATAAATCCGTCAGTGTAGGTCAATTGCGCTGGGTGCAAGATAGGACCCATGGTGTGTTAATCTGTCTCTTTTGTCCACTTTCAACCACTTCTGTCCTGATTTCTTCGAGGGTCGATCAGTTTTTTCAGATCTTTTGATACAATGGATGAAATAAGCTCAGTAGACGGAGAGTCTTTTACACTACAAAAGCAATCGTTCAATGTGTTTTCAACTACCTCTGGAAGTGGTCGAAAGAGGACAAGCTCAAAATGTTTTAGAGTCGTTCACTTGTGATCTAATCGACCAAAACGCTTAGGTGTAAATAGAGCCTTAGTTTCATCCTCATGCTTCATTTCCTCATTTCTCACTGTCTACTTCATGATGGTTTGTCCTCTGTTCAGTCTGTTCCTGTGTAAACCTTGTTTTATCTCTGCCAATCATCTTACTTTATGCAAATTCACTTCTTTTTTAACCAATCATCTCCTCACATCTTTCCCCTGCCATCCCTCACATCACAGCTATACTAAAGTCAGTGGTCGTATCTATCTGATCGTGGATAGGTGGGTGACTGATTTTCTTTCTCTGCCATTTATGGAATCCACCACGAATGTTCACCTTTTCCCCAATTTCCCACAATCCCTCATTCTTCTCACTACTCTCAGTACACCGTTTTCTCACTTGATGGTGTCACTTTTTAACGGCCTGCTAGATTCCTAGATGGATCCAAAAATGTGTGATTTTCTTATTTAGAACTTTAGTTTTTGCTGTAAATGTTACATAATGTCAAAGTCAATGTGAAATCTGTAGTCAGATGTATTTCCGAATAGGGGTGGGAATCTTTAGGAACATCACGATCTGATTCTGATTTTGGGAGTCACGATTTACTTTACAACACTTTCGAAGTTTATGGAAGAGTATTTTATTATTGATTTGAGGGTTTTTGGGGTGGGGTTGGGGATCAGAGGGCGGAGCTGGATAGGATTAGGGGTGGGGTTAGGGATCTGGGGCGGAGATGGGTAGGATTAGGGGTGGGGTTAGGGATCTGGGGGCGGAGATGGATAGGATTAGGGGTGGGGTTAGGCATCAGGGGCTGGAGATGGGTAGGATTAGGGGTGGGGTTAGGCATCAGGGGCGGAGATGGGTAGGATTAGGGATCAGGGGCTGGAGATGGGTAGGATTAGGGGTGGGGTTAGGCATCAGGGGCTGGAGATGGGTAGGATTAGGGGTGGGGTTAGGGATCAGGGGGTGGAGATGGGTAGGATTAGGGGTGGGGTTAGGCATCAGGGGCTGGAGATGGATAGGATTAGGGGTGGGGTTAGGCATCAGGGGGCGGAGATGGGTAGGATTAGGGATCAGGGCTGGAGATGGGTAGGATTAGGGGTGGGGTTAGGCATCAGGGGCTGGAGATGGATAGGATTAGGGGTGGGGTTAGGCATCAGGGGGCGGAGATGGGTAGGATTAGGGGTGGGGTTAGGGATCAGGGGCTGGAGATGGGTAGGATTAGGGGTGGGATTAGGGATCAGGGGCTGGAGATGGGTAGGATTAGGGGTGGGGTTAGGCATCAGGGGGCGGAGATGGGTAGGATTAGGGTGGGATTAGGGATCAGGGGCTGGAGATGGGTAGGATTAGGGGTGGGGTTAGGCATCAGGGGCTGGAGATGGATAGGATTAGGGGTGGGGTTAGGCATCAGGGGGCGGAGATGGGTAGGATTAGGGATCAGGGGCTGGAGATGGGTAGGATTAGGGGTGGGTTAGGCATCAGGGGCTGGAGATGGGTAGGATTAGGGGTGGGGTTAGGCATCAGGGGCTGGAGATGGGTAGGATTAGGGGTGGGGTTAGGCATCAGGGGCTGGAGATGGATAGGATTAGGGGTGGGGTTAGGCATCAGGGGGCGGAGATGGGTAGGATTAGGGATCAGGGGCTGGAGATGGGTAGGATTAGGGGTGGGGTTAGGCATCAGGGGCTGGAGATGGGTAGGATTAGGGGTGGGGTTAGGCATCAGGGGGCAGAGCTGGATAGGATTAGGGGTGGGGTTAGGCATCAGGGGGCGGAGATGGGTAGGATTAGGGATCAGGGGCTGGAGATGGGTAGGATTAGGGTGGGGTTAGGCATCAGGGGCTGGAGATGGATAGGATTAGGGGTGGGGTTAGGGATCAGGGGGCAGAGCTGGATCGGATTAGGGGTGGGGTTAGGCATCAGGGGGCGGAGATGGGTAGGATTAGGGGTGGGGTTAGGGATCAGGGGGCGGAGATGGATAGGATTAGGGGTGGGGTTGAGGATCAGGGGTGGAGATGGGTAGGATTAGGGGTGGGGTTAGGGATCTGGGGGTGGAGATGGATAGGATTAGGGGTGGGGTTAGGCATCAGGGGCTGGAGATGGGTAGGATTAGGGGTGGGGTTAGGGATCAGGGGGCAGAGCTGGATCGGATTAGGGGTGGGTTAGGCATCAGGGGGCGGAGATGGGTAGGATTAGGGTGGGTTAGGCATCAGGGGCTGGAGATGGATAGGATTAGGGGTGGGGTTAGGGATCAGGGGGCAGAGCTGGATCGGATTAGGGGTGGGGTTAGGCATCAGGGGGCGGAGATGGGTAGGATTAGGGGTGGGGTTAGGCATCAGGGGGTGGAGATGGGTAGGATTAGGGGTGGGGTTAGGCATCAGGGGCTGGAGATGGGTAGGATTAGGGGTGGGGTTAGGGATCAGGGGCTGGAGATGGGTAGGATTAGGGGTGGGGTTAGGGATCAGGGGGCGGAGATGGGTAGGATTAGGGGTGGGGTTAGGCATCAGGGGCTGGAGATGGATAGGATTAGGGGTGGGGTTAGGGATCAGGGGGCAGAGCTGGATAGGATTAGGGGTGGGGTTAGGCATCAGGGGGTGGAGATGGGTAGGATTAGGGGTGGGGTTAGGCATCAGGGGCTGGAGATGGATAGGATTAGGGGTGGGGTTAGGGATCAGGGGGCGGAGCTGGATAGGATTAGGGGTGGGGTTAGGCATCAGGGGGTGGAGATGGGTAGGATTAGGGGTGGGGTTAGGCATCAGGGGGCGGAGCTGGATAGGATTAGGGGTGGGGTGGGGATCAGGGGGTGGAGATGGGTAGGATTGGGGGTGGGGTTAGGGATCAGGGGGTGGAGATGGGTTATATATTATAATATTTATTTTGTTGTTGTTTGCGTTTGAATAACATTGATGAACAGGAACACTTATTGAAAGCTAAATAGGGACTTTTTTGGTTTCATGTTGACTTTAAAACTCTGCCTGCTCAAATGCATCCCAGAAAGTGTTACTGAAGTCAGAGTTATATCCTGACAATTAATCCTCCTCATCCATGACATTCTCCGACTCTAACATCTCCTCAGCATGTCTCTGAAATGCACGGTCCTCTCGTCTTGGAAGCATCTCAATATCTATCTTATCTATCTATCTGTCCCTCTTTCTCCATCTCCATAATTTCCATTCTGTTGAGTGTTGACTGTTCTACATGTGAAACTTTTCTTGCTTTGATTTCGTATATTTCCATTCTGTAAATTACTTCAACAGCATCAAGCAAAAAATGTCTTCTCCTGAGAGCAAGTAAGTGTGGTATAAACAAGGTAAACTTTGACATGAAACCTCATCATGCAAGCGTTTGAACCCTTCAGAGCCGCGAGACCGTTCGGACGAGGTCATTGCCACTTTATTCTGACTGCTGAATATTTCTTTGTTTTGGTTTGGTTTTACGGTCACATGATTCACGTTTGGCAGACACATGCATTGCTTGTTTAAACAAAGGCCCTGACACTGTAATGCAATCCGGCTTGTTCCTTACGGATCTAATGCACACGGCATCCATGACTTCCACCCAAACCCTGCCTGTGCAAACCAAGGTTTATGCCACTTAAGGCACTAACATTTCATTCACTGGGATCGTTTTATAACCCAAACTAAGCTAACTTGATCAGCATGTGATCTAAGTTTAAAGAGAGTATGGGTGATTCATCAATTAGAGGAACTTTTCTGTCGGCTAGGATGAATTTAAAGACAAAATGATTTAAATGAAAAAAAAAATGAATTCTAGTTTTACTGTGGTTTATTTATTTATTTTTAGGGCTGTGCAAAGATTAATTGCGATTAATCGCATCCAAAATAAAAGTTTGTGTTTACGTAATATATGTGTGTGTGCTGTGTATAATTATTTTGTATAAATTCATATGCATGCATGTATATATTTAAGAATTATTTGCATGGAAATACTATATATATATATATATATAATACATAATTTATATTATATATAAATAATTTATATATGAATAACACATTTTTTTAAATATATACATCCATGTGTGTGTATTTATATATGCAAAATAATTATACACAGCACACACACACACATATATTATGTAAACGCAAACTTTTATTTTGGATGCGATTAATCGCAATTAATCTATGCACAGCCCTATTTATTTTTATTTCTGTTCAAATGTTTGTTTTGCCAGAATTTCTTTATTTTGTTCCTGTTCCATAACCAGACATTACCATGGAAAATCAGGACAAATATTTGCACATTTTCTAATGAATAAATGAATGAATTTGTTTTTATGAAAAAATATTTATTGAACTTATTTATTTATATATTTTACTTATGTATTTAACTTCAACTATTTATCGTATAATCGCTAATAGATTGTGTCTTTTCAAGCATTTAAAAAATATTACATTTAAAAGTCTATGTTTGGTTATGATGTAAATGAGAATCAGATCTTTAAAAAGCAGAAATGTTTCTTTTTATTAATCTTTATTTTTTATCTTGACCAAACTAGTTATAATTTGAGAATTTTTAATTAAGCAACCATGCATATATTTGTATAAATTAAAAATATGTTGTATTAGCATGCACTTGTGCATAATGTGACAAGTGAAAATCCAGATTTATTTACAGGATTTATGGGATAAATGTTTTAACTTGGATTAGATGATGCGTAATTGAAAGAATTTTCATTTTTCATGCTTTCAGGAAGTCAAAAGTGCCTGTAATTGAAGAATCACTCATATGTCACACATACTGTAGCGTGTGTGTCTTTCTCTCCTAATGAAATATTCCTGATCTCCAGACTCGTTCATCCAGACGGGAGTCTGGCGGATCTGACGATGATGAGCACGTCTCCAGAGCCGCTGAAAGAGGAGAAGGAGAAAGAGAAAGAGAAGGAGTCCATGAACGAGGTGCTGGTCGTGGACTGTGTGGAGAAGGAGAAGAAGAAAGAGTCTTTATCCATCCACTCGGCTCATCTGTCCAGTCAGGAGGATAATCAGCAGTCCAGTGCCGCCACAGATCCTGAACCGCCGTCAGAGCAGAGCTCAGGTGCTGTTATTGGCTAGGCTAGTCTAGTCATTTCATTACAGCATATTCTCATTTCTATACACTTCTGTACACTTCTTAGATGGGGCTATTTGGATTTATATGTGTTTCACATATAGGGCCCTATCTTGCACCCGACGCAATTGACTTTGTACACTGACGCATTTGTATCAACCAGAAAAAAAAAATCTCCCATCCCCATACAACGACACTTCTTTGTCTTTCACTGCCCTAACAAGAACGTCGGTCTCCTCGGCTGTGAACGCTCCTGTCGCACTCTTGTTATTCACCGTAATAATGACAATCCACCATGCAACATGCGCACCTGCTCTTCAAGGGTATGTTAGATGACGCTCTGATTGGTTTATTTCACGTTACGCCCAAACCACACCTATGAATAATGAGGCTACTTCAGACCAAGCCCTTTTAGTCATTTATCCCGCCGGGAAAACAGCAACAGCGCCCAAGACCCACCCATAAAGTTACTTGCGCTTGATACTTGCGTTTCAGATCGTTAAAATAGGGCCCATGGTCATTTATTAAATTTTTTTTTTCAAAATAATTTTATTTATTTTATTTTTATTTTCATTTATTTATTTATTTATTTATTCATCAAACCTACCCACCACAGAAAACTTTATGCATTTTTTAATTTTCATATGGTCTACCTGAACCACACACACACACATCTATTTTATTTTTATTTATTTTATTTTATTTTTATTTTTAAATTTTATTTTTATTTATTTTATTTCCTATTTTATTTTTATTTATTTTATTTTTATTTTCATTTATTTATTTTTTCATCAAACCTACCCACCACAGAAAACTTTATGCATTTTTTAATTTTCATATGGTCTACCTGAACCACACACACACACACGTCTATTTTATTTTTATTTATTTTATTTTATTTTTATTTTTAAATTTTATTTTTATTTATTTTATTTTATTTCCTATTTTATTTTTATTTATTTTATTTTTATTTTCGTTTATTTATTTTTTCATCAAACCTACCCACCACAGAAAACTTTATGCATTTTTTAATTTTCATATGGTTTAACCTGAACCACACACACACACACACACGTCTATTTTATTTTTATTTATTTTATTTTATTTCCTATTTTATTTTTATTTATTTTATTTTTATTTTCATTTATTTATTTTTTCATCAAACCTACCCACCACAGAAAACTTTATGCATTTTTTAATTTTCATATGGTCTACCTGAACCACACACACACACACGTCTATTTTATTTTTATTTATTTTATTTTATTTTTATTTTTAAATTTTATTTTTATTTATTTTATTTTATTTCCTATTTTATTTTTATTTATTTTATTTTTATTTTCATTTATTTATTTTTTCATCAAACCTACCCACCACAGAAAACTTTATGCATTTTTTAATTTTCATATGGTTTAACCTGAACCACACACACACACACACACACACGTCTATTTTATTTTATTTCCTATTTTATTTTTATTTATTTTATTTTTATTTTCATTTATTTATTTTTTCATCAAACCTACCCACCACAGAAAACTTTATGCATTTTTTAATTTTCATATGGTCTACCTGAACCACACACACGTCTATTTTATTTTTATTTATTTTATTTTATTTTTATTTTAAAATTTATTTTTATTTATTTTATTTTATTTCCTATTTTATTTTTATTTATTTTATTTTTATTTTCATTTATTTATTTTTTCATCAAACCTACCCACCACAGAAAACTTTATGCATTTTTTAATTTTCATATGGTTTAACCTGAACCACACACACACACACACGTCTATTTTATTTTTATTTATTTTATTTTATTTTTAAATTTTATTTTTATTTATTTTATTTTATTTCCTATTTTATTTTTATTTATTTTATTTTTATTTTCATTTATTTATTTTTTCATCAAACCTACCCACCACAGAAAACTTTATGCATTTTTTAATTTTCATATGGTCTACCTGAACCACACACGCACACACGTCTATTTTATTTTTATTTATTTTATTTTTATTTTTAAATTTTATTTTTATTTATTTTATTTTATTTCCTATTTTATTTTTATTTTCATTTATTTATTTTTTCATCAAACCTACCCACCACAGAAAACTTTATGCATTTTTTAATTTTCATATGGTTTAACCTGAACCACACACACACACACACGTCTATTTTATTTTTATTTATTTTATTTTATTTTTAAATTTTATTTTTATTTTATTTCCTATTTTATTTTTATTTATTTTATTTTTATTTTCATTTATTTATTTTTTCATCAAACCTACCCACCACAGAAAACTTTATGCATTTTTTAATTTTCATATGGTTTAACCTGAACCACACACACACGCACACACGTCTGGTCCACTATCTTTGTGGGGACTCTCCATAGATGTAATGTTTTTTATACTGTACAAACTCTACTGTATATTCTGTGTCCTTACACTAACCCGACCCCTAAACCTACCCATCACACACACACACACACACACACACACACACATATAAACCCGACCCCTAAACCTACCCATAACTTTCTGCTCTTTTACATTTTCAAAAAAACATAATTAATATGTCCATTAATCAATTTCCGTCGCGGGGTCCCTTGGCTAGTCCTCACAGTGTAGGTGATTTCACGTTTTGCTATTCTTGTGGGGATATTTGGTCCTCACAATGTAATATAAACATGAGCACACACACACACAATGAAAAAAGTGAAGTATGGCGTTATTAAAGCAGTTAAGGGTGCTTCAGAGTAACTTGGATCAAAACCCTGTAAAGCATGAAACTACCGGCTAGTTCTGCTGCTCTGTTGTTTGTCTTTAGATGATAAAAGATGAGCCGAGCTAAAAGTGCATTTATACGTGCCCGTTCATTTGAACGCAGCATTACATTAACTCTCATTTTACCAGCCTTTCTGTTGCCTCTGTGTTTAGTTCAAGTATTTTACTTCTATGTAATTCTTGGAAGAAAAACAGTCCGATTTGTCCCTCGCTTCTGTTTCAGACCTCAAGAATAAGTGGCATTTGGTGGTGGACCGGCTCACAGTCCTGTTCCTCAAGTTCCTGGAGTATTTCCACAAGCTGAAGCTCTTCATCTGGTGGCTCCTCGAGATGCACATCACCAAGATCGTCTCCACCTACATCATCCTGCTGTCCGTCAAAGAGGTCGAAGCTCCGCCCACTTTTCCAAACGCAAACACGAACGTCGTTCGGTAATCTGACGCTGGGTCTGTTTGTGGTGTGTCTGTTGCAGGTCTCGCTGCTGAACTATGTGTTTTTGATCTCGTGGGCGTTTGCGCTGCCATATAAGCAGTTTCGAGTTCTCGCGTCAAGCGCGTGCACCGTATGGACGTGTGTTATCATCGTCTGCAAGATGTTTTACCAGCTAAAGTCCATCGAACCCAAAAACTACTCAAGCATTTGTATTATGGTGGGTGTCAACTCATCAAATGTGTCATCGGTTTCAGATGCAGTCATTAATGTCAAATACTTATCCAAATTGAGTTTAATAGATTTGATATTTAATCATGTGAACGTGCTTTTATAGCACGAGAACTACACAGAGACGCAGAAGAAATACATGAATACGTCCCTACTGTACCGGGAACCTGTAGATCCTGCCAACTGGGTCGGTCTGGAGAAGTTTGAACCAACACTACTCTACCTGAGGGTGAGGAGACACACTTTTCAAAGAAATATGACTTTATCATTCAATAACTCCAAAACAACGTTTGGTCACAGTTTACAATTTCTGTTTATTGCTAAGAATCGTTCAATCGTTTTCCTTCTTTCCCAGAATAACTTGTTGATGTTGGCCATCTTGGCGTTCGAGGTCACCATTTACAGGCATCAGGAGTTTTTCCGGCTGAGAAACCAACTCTCTCCTCCTCCCTCTCGAACCATCTTTCACGATATCACCCGACAACACCTCGACCACGGAATCATCAATTGTGCCAAATACTTCATAAACTATTTCTTCTACAAATTTGGTTTAGAGGTAAATATTTGTCTGTCTGTCTGTCTGTCTATCTATATTGTTCTGTCTGTCTGTCTATATATATATATATATTGGTCTGGATGTCTATATATATATTATTCAATGTCTATATGTATTGGTCTGTCTGTCAGTCTCTCTTTTTTCTGTCTGTCTGTCTATATATTGGTCTGTCTGTCTGTCTGTCTTTCTGTATGTCTATATATCTATATTGCTCTATCTATCTGTCTGTCTGTTTGTCTATCAATATTGGTCTGTCTGTCTGTCTGTCTATCTATCTATATTGGTCTGTCTGTCTGTCTGTCTGTCTATCTATATTGGTCTATATGTCTGTCTATCTATTTGACTGTCTAGCTATATTGATCTGTCTATCTGTCTATCTGTCTGTCTGTCTGTCTGTCTTTCTGTATGTCTATATATCTATATTGCTCTATCTATCTGTCTGTCTGTTTGTCTATCAATATTGGTCTGTCTGTCTGTCTGTCTATCTATCTATATTGGTCTGTCTGTCTGTCTGTCTGTCTGTCTGTCTATCTATATTGGTCTATATGTCTGTCTATCTATTTGACTGTCTAGCTATATTGATCTGTCTATCTGTCTATCTGTCTGTCTGTCTGTCTTTCTGTATGTCTATCTATCTATATTGCTCTATCTATCTGTCTGTCTGTCTATCAATATTGGTCTGTCTGTCTGTCTGTCTGTCTATCTATTTGACTGTCTAGCTATATTGATCTGTCTGTCTGTATTTCTGTCTGTCTATATATATTGGTCTATCTATCTGTCTTTCTGTATGTCTGTCTGTCTATATCGTTCTGTCTGTCTGTCTGTCTATCTATATTGGTCTATATGTCTGTCTATCTATTTGACTGTCTAGCTATATTGATCTGTCTGTCTGTCTTTCGGTCTGTCTGTCTATATACATTGGTCTATCTGTCTGTCTGTCTGTCTGTCTTTCTGTATGTCTATCTATCTATATTGCTCTATCTGTCTGTCTGTCTAACAATATTGGTCTGTCTGTCTGTCTATCTATTTGACTGTCTAGCTATATTGGTCTATCTATCTGTCTTTCTGTATGTCTGTCTATCTATATCGTTCTGTCTGTCTGTCTATCCATCTATCTATATATTTTGGTCTGTCTGTCTTTCTGTATGTCTATCTATCTATATTGATCTATCTATCTGTCTGTCTATCTATGTATATATATATATATATTGGTCTATCTATCTATCTGTCTGTCTATCTGTCTATATATATATATATATAATATATATATTTGGTCTTTCTTTCTGTCTGTCTATATATATTGGTCTATCTGTCTGTCTTTCTGTCTGTGTGTCTATTTATCTGTCTGTCTATATATATATATATATATATATATATATGTATATATATATATTAGTCTGTCTTTCTCTATATATTGGTATATCTATCTGTCTATCAATCATTTGATGGATGTTTCTCGTTCCATGTTCCTCCATTTCTTCTCTGAATGTGTTGTTTCAGGTGTGTTTCCTGTTGGCGATTAATGTGATGGGTCAGCGGATGGATTTCTACTCCATGCTGCACGGTTTCGCTCTGGCGTTGGTGATGTTCAGACGCCGGAGGAAAGCTATCGCGGAGATATGGCCCAAATACTGCTGCTTTCTGGCCTGCATGATCACCTTCCAGTATTTAATTTGCATTGGAATCCCAGGGGCTGCTTGTGCAGGTGTGTGTCGCTCTGGGCCTTTTCAAACATGTGTTTAACAGGTTCTTAGACAGTTTATAGGACATTGACTTATTAACTCAGTAAGTTGAGTTAATGTTTGAAAAAAAATGTAATTATAATATATAATGTCAAATAAAATAGCAACAAGCACAGTGGTTCAACACTGTGATGTGATATGACATCTGTTATTCTCTTTCTCTGCACTGTGTTTGTATGCCATTTATTTCCTTGTTTTATCTGTTTCCAGGGATGAAGAATATTTAATTCTTAAACTTCTCTTTGTTTCTAGACTATCCCTGGAGGCATCCTAAGAGCAAGATAGAGTCTAACGTCATTAAATGGCTTTACCTCCCTGATTTCCACACTCAACCCAACTCCTTATTCCTCGTCTGTGAGTTCTGCCTCAGAAACGAACAGCATTAATGTGTTGCCATTTCACATTTGAGGTGTTTTGCTTCTTAGTAGAACACGTAAACATGAAACCGTGTTCAAACTAAATCAATTCAAATAATCATCTTAAACTGTCCTACGATAATACCTCAATAAGAGAGCGCCACGAATCACAGTGTTTGCAGTCTCTGACAGACAAAACCAGATAAATGAATGTCTTAAAGTATTAAATAAAGAATCAGCGGTCAATAGACGTCTTTGTCCTCCATATCGGCCGTTAAACGTGTCGTCTCCCTCCCTGTGTCTGATGTAGATGACTTCATGCTGTTGCTGTGTGCGTCGCTGCAGAGGCAGGTGTTTGACGAAGAGAACAAAGCGGCCGTTCGTCTGATGGCGGGAGATAACGTGGAGATCTGCAGAGATCTGGACGCCGCATCGTTCAGTGTTCACAATCCAGTACCAGACTTCATTCACTGCAGGTCCATTACACACTGCAACACACACAACACACATCCTTACTGCGTTTCACTGCTAATACTGTGTGTGTCATCAGAGAACTGTTGCAAAGTAGATAGATATAGACAGATAGACAGACAGATAAATAGACAGATATACAGATAGATAGATAGACAGATAGACAGACAGATAGATAGACAGATAGATAGATAGATAGACAGACAGACAGATAGATAGATAGATAGATAGACAGACAGACAGACAGACAGACAGACAGATAGATAGAGTGACAGACGGACGGACGGACGGATGGATGGATGGATAGATGGATAGAAAATAGACAGACAGATAGATAGTAGGGGTGGCACGGTACAATCTAAAAACACCCGAACCGTTCGGTTCGCTTGTCTCGGTTCGGAGCGTGTGTGCGTCTCACGGTTCGACGCATGCGCAATGTAACCTCGTGCCCGTGTGTGACGTGTGTTTTCTTTTCGCACGACATAAACTTGTTCGACTTGGACCGGCGCTGCACAGAGCGATCGGTGAATAACATCAAACTAGTGCGAGAGCGAGGGCTCCGTATGCATTCATCACTTTCGTGGTATTTGATGTCATTACCGATCGCTCTGTGCAGCGCCGGTTCAAGTTAGGAAACAAGCCGGTAAAAGTGGAGTATGGAGCGCTGCAGGTCACGGCACGCGGAGAAATGGCAAGTGGGAGAGATGAGGGAGTTGGAGGATGCGCCAGCGTCGTATAAGTCTATGGTATAAGTCCGGTGTGTGGGAACATTTTGGATTTCATGTTATGATATTTTAATTAGGGCTGTGCAAAAATTAATTGCGATTAATCGCATCCAAAATAAAAGTCTGTGTTTACATAAAATATTTGTGTGTGCTGTATATAATTATTTTGTATATATAAATACACACACATGCATGTATATATTTAAGAAAATGTGTTATTCATATATAAAATATTTATATTTATATAATATAGATTATGTATTTATATATATATACAAAATTTAAGCGCAAATAATTATTAAATATATACATGGATGCATAGGTATTTATATATACAAAATAATTATACACAGCACACACAAATATATTATGTAAACACAGACTTTTATTTTGGATGCGATTAATCGCAATTAATTTTTGCACAGCCCTAATTTTAATATAACGCTACAGTGGCACTTTATGTTTAGATAAGAGCTTCAGTCAAATGTTTTCAAATCCTGCACTTTAATTTCAAGTGAAAAAAAGGTACCCTCACTCTCTGGGAATAGAAGCATTGTTGATACTGTCTTTTGTGTTGAGGTTGAACTTATGTTTAACTTTATGTTTATGGCCTTCGCTATTGCTATAGCTAATTATAGGCAATGAGGTTTCGTGTATTTTGACTTATTCTTAAAAGACAGTGTTTTAAGAGTTCCTCTTTTTGTCTTTTAAAAGATAGAATTTTTGTAAGAGCTACAAAAGTTGGCAGTTGATAAATGCAAGTTAATTTCTTTGTGTAAATAAGATTTGTGTGATAAAAATGGACAAGTTCTTGTAGAAATAGTGATACACATTCTCCTTTTTTTTGCCAAATAAACGAAAAAGCATGTCAATGTCTTCTCTCTTTCTGTGTCAAAATCTCACCTAGCTTTCCTCTGAGATAGTCCCAAAATGTGCTTAAAGTCAAAGAGTCAAATTCAGTTTGTGCATGATTGCATGAATATCATTTTTTTACACTGTATCCTAAAGTGTGGATAATTTAGCTATATAATCACATGCTGAAGTACATTTCTGGAGTGTTAAAGATTAAAAGAAAAAAATAACAAGAACCGTACAGAACCGAAAACCGTGACCCTAAAACCGTGATACAAACCGAACCGTCGGTTTCGTGAACCGTGCTACCCCTAATAGACAGACAGACAGACAGATAGACAGACAGACAGACAGATAGACAGACAGACAGATAGACAGATAGATAGATAGACAGACAGACAGACAGACAGACAGACAGACAGACAGACAGACAGACAGACAGACAGATAGATAGATAGATAGATAGATAGATAGATAGATAGATAGATAGATAGATAGATAGATAGATAGATAGATAGATAGATAGATAGATAGACAGATAGACATAGATAGATAGATAGATAGATAGATAGATAGATAGATAGATAGATAGATAGATAGATAGATAGATAGATAGATAGATAGATAGATAGATAGATAGATAGCAGTTTATTGAGGTCTTTGCCTGTCACTCACTCTACATGATCCTCTTTCTCTCACTTTCCAAGAATTTCCATGGATCATATTGCAGGAAAAATCCATAAGGCAGCATCACTCGCTCTCTCTCTGTCTGCGCTCTAACCCAATAAGTAGCTTTTAAGTATGGACTGATCTTTTTTCTACTAGGTGATTGATTTAAGTGGAGGAAGCATCTTCTTGTTGTGGTCCATCAATGCAGGTCCATATCAAAACATCTCAGCTTTTCATCAGAGCTCTTAGTACAGGCCTGTGGCTGAACACAACGTCCAGTGTGTGTACACACACTGTGAAAAGACAGGAGATGTGCTTTAACCTCTGGAGTGGCATAACAAGACATGTGCAAGCTTTTAGTGTGCGTCGCTTCCATATACATGTGAAGGAACTGCTCTGGGAATCGATCCGCTCATTAGAATTACGCCGGCCAGGATGTCTGAAATTATATAGGAAATGAAGCATAACCGGTTGTGACATCATCTCATTTAAATAAATGATGGCTGCAATTATGTTTGCATACTTCTACAGTGCACTTAAAATTTAACTGTTTTTTTTTTTTTTTTGCTGTTAAAATACTTTCTACTTTGCTAGTTTATTAAATTATCACTATTTTTTTTTGTGTTTCAACCGTAAATATGGTTATTTTCAACCATAATTGGTTTATTTTCAACCATAAACATGGTTATTTACATATATATTGGGAGTCATTATTTTTAATTAATTAAATTGTTTAATCACATTTGTATTTCTTTATATTAATCTTTTATATATTTTCTGTCTATTTAATAGTTTAATATTTTATTATATATTATATTATTTATATATTTGTTATTAACTTTATTATTATTTAATTTTTTTTAATTATTATTCCATTTGATCTTTCATAATTATCATACTTTCTACTTTGCTAGTTTATTAAATTATCACTATTTGTTTGACTTTTTTTTATTTTAGTTCTATTTTATTTTCAACCATAATTGGTTTTATTTTCAAACATAAATATGCTTATTTTCAAGCATAATGTAGAAAAATGAATGATTAGGAGTCATTATATTTAATTAATTAAATTATGTTTAATCACAGTTTTATTTATTTATATAAATCAAATTCTTTATTTATATATTTTCTGTCTATTTAATAGTTTAATATTTGATTTTAATCAAATTTATTTTTTATATATTTTTTATAATTAATTTTATAATTCAACTTTATTATTATTTAAAGAATTTATTTATTTATTTATTTTTTGTGCTTTTTTTTTGAACATGAACATCAGTCAAAAATGAAGTGTAACAGTGACATTTTAGTTCTTTTTTTTCCTATTTGATCTTTCGTAATTGTCATATGAAACAATGTTTTTAGTATCAGTTACATTTTTTTGTTGTTCATTTTTCTCCTCTGCTAGTTTAAAATGCAGACATTTATAAATGTTTATAAATGGCTCTGGTGCCCTTTCAAATTATTATTCTACACCCTTTCATAATGCATATACATAATACCCCAGAATGCATGCAGATTTGCAGTGTACTGTCCTGTCTGAGCACCTTTGGCATGTTATTAGATGCACTAATCTCAGATGATAGCCAGACAAACGTCATTTAAACATTACTCTGCTGTAATTCTGCCAGGTCGTACCTGGACATGCTGAAGGTGATCATGTTTAGCTACCTGTTCTGGTTCGTCCTGACCATCATCTTCATCACGGGCACGACTCGGATCAGCATCTTCTGCATGGGTTATCTGGTGGCGTGCTTCTACTTCCTGCTGTTCGGCGGCGATCTCTTACTCAAGCCAATCAAGAAGATCCTCCGTTACTGGGACTTCCTCATCGCTTACAATGTGTTCGTCATCACAATGAAGAACGTCTTTGCTGTGAGTGCAATCTGATATTTGTTTTCATCCATAGTGCAGTAAATACTAGGGTTGCTAGACTCCATTGAATGTGCTAGTTTATTTAGACATGTAAAACATCCCCATTTCACAACATGACGTCATTGCGTGAGTACTAGTGAATCAGTTCATTGAAACTGTCCGAAAGAACCAGTTTACGAAAAGGAATCCCCATCTCAAACGTAACCCTGAAAATGAAATTATTTTGAACAATCCAAAAATAATGCTATAAATGATCACAAACAAATGTTCAAAGTTATATTTTATTAATTGTGTATTTAATCATTTATTTATATAATATATCATTTTTTATTAACTTTATTATTATTTAAAGAATTTAAATTTTGCTTTTTTTTTAACATGAACATCAGTCAAAAATTAAGTGTAACAGTGACGTTTTATTTCTTATAAATATTTTAATATTTTGAGGGGCTATTAACTGCACAAACAGAGAAAATAAGTGAATCACGAAATGAATAGAGTTGTAGTGAAATTGAAATTGAAGTTTTGCTAATTAAATGGATTTTTTGTGCATTTTTCTGGTGTATTTTTTCACAGATTTTGGCGTGTGGTTATATCAACACTTTGATAAAGAACAACTGCTGGTTAATTCAGCTGCTCAGTCTTGCTTGCACCATAAAAGAATACAAAGATCTACAAGGTAAGGAACAACAGGAGCAATTGTGTGGGTTGAAGTTGGACAAACTGTTTGGATCTAACCTTTGCTACATTAATTAATCACACATGGTGAGCTGCCTACAAAGGCATTATTTTAAGGTATCATAATTGCGATAGTGGGTTGTGTGCCTTCAAAGATAGCATGAACTAACGATGAAAAATGCTTTGTAAGCATTTATTAAATTTAGTCAATGTTAATTTAAACATTTACCAATACATTATTAAAATCCAAAGTTTCAACTGTTAATATTATTAATATTAACCTGAGCTGACATGAACTAACAACTATTTTAACAAATGTGTTTCTCATTGTTAAAATTAGTCAATGCATTAACTAATGGCAACAAACGTTTTTGTTGTAAAGTGTTAGCATATATCCTTCACTCCCAGAATGCATTGCAGTAACGAGAGAATGTGGTTTCCACAAACTGTTGATTACAAATATTTTTCGATATAGAAAGTAATGATATTAAGTTGGAATATTTTATCCAATATTTGTGTCCAGCATATTTTTATGCTTGTTTGCTCAGCTTAATGCACATTTTCGAAATCTTCCTAATCAAAAACACCTGATTTAACTCGTCAGTTCATTATAAGAGACTCCAAAGCTGTGCTCGTTATCGCCCCCTATCCCCTCATTCATTATTCCCTACATTACTTGAAGGAATGAATGATACGAGTGAGTGAATTCGGACACTGAGTGTGCCAGAATGGCTGCCTCTTGCATATTTTGCGCTTGCTTTTTAGCAGCTATCTGAAATTTAGCAAACTGGCAGCTCCTGTAGTAATGAAAAGATTTATCTTGACCTCTGTCTCGGAGACTAGTAGGCTATGTATAAACCTTTATTATACCTGTATGATATTACGCTGTAGCCACATTGGACCAGCAGTTTATAAAATGGGCTGATTAAGCTGCGCCATCTTCTGGTCAGACGTGAGAATTAATTCGACTCGCGACTCTCACAGTGCATTGTGGGTATTCTCTAGCTGTTGAGCCCTATTAGGGCGCGATTTCAGACATGGATGGCTCGGATAAGAGATACTTCCAAAATGTGCACTGTTGGTGTGCCTCCAGGATCAAGGTTTTAGAAACACTGCTCTAATGCCTTTATATGTTTTTTGTGTGTCTTCAGGCCCTTCTTCAACTACGACTACAAATCAGTGTGTGCTCCCGAAGGATGAGGCCGGGATTATCTGGGACAGCATCTGCTTTACGTTCCTCCTGCTGCAGAGACGTGTCTTCATGAGCTACTACTTCCTCCATGTGGTCGCAGACATCCGCGCCGGACAGATCCTCGCATCTCGGTATGACATTTGATGCAGATTTGTTAGCATTGACATTTTTGCTTGAGATTTATTCTTATATCTGCAGTTGTTACATTAATGTAACCCTTGTAGTATATTATAATAAGCAGATTTTCAAAATTCCGATTCCTCTTATCGATTCCTTTGTGTGCATTTTAATATGTTAATCCATTCAAGCTCAAGAAGTCCAGCGCACTGTTCTCTGTGCCGTGTCTTTTTGCATTGAATAGACACTTTTGCACAAAATATGTAAAAATATCCTCGCAAACACAGTCAGTCTTTAAAGGTGATGAAACACAGGGCAACTCTTTGAGCAATGTTGCTGGGCAATCTTGCCGAGCGATTGTTGCT
Organism: Pimephales promelas; assembly: GCF_016745375.1. Next base: position 428,168 of record NW_024121101.1, read on the forward strand.
TGGGCACTTTTCCATTGAAAATGGGCAATAAATTTCTATCTGGATACTTTAGACTGGGTTCGTACAAGGTGCTTAAAGTGCTTGAATTTGACCTGAAAGTCCTGAAAATATTATATTTTGTTATACTTTTCGATAGCTTTCGAATATTTAAACGATATCCAACTCTACGACTATTCAAACGATACCAAACTCAACGATACCCTACGAATATTCAAACGATTCCCAATGCTACGATACCGTACGAATATTCAAACGATACCAAACTCTACGATACCCTACGAATATTCAAACGATTCCCAACTCTACGATACCTTACGAATATTCAAACGATACCAAACTCTACGATACCTTAAGAATATTTAAATGATATCCAACTCTACGTTACCGTACGAATATTCAAACGATACCAAACTCTACGATACCTTAAGAATATTTAAATGATATCCAACTCTACGTTACCGTACGAATATTCAAACGATACCAAACTCTACGATACCCTACGAATATTCAAACGATACCCAACTCTACGATACCGTACGAATATTCAAACGATACCAAACTCTACGATACCCTACGAATATTCAAACGATACCAAACTCTACAATACACTACTGCGAATATTCAAACGATACCCAACGCTACGATACCCTACGAATATTCAAACGATATCAAACTCTACGATACCCTACGAATATTCAAACTATACCAAATTCTACGATACCCTACGAATATTCAAACGATATCAAACTCTACGATACCCTACGAATATTCAAACGATACCAAACTCTACGATACCCTACGAATATTCAAACGATACCAAACTCTACAATACACTACTGCGAATATTCAAACGATACCCAACGCTACGATACCCTACGAATATTCAAACGATAACAAACTCTACGATACCCTACGAATATTCAAACGATACCAAACTCTACGATACCCTACGAATATTCAAACGATACCAAACTCTACGATACCCTACGAATATTCAAACGATACCAAACTCTACAATACACTACTGCGAATATTCAAACGATACCCAACGCTACGATACCCTACGAATATTCAAACTATACCAAATTCTACGATACCCTACGAATATTCAAACGATACCAAACTCTACGATACCCTACGAATATTCAAACGATACCAAACTCTACGATACCCTACGAATATTCAAACGATATCAAACTCTACGATACCCTACGAATATTCAAACGATACCAAACTCTACGATACCTTAAGAATATTTAAATGATATACCACTCTACGTTACCTTATGAATATTGAAACGATACCAAACTCTACGATACCCTACGAATATTCAAACGATTCCAACTCTACGATACCGTACGAATATTCAAACGATACCAAACTCTACGATACCCTACGAATATTCAAACGATACCAAACTCTACAATACACTACTGCGAATATTCAAACGATACCCAACGCTACGATACCTACGAATATTCAAACGATATCAAACTCTACGATACCCTACGAATATTCAAACTATACCAAATTCTACGATACCCTACGAATATTCAAACGATAACAAACTCTACGATACCCTACGAATATTCAAACGATACCAAACTCTACGATACCCTACGAATATTCAAACGATACCAAACTCTACAATACACTACTGCGAATATTCAAACGATACCCAACGCTACGATACCCTACGAATATTCAAACGATAACAAACTCTACGATACCCTACGAATATTCAAACGATACCAAACTCTACGATACCCTACGAATATTCAAACGATATCAAACTCTACGATACCCTACGAATATTCAAACGATACCAAACTCTACAATACACTACTGCGAATATTCAAACGATACCCAACGCTACGATACCCTACGAATATTCAAACTATACCAAACTCTACGATACCCTACGAATATTCAAACGATACCAAACTCTACGATACCCTACGAATATTCAAACGATACCAAACTCTACGATACCCTACGAATATTCAAACGATACCAAACTCTACGATACCCTACGAATATTCAAACGATACCAAACTCTACAATACACTACTGCGAATATTCAAACGATACCCAACGCTACGATACCCTACGAATATTCAAACTATACCAAATTCTACGATACCTACGAATATTCAAACGATACCAAACTCTACGATACCCTACGAATATTCAAACGATACCAAACTCTACGATACCCTACGAATATTCAAACGATAACAAACTCTACGATACCCTACGAATATTCAAACGATACCAAACTCTACAATACACTACTGCGAATATTCAAACGATACCCAACGCTACGATACCCTACGAATATTCAAACTATACCAAATTCTACGATACCCTACGAATATTCAAACGATACCAAACTCTACAATACACTACTGCGAATATTCAAACGATACCCAACGCTACGATACCCTACGAATATTCAAACGATAACCAACTCTACGAAATATTCAAACGATACCCAACGCTAGTAATAAGTGTGAATATAAATACATATAGTTGAGTGTTGTCATGTGTCTGTCTGTCAGAGGAGCCGAGTTGTTCCAGGCCAGCATCGTGAAGGCCGTGAGAGCTCGTCTGGAGGAGGAGAAGAGATCCATGGAGCAACTTAAGAGACAGTGAGAAACAGGAATAAATGACATTTTACAATACATTCACATAGAAAACAGTTATTTGAAATAGTAATAATATTTCACAATATTACTGTTTTTACTGTATTTTTGATCAAATAAATGCAGCCTTGGTGAGCATAAGACTTCTTTCAAAAAGATTTTAGCTATCCCAAAAGTTTTGAACAGTATTACAACAATGTACATGTGTTATTTGATTGTATTATTAAGAGTGTCGCCTCTATGAATGCATTAATCTAGGATGGATCGTATTAAGACGCGTCAGCAGAAGTTCAAGCGAGGGAAGGAGAAGATGCTCAGCCTTGCTCAGGTGTCCGGAGACGAGCCGAAACTCATCCCACCCGACGAAAACAACGATGAGGATGATGATGATGGTATGATGCAGATCATATCAGCATGAGAGTGTAATTCGGATAAAATCAGATAAAACCGTATTACTTAGAAACTTAGAAAACAAGTTAGCATTCTTATACAAGTGTTGTGTATGTATTTAATTATTCACGTTTTCCATAAAGCAACAAGGAAAAGGTTTAATTTCCAATTTCACCGTCACTTCTGACGTGCTTTCATTAATGCTCTGACATTTCATTTGCAGAGAGAAAGAAAAACAAGGTGCAAAAAAAGCAGTGGTGGAGGCCTTGGGTTGATCATGCGTCCAGTAGGTTCCTCATACCTTCCTCTGATCCTCCTTGTGTCCTTGACCAGAAGTCAGAGGATTCCCATACTGCACTGGGGCTCTGGCAGACCTCGAACACAACAAACACACCCTCCAGACCTTTGACTTTTCCACATCTATTTAAGGCTCTGAAACTGGTTTTGATTGTTACAGATATATATATATATATATATATATATATATAAGAGGATATATAATATATATAAGATATATAATATATATATATATATAGACCATTTCACAAGATGTAAACAACACTGGTCCAGAAACACTTCCTGTTTTATTTTTTAACTGTTTTCTTTATTTCACATGTTTGTTTAACTTTTTGATTCAGTTTTAAATGTTCTGTTGGTTGTATTTTATCCCAGCTTTTATGTAGTGTTAAAAAACTGAAACAGGAAGTGCTTCTGGACCAGTGTTGTTTACATCTTGTGAAATGGTCTATATATATATATATATATATATATATAGATAGATAGATAGATATATAAGAGGTCGTATCAAAAGGAATGATATGATATATGATATACAGTCAAACCAAAATTTTGACACAATTTAGCAACATTTCTCACATTATCACAGTTTATTAGCTATAGTTTAGAAAATGGTAATAAAATATGACTTAGAGTTATCAAATCAGTTTAAATTTATACAGTTTATAGTTTATATTTCACAGGTTTTGTCCATCCTTTTATTGTTGAATATCTGTCAGCTGTTAAATTTAACTACACAATTAGATAATACCAATTTAGGTCTTTAAATTACCAAGCAATGCTTAATGTTGTTCAGTCTGTGAGTAAAAAGGTCACATTAACAATTAAAGAAAAAACACTGAAGCAAAACATTGTCAGGTCAAATTTTTGGGGTATAATATGTCACAGTTTATTTTATTTCATTATAAATGAACTATAGTGTCCTGCACCCACTAGTAAAACAATATCACAGATCATATTTGTTGGTTTGACTGTAAGTTGTGCATGATACGACCACTTTAATTTCTTCATGAAATGCTTACAAAATAGTGTTTAAGGATATATGAAGATGAAGTTAATTAATGACATCCATTCGATGCCTTAAATAGATCTACACAGCGGCTGAAGGAAAAGTTGAACGTCTGGATGGTTCTGGCTTGTTGTTATGTGACTGTGAGCTGGTCAATGGAGCCGTACAGTAGAGAATCACTTTGCTTTGTTCAAATCCATCAGAAACTCTGTTGTGGAAAAGAGAGACATCTTTCCTTATCATCTCACACTTAGATCAATGTGAGCCGTCTTGATGTTACAAGAATATTTCACCCATAAATGAAAATCAGTCGTCATCTTTTCACCCTTGTTTTTTTCCTCCATGGACTACTTTAAGGAGCTATGTCACATGCTCTTTTCTGTACAATGAAACATTTATGTATATATATATATATATATATATACAACTAACAAAGCCTAGCAATTAGCTTAGGACATGTTAGCAACATGCTAATTAATGCTAGTAATGTGTTATGCTCTCCAATCTCTCTCTTGAATCCAACACTGAAGTGACTTAAACTGCAATTCATCGACTAGCCACTAGAGATAGGATCCAAAACAATCCCACACTGCAAAAAATATTTTCAAGATTTGTTATCACAAAATACTTTCTTTTGTCAAATCAACTTTATAATAATTTATTTAGTTGAGATAACTTATTATTTTGAGTTTCCGATGGTTAAATTAATCTAATTAGTTGTATTAACTTACTTTTTCCAGTTCAATCAACTTAAAATTTTAAGGCAACCCAGGTTACTTACTTTTTTAAGTTAAACCAACAATATTTTTTACAGTGTAGTAATCACAACATTTTTTCTTTTGTCAAATCAACTTAAATAATTTATTTAGTTCAAATAACATATATTTTTGAGTTTCTGATGGTTAAATAAATCTCCTTCATTGTATTAACTCACTTTTTCCAGTTCAATGAACTTAAAATTTTAAGGCAACCAGGTTACTTACTTTTTTAAGTTAAACCAACAATATTTTTTTACAGTGCATATATCTCCATGTTAATATTCCCAGCTTTACAGTGACAGGTGGATTGCCGCTGCTGTCACTACTAAGTTACGTAACGTCACCTCAGCTAATCCACCCCTTTGACCATTTTCGGTTATCCGCCCACTTTGGGCTTCAAAAATGCTCTTACGAAACTAACGGGTGACGCGGCCACAGACACTATAGGCACAATGTTTTATAAGTGGGTGGTTAAAACATACGTCCCAGACAGCAAACTGACATTGAATCAACGTGAAACATGACATTGAAACAACGTTGATCTGACATTGTTTTGCTCATCGAATTAACGTTGAACCAACATCAGACGCGCCATTCTTCAAAACTAACGGAAAATCAACTTGAAATCAACATCGTTTCAACGTTAGGAAAGCAACTAACTGCTTCGATTTTCCGTTAGTTTTGAATAATGGCGCGTCTGACGTTGGTTCAGCGCTAATTCGATGAGCAAAACAATGTCAGATGTCATGAGAAATGTCGTTTCTACGTTGATTCAATGTCACTTTGCTATCTGGGGTGCTAATTCATGGTAGCAAAATGCTAAAAATGTTAACAACATGCTAATTCGTGTTAGCAACATTTTAAAAAACATGCTAGCAACATGCTAATTCATGCTAACAATTTGCCAAATCTGCAATCTGTTAAAACGAATGCTTGCAACATGTTAATTCATGTTAGCAATCTTTATGTCAAATAATTCTAGACATATCATGCTAACAACATAAAACATGCTAGGAAAACTTTCAGACAAGGCAATATAAAAGTTAGTCCCAACGAACTTTATTTTCTATTTTTAAATTGTAACTATTTCACAATATTACTGTTTTTTTGTTTGTTTACTGTATTCATCATCAAATAATTCATCCTTGGTGTGCATAATTCATTAAAAAAAAATATCTTACCAGAATATGTCAGAATATACCAGCAAAAAACAAAGCTAAATGTAGTTTGTGGACATTTTGATTACTTTGCCTCAAATTAAGCAAAAACTAATTTAGTCAGCTAAAAATGTTGGCAAATCATCTTTCATTCATTGTATGTTCAAAAGCTTGTGCATCATCTTTTTATTTCTATGGAGAAAAAAAATCTGGTGAGCTTTTGAGCGACAGAAGTGTTAGTAAGTTTTCATTTTCAGGTGAACAACTAACTTTGGTTTATGGTCACTCTCTTTATATCCTCTTGAAACCCATCAAAAAGCAAAATAAATACCCGTGAGATGGTATTTACTTTGTCTTCGTTGATGTGCTGATCTCCGTTATCAGCGTGATACTGAAGCACAGGAGATGCGATTTCACTGTAAACATTAATGTTAATATTTGTTTTATAGTGATTAGAAAGTTGATTGTTATTAAGGTAAACGCATTAAGGCACAATGTTACAGTCATGGTATCAGACGGTCATGCCATGGTACATGATTGAATATGGTTGCCATATTCACATACTATGGTATTTACATGCATTTCAATTTACTGCAAACACTACCATAGTATTACTATCATGATCCTGTCCAAAAAGCCATGGCATTACCGTTATACCATTTTTTTTTTTAATGAGAGACCCTCTAATCACTATAGAAAATATATCTTGTTTTAGAGATTTATATATGGCCAATATTTTAAATAAAGTTTTCCCAGCATCCTCCCCTGCCCTCCCTCTCCATTGTGGCTCTTCTGTTCAAGGACACAAGGCAGTTTCCTTATTCCAATTACTGTTTTCCTATGCATCTGTGAAACTGCAGACACACACAGCTGTGTTTCCGAGGTGTTAGATGACTGACTCACCCAACTAGAGATTTTTCTCTCTCCACTTTATGGATTAATTGTATTGGTAATAGCTGTTTTATTAAAATGTATATACAATGGGATATGCAAGATTTAATCTTCTACAGTTTTATGGTTTTTGTTTTGCTGCTGCTTTACAAATGTTCATGTTCTGTTATGCATGATAAATAAAGTTTAGTACGGTTTTCAGATGTAGAGATTCAGGTAAGTTTAATCAGGAGATTTAATAGTATTTTCTGGGTGCAACATTTTCAACCTTGATTTTGTGTATTACTGTATACTCATTATAAAGTGTTACCATATATATATGAAGAGTTCAGATGCAAAAGCCTCTAAGTGCCATTTGAAATTCTCTTCTAGAATAATCATTTTTTATCAAGCTTGTATATTTAAATGCAGTAATTTCACTTAAATGGCAATTCATAGGTAATCTTCATTGCCATTTAAGTGAAATTACTGAACTTAAATATACAAGCTTGATAAAAATTAACATTCTTGAAGAAAATTTCAAATGGTAGTTAGAGGCTTTTGCATCTGAACTCTTCATATATGTGTGTGTGTGATTTTATGATTTGCTAATTTTATGATTGCTTTGGCTAAACGCTCTCCTCCGTTCATCTCTCAGTGGTTAGAAGTGGTGATTATTACCTATTTGAAACTGACAGTGAAGAGGAAGAGGAAGAAGACGAGAAAAAAGATGAAGAACCACCCAAGAGATCAGCCTTTCAGGTGAGTGAACCAAACTGCACATCTTTTTGTGTAAATTTAAGAAACTTTAATTTCAACGTGGTAAAGCCTGACATTTGAAGTAATAGTCAAAAAAATATAAATATTTTTTGCTACGGTTTATTGAACCTTTATACAAAATATAAAATAAATCATGTGTTTTCTGAGTGTCATATCAGGCTTTTTATGGCTTATATATGAGAATATAGAGCTTATACTTATGTAAATCAATGAGATCTTAAAGGGATACTCCACTTTTTTTGGAAATAGGCTAATTTTACAACTCCCCCAGAGTTAAACTGTTGAGTTTTACCATTTTTGAATCGATCTCCGGCGAATCATACCAGCGTTCTGGCGGTACCACTTTTAGCATAGCTTAGCATACATCATTAAAGTGGACAAGACCATTAGCATTTCTCAAAAAAAAAAAAAAAAAAAACCCAAAAAAACGACCAGTGTTTTGATATTTTTCCTATTTAAAACGTGACTCTTACATCGTGCACTAAGACCGATGGAAAATGTAAAGTTGCGATTTTCTAGGCTGAAATGGCTAGGAACTATACTGTGATTCCTGCGTAATGACTACACAAACTTAGTCCCGGTCACGTTGGAAGCTGGCACTGTGTCATATCATTAAAATACGTCAAAATTACGTCAAATTTTCCAGAGCATCTGTTGCTTCAGCTCCTCCATTTTTTTTAGTTACAAACCTTTTGTATTAATTGTTGATCTGTGTTTTAGTGTTGTAACTGTTTGAAGGGTTTCAGGACACTGATGCTGTGACTTTCTCCTGGTTCTTTCTCCTCTCAGCGAGCGATCAGAAAGTTTGCTTCAGCCCTCGTGGCTTTACCCAGATCAGTCATTAAACTGCCCAAAACTGTTCTGAAGTATTTAATCCGAGCGGCCAAGGTACCACCGCGGGGAACGGCTCATCTGTGTTTATCTGTGTTTGCTGATGGTGTTTTATTGTAAGATTTCCATTCCATGTTGTTCCAGCTATGATATTTGTAGATATAATGAGATTGTAAATATCCTTCAAGGATGCATGGAATGGAAATGATTTAGAGGTGTTGTTCAATGTGAATGTTGTGTGTTTTGGGTTTATTTTTAATAATTTCATTGGTAACACTTTACAATGAGGTCCCATTAGTTGATGAGCAATGCATTTGGTACGGTATTATTTATGAATCGTTGTTAACAGTAGTAAAAATGCAACTGTTCATATGTCGTATTAAAGGGATAGTTCACTTTGAAATTAATTTTTGGTATGTTTTAGCTTACCTCAAGGGCATCCAAGATGTAGGTGTTTTGATTTTGATAATTTTAGGTCAAACCGTTCTTTTCTGTCAGTCATATAATGAAGGTCTATGGTCACCACCTCAAAGAGCATGCACAGAGAAGTCCAGATTAAACATGATTTAATGACTCGTAAATGTAAGTACACATTGATGGCCTAAGACACGAAACGAGCGGTTTGTGTGAGAAAACGAACAGTATTTATATCGTTTTTACCTCTTGTAACCACAGCCACAAAGCGCCTCAGATCACTTGGACGTGGCTGTGATTACAAGAGGTAAAAACGATATAAATACTGTTCGTTTTCTTACACAAACCGCTCGTTTCGTGTCTTAGGCCATCAATGTGTACTTACATTTACGAGTCATTAAATCATGTTTAATTTTGACTTCTCTGTGCATGCTCTTTGAGGTGGTGACCATAGACCTCCATTATATGACTGACAGACAAGAACGGTTTGACCTAAAAATATCAAAATTGAAAATACTGCGGAAACAAAGACACCTACATCTTGGATGCCCTTGAGTTAAGATAAAACATATCAAAAATTAATTTCAGAGTGAACTATCCCGTTAACAGATACAACTTTGATTATAATAACGTATTAGTAAATGCTTAATGTAATAAATGCTTACTAATGTATTTAACAAATGGAACCTTATTTTAAAATGTTATCATTTAATGTTGTTGCTTGTAAATGCTGGGATTTGCTCCATTGCATTTAAGAAATGGCGTTCACACTGATCGTGAATCATTCTGATATTAATGGAGCAAAAAACAGTTTCTGTCTTTGAATTTTCCATTTTCTTGTGCAACCTGGATTCAAACAACTCCATTTAATCTGTAATTAAAATGCTGGGTTGTTTCAACCCAAATTTGGGTCAATGGACAAACCCAAATGTTGGGTTAAAAATGCAATTAAAAAATGTACAGTTGAAAGTGAAAGTTAAAGTTGGGTCAAAATTTGAAATTAATTTTTTAACCCAACATTTGTCCATATTTTACCCAAATTTGGGTTCAACCAACCCAGCATTGTCTACAGTGTACATACTCATCAATATCCATGTATATACAATTCAAAAATGGAAGTGGTTTTTCAAAGATCTGGAATATTCGGATGGAAACCGTGCAGTGAGTGGATGTGCTTGTCAAATTCAGCCTTTTCAGGGGATAAAATACACATTCATGATCAAAATAACACATGCATTGCATTGAAACTTGAATCATGGGTTAAATTTCAACTGGTTTCCTGAAATGGCTGACATGTTTGTGTGTTTATGTCCTTGTGCGACACTTTATTCAACACTTCATAAATGGATGAATTTCTATTGTAGTTTGTGTATCATACCTGGATCACTGACTCGAAAGCAGTCCTGAAGCAACGAGTCAAAGAGAGGCGTTATTTCTGGAAGCGCAGACACAGGAAAGACAAGAAAGAAGGTACAGCGCTCTTTAACATCTGAAAATTTGTATCCATAATTGTAAAGTTGGTCTCAATGCAACGTCTTGTGTGTAGTTCATGTGGCGATAGAGGTCGGGGAAGAAGAACGTCAGAGTTCAGAGGAAGAGAAATCGGACGGACCAGGTGTGTTCATGTCATGGCACACGTTCGTTTAACGTTTGATGTAAACTTCAGAAAAACCTAAATGTCACGTTCCACTTCCTGTAGACAACATCATCAAGAGGGTTTTCAACATCATCAAGTTCACGTGGGTGTTGTTTCTGACCACCATCGAGAGCATCACCAAGTGGCTGAACTCCGTCTGCAGGGAATACATCGACATCTCCACCGTCCTGCGCATCGAGCGCTGCATGCTGACCAGAGAAGTCAAAAAGGTTCTCTACAGATGCTTATGTATACAGCTAGCTGTGCATTAAACTGTTTTATACCATGGTCTGGGTGAATGCTCCATTCTGATTGGCTAAAAAGTGATAGAGGATACCTAAGCTGCGTCCGAAATCGAATACTTCCCTAATATATAGTATGCGAAAAACAGTACGCGAGCAGAGTAGTATGTCCGAAATCATAGTTTGCGCGCCTACATTTCAAATAACGAACTTGAGCGTGCAAAAGACGCGATATGTGAACAGGCCCCAATGCGCAACTTCTTTATTTATTTGAACCTTTTTAGAGAATTTGACCTAAAATACGTTAACTTTCTGGCTCGTGAGTTAGCTAAACTGGAGTGTTCCTCTACGAGCCGAGCGGACTATAAATATCTCCGGTTGTTAAATAAACCGTCAGGCGTAACCAGGGAAACCAAGTTATTGTTTGTAAAAACTTAAGAGTTCGATTGTAAAAGTAGTTAAAATATAAACTAATGTTTTAACCATTGTGCTGCATTAGAGTTTTAACACCGTTGAGTGCATTAAGGACCAAAAATGGCCACATATTAAACATTGCCTAAAATATTATATATTATTATTATTTTCCACTTTTACCAAGTTAAATCTTTTAACCAGCATCAGTCCTCATCATAACTACCAAAAATGTATTCAATTTCGGGATTTTAACCCTTTAATTACCAGTTTTGTTTGCGAAACCATCGATTTGTATAAGAGGAAAAAAAAAACTTTAGATTTGGATTATCACGGTCCCACTTTGCAAAAAATCCCACTTGGCGCGTTAGAGACCAAAAATGGCCACCTATTAAACATTGCCTATTGCCTAAAATAAGGTGCATTTCCACCCATAGGGAATAAATATGTAGTGACGTCATCTGGTGGAATACACTATATAATGCTTTTGCTTCAAAATGAAAGGATGTTTGTGCAAAAATCATGTTTCATGTATTACTGACAGCTTTAGATTTAAACAACGTTTTAATGGGTTTCAATGGGCCATTTTTGGTCTTTATGGTGCTGAGTGTTACTATTTGATCTACACAGTGTGTGTTATACATATTTTGCAAAATGGGATCACATTTTTTACATGTATCCAAAAAGTCACAATTTTGCCAAATTTCATACCATTTGCATTAAAACAGCCAAAATGGTCAAAGAAATTAAACTGCAAAAGACCAAAAATGTCCCTAATGCAGCATAAGGGTTAAAAATGTGTTATTTGGCAAGTGACCGTGGTATAAGCGGGCTAATGCCCTTCGAGGTGTCATCAAAATTATAACAAATAACGACTTGAAATTTCTCACTTTGCATGTAATGAGTTTATATAATATAGTTTCATCTTTTACGTTGAATTACTGAAATGGACTTTTGGTCGATATTACATTTTTTCGAGTTTCACCCGTATAATATTTGTGATTAAAATGCATTGGTACCTTTTGGAATCGGCACATATATTTGAGAATAATCCAAAAGTCTAGCTGCTGTGGGTCTAGAACTGACCCGCTGTGTTCCTTGTCCTGCAGGGTAACGTGCCGTCCCGTGAGAGCATCCATGTGTATTACCAGAAGCAGATGAAACTCAATGGATCTCGTGAATCTGGCCTGGACCGGATCAGTGAGGAGGATTCGGGCTCGATCAGAGCTCGCCGCAGACGGGGCGGACACAGTCTGGATTCCCTCCAGTCTGGATTCGCCTCCAGAGACAGCCTCTCCAGGTACTCATCCTCGACTTTATCATTTTAGGTTGAATCTGTAATTCAGATATCTGTCATTTAAATCTGCAACATTAAAAGCTTGATTTTCTTTAAATGTAGGTTTGATTATTCTATTTAACTCTTTTCTTTACATTTTACACTCCTTCAGCCAACAATTTGAGTCTCAGGTACAGTGGTGTGAATAAGTTTTGGCACCCATGCTAAAGTTGCCTAAAAAGAGGAATAAAACATCATCTTTTGGATATTGATCTTAATGCCTTAATTAGAAAAATGAGGAAAACTCCAACCTTTAAGGACACCAATTTTGTGTGAATGAATAATGCATCATAAATAAATAAATGTTTTTCCTTAAAATACAGGGTGCATAAGTCAGGGCACCCCTATGTTAAATTCCCATAGAGTCAGGCAGATTTTTATTTTTAAAAGCCAGTTATTTCATGGATCCAGGATAATATGCATCCTGATAAAGTTCCCTTGGCCTTTGGGATTAAAATATCCCCACATCATCACACACCTTCCAGCACACCTAGAGATTGGCATGGTTTTACTTCAGTTAGCCTAATAGCTGGTTTGATTTGCATTGAAAGATGATCCCCATGCCAATCTCTAGGTGTGGTGGAAGGTGTGTGATGATGTGGGTCTATTTTAATCCCAAAGGCCAAGGGAACTTTATCAGGATGCATATTATCCTGGATCCATGAAATAACTGGCTTTTAAAAATAAAAATCTGCCTGACTCTATGGGAATTTAACATAGGGGGGCAATGACTTATGCACCCTGTATTTTAAGGAAAATGATTTATTTATTTATGATACATTTATTCATTCACAAAGAAAATTGGTGTCCTTAAAGGTTGGAGTTTTCCTCATTTTTCTAATTAAGGCATTAAGATCAATATCCAAAAGATGATTTTTTATTCCTCTTTTTAGGCAACTTTAGCATGGGTGCCAAAACTTATTCACACCACTGTATATGCCTCTTCACGATGACTTTGGTTTAGTCCTCATGGATAAAAGCGTCTGCTAAATGACCAAAGTGTATATGATATAATAATCACAAACACACAGAGCTGATTGACTAATATCATAGACTGCTGTACTCTACTTGTTCATTCTAGAGTGTATTATTTAGTCCCCATTGAAATGAACACACTTAATTAAGGTAATACTACTGTATATACTGTATATGTGGGGCTGGAGACACTAGTGTCGTTCATATCTCAGGAGATCAAAGTATCTGAGCTTCTGTTTGTCTTACAAATCACATAACTTTAAAAATATATAGGTTGTATCTCACCCCAGATTTTTAGCATTGTGACATTTTCATGACAAGGTTTAAATTTTTTTCTCAAAAGCAACATCTAATAACCAGGAGCCTTTTCCCCTCATGATTTCTTCTTTTTCATTGCATTATATTTCCACTCATCCGTCCATCTGTCCATCTATCAGCGCATACACCGAAGCCACCATGCTGTTTTCCCGCCAGTCCACCTTGGACGACTTAGACGACATTCCCAAAACCAGCGAACGCGCTCGTCCCAAACTGCGCAAAATGTATGGCTTGGACATGTCCAACTCCTCGGCGGACAGCGGAAGCAGCGTCATCTCCAGGTGCTCATGATCCTCTTCATCACATTCATCCTCATCCTCCACACTCTTTTTATTTATTATTTATTTTATTTGGTTACATATTTATAATGTAAACAGGTTTGCCATGCTAATGGAAGCAATAAAGCAATATAAATTCAAATATTAACTGATATTTACACATTTCTGGCTGACTATATAGACATATATTGGGGCTGCCAATGTTAAGACAGTAATGCATGCGATTAATACCTTAATACGTTAAAATGAATAAAAATAATCACCCTTCAATCTGACTGTTAACTTTGCTGGATATGGCAAATGATGACAAAATGAACGTGTTATGAAGATAAATGGTGTATGCTTTATTGCATGTTAAGTCTGCGATTAATCGTAATTAAAAAATGTAATCTAATGACAGTTCTAATATTTATATATATATTACTAATACAATTTGTATTATATTAATATATTAATTAGTATAGTATTGATTTTGTATGTCATCAATTATTTTTTTATTCATTTTAATAAACATTTTATTATTTTAAACTAATAGTAATATAATGATAATTACAAAAATTGTGTGTGTGTGTATATATATATATATATATATATATATATATATATGAGAAGTTCAGATGCAAAAGCCTCTAAGTGCCATTTGAAATTTTCTTCTAGAATGATCATTTTTATCAAGCTTGTATATTTAAGTTCAGTGATTTCTCTTAAATGGCAATGATGATTACCTATTAATTGTTATTAAAGTGAAATTACTGAACTTAAATATACAAGTTTGATAAAAATCATCATTAAAGAAGAAAATTTCAAATGGCATTTAGAGGCTTTTGCATCTGAACTCTTCATATATAAATTAGGGCTGTCAAGCGATTAATCGCACCCAAAATAAATGTTTGTGTTTACATAATATATGTGGGTGCACTGTGTATAATTATTTTATATACATAAAAATACACACACATGCATGTATATTTAAGAAAAAAAAATATTTTTATATATAAAATATTTATTTTTATATATAATATAAATTATTTTTAAATCTATTTACTGTATATACATGAAAATATTTTTTTAATATATAGAAGCATGTGTGTGTATTTATATATATACAAAATAATTATACACAGTGCACCCACATTTATTATGTAAACACAAACTTTTATTTTGGATGCGATTAATCTTTTGACCGCTCTAATATAAATATTATCAAAATAATAAATCTTTCTCCATAATGCATATAAAAATTACATGCACATTTATTTTATTGTAGAATAACATTATTAAGGTATACAGTCAAATAATTGGTTCTACTTATCAGTTTAGGAAGTTACAGAGATATTAACTTCTAAAAATGTATGAAATCCATATATTTCAGTGGTAAATATGCATTTTGGGAAGACAAAGTAAATGTTTAAGTCAATCTATCTGTGTATTTTTTCATAATACAGCACTACAGGAAATGTAACTCGTCAAAACGTCTTCTGAAAATGTCCCACAATTCATACGCTGATTGTAATATGACACCGTTTCCTGTTTGTTTTGTGTTTTCCAGTGAAGCGACTCAGTGCGTAACATTGTTCTCTCGACAAGGCACCAACGACACGATAGACGAGGCTGAGGACGAGCGAGACCAGCTGGAGGTCAAGAAGAAAACAGCAGAGTCGGAGCGCCGAACCAGTGAGGACAAACCCGACGGAGGCGATCAGGAGGAAGTGATGCGGGAAGAGGAAGTCCAATGGGATTTGGTAGATCCAGAAGAAGCAGTGAAAGACGTTCAGGATCCTCAGCTTGAGTGTGACGAGCACCGAGAGGAAGAGCAGTGTGTTACTGATGATGAGGAGGGTGAAGAGTCTATCCATCAGGATGAAGGTGAATCATCAGGACCGGAGAACATGCAAACGGATCCGGTCAGCGGGCATCTTTTCACTCCAGACACAGACGCGCCGAACACCTCAGACGCGGACGTGCCGCCCAGCTACAGCAAAGCCGTGAGCTTCGACCGCCTCTCTGTGAGCGACGAAAGCGACAGCGATAGACGCATGATGGTGATGACCCCCGACAGCAGATCCGATCTGGACGACCCTCTGCTGCCCTCCACGACCACCGATCTGACCGCCAGCGAACTGCTGCTCAACAAGTCAGTCGTTTTGCATGACGGCTTATTTTAATGGGTCTGTTGTATCAAGAAGTGGCGTAAATGTGGTCGAAAATCCCAATACTGATATAACATCTCACTTCTATTTTAGTGTATACTATTTGTAACGTGGGTTGATTCAGAAACGAGGGAGGGGAGAATCCAAATGCAGTTAAAAGACATTCAACAAAACACAACAAAAGTAAATCCAGGCAAAAATCCTGGAAAACTGACCACACCACACATAGGAAACACTAGGGCTCAAATCAGTCCCTCCAGAAAAACGCGATTATGCGATCGCTGAATTCAATGCAAAATCAGCCAAAGTCCGCATATTTATGCGGGGGCCGCATTTTTTCAAATACGCCGCACTTTCGCCGCATAAATTGCCAATTTCCTTGCAAAATATGCAGGGTTTGCATAATTTCATAATCCTCGCATTTTCGTTGCAAAAAAAAAGTCACGTGTATTTTAGTAGAAAGTTAAAAAATGTTCCGTTTGCTTCACACAAGAGCAGCCATTTCTGTTTCCATGGGAACGTTATGAAGTGACGCAATTACGCGACGCCGGACAGACTCACGGAGGCGATTGACATCACAAATCGAACTCGTATAACTGTCTGTCACACGTTCTACCGTCACATCGTTACTTAATAAACAACATAAGATAAAAGAAGTAGCATCAAACAGAAATTACCCGCACACATGGGGTGTTTGAGGCGCACATATAACACTGCAGAGAGTTCAACAGGGAGCGCGCAGCTCTTAAAGGGGCCACACCTTATTTACACTCGTTATAGTCTGAAATAAAACAAGATGAGAAATTAAATATTCCCAGCACTTTCTATGATGTAGTATGCTTGTTTATCAAAGGAAGTAATAAGAAATGACTCTTACATTAGCCTAGTGAGAACAGGATGTTGGGGGAATCACTGAAAAAGAGAAATCTTTTTCATCAAACCGCAATTTTTGCAAGTTCTCTCAATTTTTGCAAATTCCTGCAATTTCATCGCATAAAATTGCATAAATATCCCGCATATTCCATCGCATTTTTAAAGAAAACGGGCCGAGTAGGCTAATCAATCAATTTTTGCCCGCAACAATCACAAAAAAACTTTGTTATATATAAATCGCAAATTTTTTTCACAAATTTTTGGAAATTACCACCACAAAATCAGTGATTTTGATCGCAAAAATCACCAAAAAAAATCGTGAAATCCTGGAGGGACTGTCAAATACACTCGATAACAAGGGTTGGAACGAGGAACAGGTGTGGGTAATGAGTTGATAACTGTGGAAACAAACAAACAAGGCAGCAATGAACAACAAGAACAAAAATACACTTCCAAAATGTCTTTAAACACAAGACAGGAGAAACGAGACAGGAATTGTGACAGTAGTTTAGATGTATTGATATTTTCAATTATTATTATTTTTTCAGTTTTCATTTTATTTGTAGTCATTTTGCTATGTGCTTTTTGTCATATTTATTAGGGTTTTTTTTTTTTTTTTTTTTATATAAATATTTCCAGACAAGTGTGATTTTATTTTTATTTGAGCTTTAGTTTCGTTTTAGTTAGTATATTTACTTTTTACAGGTATACTAGATAGTGAAATATAGTATACTATATATATATAGTAATGATTTAGGTTGTATATTAGGGCTGTCAAACGATTAATCACGATTAATCGCATCCAAAATAAAAGTTTGTGTTTCCATTATATATGTGGGAGCACTGTGTATAATTATTTTATATATATAAACACACACACATGCATGTATATTTAAGAAAAAAATATTATTTATATATAAAATATTTATATTTATACATAATATAAATTAGATATAAATCTATATACAGTAAATACATGATTTTGTTAATATCCAATACCAAAATTTCTTAAATATATACAAGCATGTGTTTGTATTTATATATATATAGAATAATTATACACAGTGCACCCATATATATTATGTAAACATAAACTTTTATTTTGGATGCGATTAATCACGATTAATCGTTTGACAGCCTTATATATGCGTGTGTGTGTGTGTATATATATATATATATATATATATATATACTGTATATATATATATATATATATATATATATAAGAAAGATAGTATAGGTAAAGTATATACTTATATAATATATCTTTGAAATACTTAATCGTTATTCTAATATTCAATATGTTATTTTCATAACTATATTTTATTATTAGCTTTATTTCAATTAACGTTTTTTAAAATAGTTTTAGTTTATACTGTATGCAACACTGCTACAGTACATACTCAAGTATGCACTTTCCCATTCTCCAGCAAAACTAATACACAGTAGGTATCAGGGTAATCGTTGATGTGTGATCTGTGTCCCCACTGTTATCCAGAATGTTCTACGACGAGGAGCTGGAGAAGTCGGAGGGTTTCTATAAGTCCCAGCCGCTCGGCCTGCAGCTGTGCTACGCTCTCTATAACCTGCTGGTGGCGCACTCTGAGATGGTCTGTTACCTGGTCATTATCCTCAACCACATGATCTCGGCGTCCATGGCGACACTGGTGCTGCCCATCCTCATCTTCCTGTGGGCGATGCTCTCTGTTCCTCGGCCCAGCAAGCGTTTCTGGATGACGGCCATCGTTTACACAGAGGTCAGGGTTTGTTTTGGGTGAAATGACTTGTGTAGGCACCAATTCTGTTATACATGTAGTATGTGCTAATCAGTGTTGGGAGTAACGCATTACAAAAGTAATAGATTACAATAACATATTACTTTTTGCTGTAACGCAGTAGTGTAAGGCATTACTAATCAATTTTCAGTAATATTTTACTCGTTACATGTTCAGTGAGGCTTGTATTACAGTTGTTGTATTACAGTGTATTGTCTGCTTTTACTTCTTAAAGGTGAAAGTTTTAAAGCAGTCTTTTAGTGCCAGTTCAGAGCGGTCGTGTCTGTAACATTGTTTTTTCCTCATAAATGCGAACACAAAAACTAAAATAAAATGAATATTTTAAGTTCTATGGAGACTGGAGAGCCAATCCTTCCTCATCCGATTTGCGCAGTGTAATTAACAGAATTACAAAAAATATATTTTGCCTCCTATTTTTTTGTCACGCATGAATGTGTGTCTTTTCCCTAATATTAAAAATAAAACAGACTAATATTTGTCTAATGTCTGGAGTCCTTTAAGGAAGTAGCCTATATACGTTTCAATACATGTATTTTCTGAGAATTTTTATTTCAAGTTTTGACTGCAAATGTGATGTTCATAATGCTGGACTTCCCCAATTTTAAATAATTTATCCTCAACTAGTTTTGTGGTGTAGGTCTACGTATTTTATAATGTTAACTTCAAATAATACTAATAGACTA
Organism: Pimephales promelas; assembly: GCF_016745375.1. The sequence continues at coordinate 448,017 of NW_024121101.1, forward strand.
ATTTAAAGATAAGGCAGCATTGGATCTGGACGGTAAGGAGAATAACGCTGGAGTTGGAAGAGGTGTGTCGCGATTCTGTAGGTTCGTGGATCTGAGTCGTGTGGCGAATCGCGATTTCGGTTTCATATCGCATATCGTTGCAGTTAAGTTAAGTTCTACTTAGTTATTTTGGTGAAAGTAACTCAAAAGTAATACATGAGTAATGTAACGCATTACAATTCTGAGACAGTAATATTGTAAGGTAATGAATTACTTTTAAATAACAGTAACAAGTAATACCTAATGTATTACAGTTTGGAAGTAACTTGCACAACACTGCTGCTAATTATACATGTATATATACAGTATCTTTTAGTTTAATCTAGCCAATATGCTTGGAGTCCAGTAGCATCTGTTAAAATTTTGTTATTCATGTTAAATCATTTGTAAATATGTTTTTATTTCCTCCAGGTCACCATCGTCATCAAGTACTTCTTCCAGTTCAGCTTTTTCCCATTCAACCAGAACGTGGAAGTCAACCAGATGAAGCCGTACCATCCGCCCAACATCCTCGGTATAGAGAAGAAAGAAGGATACGTGCACTATGACCTGGTGCAGCTGCTGATTCTGTTTTTCCACAGATCCATACTAAAGGTTCATTCTCTTATTTCCCATCTAATAGTAGTGATGCTAAACTTGATAAAGTCAGTAGAACTAATAAACCTTGTCATTAAAGCACATTTCATGCATTAAAAAAAAAAATCTATTCTTGTGTACTGGGCGTAATATCCAAATATAAATACAGAATGCATGCAAATTAAAAACCTAAATAAGTATATTTTGGAACACTTTATTTTAGGGTTCAGTTCTCACTATGAACAAGTTGCTTATTAGCATGCATTTTCTAAAATAATGTCTGTTTATTAGTACTTATACAGCACATATTAATGCTTTTCCATATCCCTTAATCCTCCTAAATACCTAAACTCAACAACTACCTTACGAACTATTAATAAACAGTAAATTAGGAGTATATTGAGGCAAAAATCACGGTTAAACGTGCATACTAAAGTGTTACCGTATATTTTATTAGTGCCATATATTAATGCATCTCAGAGGTAATCCACTGCTAACTATTTTAATGCACAAATTGGAGGCAAAGAGCATTCAGTGGAGGATTATCCTGCTTATACCGTGGTCATTTTCCAGCATTGACGAATTGAAGCTGTTATTGATGATTACAGTGCAATATTTGACAGAAAGAGTAAAAACGATGTTTTTTTTTTCAGATCTAGCATTCTGCCCGTTTTAAATCAAACAGAGAGATAAAGCGGTCCATACGATTACATTTAAAATAATGAATTATAGAATGTATTTGAGTTTATTATCGAGATACAGAGACAGAGAGATGCGTGTGTGAATTACCTGCGTCTGTGCGGCACAGAGGACTCAGGTGTGATCGTAATTTTTATTTATTCTTAATGTCATATCACTGTCTTCGATAAAGTTTTGTCTATCCATTTATGGTGTTTTTTTTTATTTTGGGGTTATTTTTGAATTTATTTACTTCAAAAAGTACCATATTTTCTATGTAAATTAATTACTACGTAGTTTTATTTTTTTTAACTACATTAAAATATCCTTCCAATAAGGTCTTAGAGCTAAAACCTAAAGATGAAGTGACTTTGCTGTCACCTGGTGTCTTATTTTAGAGTGCTCTAAATTACAGTTTTTCCCATTCATTTCTATGGGTGCTCATTTTTGACCCAAATACAAGATTAATGAGGGGTTTTTTCACCCACTTAATATTGTAGAATTGAGTCAAAAAAAAAAATGTGTGTGTTCAGGAGGCAAATTTAGGAAAAGTAGCCTACCGCTCGGATTAAGGGAAGTATTTTTTTTTTAAAATAAATCAAAACTATTTTGCCCACATTTGTCCAGGATACGGTTTTAGGGTTAACAACCAAGCAGCGAGTTTCAAACACTGGTATGTAACTCCCTCATTGAGAGATATAATGTAGATATTCACTAGTCAAGCTTGTTTATTAATAAAATCAGTGATTAATCTGACCAGAACTACCTGTGCATTGAATATTTTCATTGCACACCATCCAGCTAATCATAATCGAGAATTTAGACAGATCATGGTGGAAGTTTGCATATTTTTTTAATGTTTAAGATCTGCACACCATAGTCCGAAGTCATGTTGGGAATAAATAACGCTTGCTTGGCCTGTTTTCTGCTTTAGCTCTGAGATATTTAGCAGCTTGGTGCCAAGGTACAGCTGGAAACATAATTCACCAGACATTATGAGATCAAAACGAAGCCACTAGACTGTTGAGAGCTTTGAACCATAAAATGGATTTTAAAATCAATTCTTAATGTTTGAAGTTCCTCTCCTCTCCAGGTTTCAGATTATTTCATAAAATCGAAGCTTCAGCATGACTTTGCACTTTTCACTTGGGTAAACTAAAAAACGGTGCCTGCAAAAATACAAATCTGGAACCTGGAGAGGGGAATATTAAACATTTTATAATTATGTATTTTTCCGGTATGCATTTGTTTTTAATTCATTTATTAAATTCTAAAAGCGTTTTGTGCGAATATATGCATGATTTTTTTCAAATGCAACCCAAAAAGAGAAGCTGCTTCGCCTTCAGAAAATTGAGCGTGTACACTTCTCAGCTGGTCAAACTAAATGTTATAAGCATTTTAAATAACACAAACCTTTTTTAGAGGAGGTTTGCAATTATTTTCGCAACCCTGTAGAATACAGGTTACTTGAAGGCGGTTCACAAAGTTTAAGATCATGAGAAAAACTAATTAAGTCAAGTATGTCCAAACTTTCAACTAGTTTTCAACTTCAATCTAGAAGAGATTTTAGTATGGGATTTCTACTGTTATTGTTTAAAGAAACGGTAGATGAATTTTTATCCCATTTGTGGAAAGCATCTTTTATTTACTTTACAACTTTGATTATATAGGCAATAAATGGGTCTCAGATGAAGCACTAATTTCAATTTCCAGTTTGTTTTCCTAACCAAAGACCATCACAATGGCTTCCAGTCAATATCATTTAGTGTACCTACTTTCTCTCTCTCTCTTTGTCTCAGTGTCATGGTCTCTGGGATGAAGACGACCCTAAAATGTCCCAAAAAGATCCGTGTCTTCATCGGGACGAGTCTGTGGAGGAGGAGAAGATGGCGGTCGTGATTCCAGCTGAAGAAGAGAAGAAGAGTTCACCAGCGTACACGTTGAAGACCGTGAACCTCGGCATGTCCATGGACTCGTCCCAGGTGCTCGTGCAGATGCGTTATCCCGAGCATCGGCCTTATCTGCGGCGGCAGAGCACCAGCGGCAGAGCGCACTCGTCCCGACTCTCCTCTGTGCGCTCCAAACGCGGTGAGACTTACAGAAATCACCTCACTTTTTAAAGAGACTTGGGGAATGATCTGCCCGACTCAATCTTTTTCAGCAACACTTTGTTTTCTCTAATCTTCTATTATATATACACTACCGGTCAAAAGTTTTAGATCAGTAAGATTTTTTTATGTTTTTTAAATGAAGTCTCTTCTGCTCACCAAGGCTGCTTTATTTGATGAAAAAACAGTAATATTGTGAAATATTATGACAATTTAAAATGACTGTTTTCTGTTTTAATATATTTTAAAATGTAATTTGAAAGCTGAATTTTCAACATCATTACTGTTGCTGATTACACATCAGTTTTCAGTGTCACATGATCCTTCAGAAATCATTCTAATATGCTGATTTTATGCTCAAAAAACATAAATTGTTATTTTCAATGTTGAAAACAGCCGTGTACCATTTCCCTCCCCAAAATTCTATGAATAGAAAGTTCAAAAGAACAGCATTTATTTAAAATATAATCTTTTCTAACATTATAAATGTCTTTACTGTAACTTTTGATCAATTCAACTCATCCTTGATGAATAAAAGTATTTTCTAATTTCTTTCCCCCAAAAATAAAAAATAAATTCTTACTGACCCCAAACTTTTGAATGGTATAGTGATTAATGTTACAAAAGCTTTCCATTTCAGATCAATTCTGTTCTTTTGAACTTTCTATTCAGTAAAGAATCCTGAAAAAAAAAATGTAAAAAACTGTTTTCAACATGGATAATAATCATAAATGTTTCTTTAGAATCATATTATAATAATTTCTGTAATAGTTGTTTCTGTAATTTCATATGACTCTGAAGACTGGAGTAATGATGCTGTAAATTCAGCTTTGATCACAGATCATATATATATATATATATATATATATATATTAACTGCGTTAGACTAAATTTGGAAGGGTTATAGCACTTATTGTCATGTTAGTTGAACTGCTTCTATTGCTCTCCTCATTTGTAAGTCACTTTGGATAAAAGCATCTGCTAAATGTTATAGATATATAAAGAAGACCAGTGAGGAGAGCGTTACAGAAATCAATATGGGTAACCAGTGCATGAATAAGAATTGCAGTGCTATTCATTGTGTGAGAAAGACAGACTAGGATGATTATTATTACGTAGATGCAAGTATGCAGTACATGTTGTGATGTTATTAACATGAGCTTTGAAGAAAACAGTGCCTCCGAGGTCGACAACCAGATTCTTAACAAGGAAAAATTGTATTTTTTTTTAAATATTCACAGAAAAGCAATTCGATTTTTCTGTCAAAATTGTTTTTGTACCTACATTAATAATGAATAGAAGAGGGCCCACGATAGAACCCTGAGGAACACCAGTGGTTACTTAAAAATATTTTACATTTTTATGACTTAATTATAAAAAATGCTATCAATATGGTACACAAGAGTCCTGTTAAAATGTATGGGATGGTTAAAATTAATCGAAAAGTCAAATAATTTGTAATCAGTAATGGCCATCTACTCATGAATCTGGTTGGTCACGGTCATTTTTTTGAACAGACCAGTGAAAATTACAGGCTATTTTGTTAGATAATGCGATCTTTCTGTTTGTTCTGGGGTTTAATTGTGGTGACGTTTGGTACTGGTTTGATTCACAGGCAGCACGAGCACACGGAGCTTTCGCAGAGAAAACAGTGAGCCAGAAGTACCGCAGAAGAGCCGGAAAGAAATGATTATGGAGAAAATCCGAGAGCAGCTCATCAAAGCAAAGGTTTACCTGATCAAAAAGTGAGTGTGTGTGTGTGTGTGAAAATAATTCTGATGGACCTGATTTTCTCCACCTCTGAAGCAACTTTTACTTTCTGTTCCTTTCTTCATACTTCATACACAATTAATTCTAAAATATTAATGGTTTTATGCATTTATTTGATTACCAAACCAGACAATACTGAATTTCTGAAAAATGTAAACGGATTTCATAGGGCACTATTTTGGTTAAAATTTCATCAATTATTAAATTGTTATAGTTTTATCAATGCAATTGATTCATTAGACACGCTTTTGGGTTATCTACATTTAATTAAACCATTAATATGGAATCCAGAAAACAAAACGGAATTTGTGTAAAAAATAAAATGGAATTTAGATAAAAATTGAAATATATTTCATAGGGCCCTACACTTAAACAATCCAATCAATTTCCAAGGGGAATTTCATTAAAAATGAAATGCTGGTCTAGATTTTTCAGATTATGAGAGTAAAATGCCATTTCATGCTGATGGTTTTGGCTGATTGATGTGCACTCTTTCATATTTGTAATATATTTTATTAGTCTATATTTTCAGTCTCTGTTTCTCTTCTTTCTTCAGATTGGTTGCGTTCTATCAGCCCATCCGTCAGTTCTTCTACAATTTGATCCATCCCGAGTACAACGCCGTGACGGATGTTTACGTCTTCATGTTTCTAGCAGACACCGTTGATTTCATCATTATTGTCTTTGGCTTCTGGGCATTTGGGGTAAATTGTTATTAAATAGAAATTGGAAAAATAGTATTGAGGGCAAACATTTTTTGAAAAAATGTAATTATTGATGCAGTTTGCCTATGTATGAATTAGATACGAGTTTCAGATAAAGTTCTAACTTAAAATAACCAATCCTCAGTTCTTCTTGTTGACGTGACGTTGTGTGTTTTCTCTGGCTCACAGAAACATCAGGGAGGAGCTGATATCACGTCCTCGCTGTCGGAGGACCAAGTTCCCGGGCCGTTCCTCGTCATGGTTCTCATCCAGTTCGGCACGATGGTGGTGGATCGCGCTCTGTACCTCCGCAAGACTGTGATGGGAAAAGTGGTTTTCCAGGTCCTCCTGGTGTTCGGCATCCATTTCTGGATGTTTTTTATCCTACCAGGAATCACAGACAGGTAAAGGGATACTATGATTCCAGTTTAAATTCAAATAAAATATATTAGTAAAGAGATTGATGGATGGATGGATGGATTCAATAGATGGATGGATGGATACGATGGATGGATGGATGGATGGATGGATGGATGGATGGATGGATGGATGGATGGATACAATGGATGGATGGATGGATGGATGGATGGATGGATGGATACAATATCGATGATGGATGGATGGATGGACACTATAGATGGATGGATGGATGGACACTATAGATGGATGGATGGATGGATGGATGGATGGATGGATGGATGGATGGATACAATATGGATGATGGATGGATGAATACAATAGATGGATGGATGGATGGATGGATACAATATGGATGATGGATGGATGGATACAATAGATGGATGGATGGATGGATACAATATGGATGATGGATGGATACAATAGATGGATGGATGGATGGAGACAATAGCTGGATGGGTGGGTGGGTGGATGGATGGATACAATAGATGGATGGATGGATGGATGGATACAATAGATGGATGGATGGATGGATACTATAGATGGATGGATACAATAGATAGATAGATGGGTGGGTGGATGGATGGATGGATACAATAGATTGTTGGATGGATGGATGGATGGATGGATAGATAGATGGATGGATAGATGGATGGATAGATGGATGGATGGATGGATGGATACAATAGATTGTTGGATGGATGGATGGATGGATGGATGGATAGATGGATGGATGGATGGATGGATGGATACAATAGATTGTTGGATGGATGGATGGATGGATAGATGGATAGATGGATGGATAGATGGATGGATAGATGGATGGATGGATGGATGGATACAATAGATTGTTGGATGGATGGATGGATGGATAGATGGATGGATGGATACAATAGATGGATTAATGTGGATAAAATAAATGGATACAATAGTTGGATGGATAGATGGATGGATGGATGGATACAATAGATGGATTAATGTGGATACAATAGATGGATACAATAGTTGGATGGATGGATAGATACAATAGATTGTTTGTTGGACGATGGATACAATAGATGGATTGATTGATTGATTGATTTTAACTTCCTGGCCAATTCACACTCTTGAATTGAAAGTTTGCGAGTTCTGCCAGAAATGCTGTCAGTGTCCTCATACATGTTTCATCGTCTCTGCAGGCGTTTCAGTCAGAACACTATCGCTCAGTTGTGGTACTTCGTGAAATGCATTTACTTCGGCCTGTCAGCGTATCAGATCCGATGTGGATATCCGACTCGCATACTGGGAAACTTCCTTACCAAGAGCTACAACTACCTCAACCTCTTCCTCTTCCAGGGGTGAGAAACATTAACGGCAGTCCATGGGTGATGTCGTATGTCATTTATGTTTATATTTATGTGGACTATGTGTTACTTACAATTAATTGCCAAGGTTGATATATCAGCCGATACTTGGCTCTTAGCCGATACTCTTAAATTATCAACGTCTCATGTTTTAAAGAAAACCAGTCGGCCTCTATGCATAATGGATACACCTGCTTAGTAAGTGTTGTACGTTCAAGGTTTCGCCTGATCCCGTTCTTGACGGAGTTGCGAGCCGTGATGGACTGGGTGTGGACGGACACAACGCTCAGTTTGTCCAGCTGGATCTGTGTGGAGGACATCTACGCACACATCTTCATCCTCAAATGCTGGAGGGAATCGGAGAAGGTAAGAGAGATTATATATCATTTACTTATTCTTTCAACAAACCTGCTCAGTCCAAAATCCATTCATTTCATCACTTCTGTTTAGAAATATACGTCAAGTTACTCAAACGACATTTAAACATCACAAACAGTATCAAAAACCTATTTTATTGGTATTCACGTTTGAATATACACTCACCGAAAGGATTATTAGGAACACCTGTTCAATTTCTCATTAATGCAATTATCTAATCAACCAATCACATGGCAGTTGCTTCAATGCATTTAGGGGTGTGGTCCTGGTCATGACAATCTCCTGAACTCCAAACTGAATGTCAGAATGGGAAAGAAAGGTGATTTAAGCACTTTTGAGCGTGGGATGATTGTTGGTGTCTGAGTATTTCACAATCTGCTCAGTTACTGGGATTTTCATGCACAACCATTTCTAGGGTTTACAAAGAATGGTGTGAAAAGGGAAAAGCATCCAGTATGCGGCAGTCCTGTGGGAGAAAATGCCTTGTTGATGCGAGAGGTCAGAGGAGAATGGGCCGACTGATTCAAGCTGATAGAAGAGCAACTTTGACTGAAATAACCACTCGTTACAACCGAGGTATGCAGCAAAGCATTTGTGAAGCCACAACACGCACAACCTTGAGGCGGATGGGCTACAACAGCAGAAGACCCCACCGGGTACCACTCATCTCCACTACAAATAGGAAAAAGAGGCTACAAGTGGCAAGAGCTCACCAAAATTGGACAGTCGAAGACTGGAGAAATGTTGCCTGGTCTGATGAGTCTCATTCAGATGGTAGGGTCAGAATTTGGCGTAAACAGAATGAGAACATGGATCCATCATGCCTTGTTACCACTGTGCAGGCTGGTGGTGGTGGTGTAATGGTGTGGGGGATGTTTTCTTGGCACACTTTAGGCCCCTTAGTGCCAATTGGCCATCGTTTAAATGCCACGGCCTACCTGAGCATTGTTTCTGACCATGTCCATCCCTTTATGGCCACCATGTCCCCATCCTCTGATGGCTACTTCCAGCAGGATAATGCACCATGTCACAAAGTTGGAATCATTTCAAATTGGTTTCTTGAACATGTCAATGAGTTGACTGTACTAAAATGGCCGCCACAGTCACCAGATCTCAACCCAATAGAGCATCTTTGGGATGTGGTGGAACGGCAGCTTCATCCCACAAATCTCCATCAACTGCAAGATGCTATCCTATCAATATGGGCCAACTTTTCTAAAGAATGCTTTCAGCACCTTGTTGAATCAATGCCACGACAGGGGGTCAAACACAGTATTAGTGTGGTGTTCCTAATAATCCTTTAGGTGAGTGTATGTGTACAGGTATGTAGTTAAAAAAACAACCCTCACCAATTTTGTTTTTATGTTTTAGCGAAACCCTCAGCCTCGCGGGCAGAAGAAGAAGAAGGTTGTGAAGTATGGGATGGGGGGCATGATCGTGATGCTTCTGATCTGCATCGTTTGGTTCCCGCTGCTCTTCATGTCTCTGGTCAAATCTGTGGCAGGAGTGGTCAACGCTCCACTGGACGTGTCCGTCACACTCACGCTCGGAGGACTTCAGGTGCACCTTACGCTCAAGCATGCCCATTTCTGTTTCTACATCCCGTAAAAACAGACAAACATTGTATTGTTTCAGATGCCATAGTTTTCATCCAGTATAGAATAAATGGAAAGAATCTCAGATCATTTAATGAGAAATGTTTGTGTTTATATTCATATACTATTTATTAATATTTGGATTAAGCTTAGATTTTTTTTTTTGATGTTTTCAGTTCTCATTTAAATTTTAGCTTAAGTTTTAGTAATTTTTATTTTCTATTTATCTTTAATTTATTTTTATATAATAATTATTATTTTTATATAATTTATGGTTATAATGTATTGTTGGTTTTAGTGTAAGTTTTTAGTTTTAGTGTAAATTTATTGTTTTAATTTTTAGTAATTATAATATATATTTTTCTGTGGTGTTTGCTTTGTTTCTATTTAATTTAATGTTCTTTATTGTTATTATTTATAACATAATAATAACATGATAATATTTTATTTTTTCATTGTGGAGTAGTCTGAAAGTTTAATTGGTTATTGAAATTATTTTTTCTGTTTTTGTGATTTTACTACTTTTTTTTAAACATACACATCTCAGTTAGTCAGCAAGACAATTTATAATTTTAAAGATAATTTTAATGCCAAATAGTTTTGGTTTTACTCGTGTAAAAGTCTCCATTTGATCTCGGATATGTGTTTTCTTGTTCAGATCTTACAGTAGGTTGCTTATCATTTGATAACCAACATGGCTTTCTTTTTTCCACTTTTGCGTTCTGTTTTCCAGCCGATCTTCACAATGAGCGCCCAGCAGAACGATATTAAAAATTTGACTCTCTCAGAATTTGAAGCGTTCATGAAGAGCTACAAAACTAATGCAGTAAGGAACTCTGTTTCTGTTAACAAATCACAGTGGCTCCTTTGTATTTTTATGACATGAACATTTTTGTGATGCACCCGATATACAAAAATGATTTCTGATTGTTGAGGCCCATTATAATAATAATTCACATTTCACTGCATAATCAACATACAAATAAGAAATGATATTTTGCATGGATGAAATGAAACCATACTATAAGTATTTGTTTTATTTTGCATTGTGACAAAAAGCTAATATTGCCTGCTGCTGATAAACTGTGCTGATAAACTGTCTCCTGCAGAACGCCATGATGTTCCTGGAGTCTTATACTCACGAGGATTTGAGAATAGCTCAATTAGAAGGAAGTTCAAACGCGCTCTGGACCATCAGCCCCCCGAGCAAGAAGCACCTCATCGAAATGCTCAATGGAGAGACATTCCCTCTCATCATGACCTGGTCCATACAGAGGTAGAGTTCAACATCACTGCTCTGCTAGTGCCTGATGGGTAAATCTCTCAGCAACATGTGCAGGTTACATCTAAAATGATCTCAAATCTGCCAACGTGGATTAGTGATTTTTTTTTTTTCAGCAGTTTTTAAAAAAAAAAAGTTTTATTTAACGATAATAACCCTGATGAGAATCCGTTCTGCATATAATGCATATGTTTTCAGTCGATTCATTTCAGTTGTGTATTGCTGTATTTGTCCATTAGGAACCTCAGTTTAGGTGCCAAAGCTGAAACAGCAATAGGAAAACACCAAATAAATCTGGATCCAGAAACCAGAACACAACTAAGGAGTCTACTAAGTGATGTCAACAAACCTGAGCACAAAGAAACTCCAGTGTGAGTTTAAGCATCTCAATGCGAATATGGAACAATCACAGTCTGTATATTTTCTTTTTTTTCTCTCTCTCTCTTGGCTGAATGGTAAATTTGAATGTTTTTTTTTTTCAAGGCTCATCAAAAATATTTTTCCAAGATTCATCAGAGCACCAAGCGACTCCAATGCCAAGCCTATTGAACAGCTTTACCCCGAAAGTACAGAAGGCCATTATCTACACCTTTGCTATATTGATATGCTTTTCTACAGCCATCAACATGTCTATTTCTCTTCACTCTATCATGTGATCCCTTAGGTGGAGTATACATGAACATCATGCTCTCTTTACACAAGGCCAACCTAAGCAGCTCGGAGAGCGTTCAGGAGTGGTGGATCGTGACTCAGACAGAGCGAGGCCCGTTAAAAAAATCTGAATCTTGGTCTGGTCTGGAGATCTTCATCTTCAGTGACCAAGTCAGTCCGCCCAGTCTGGGCTTTCTGGCTGGTTATGGGTAAGTGACATTACCAGTCTTTCTGTCCTCTCTAATAGGAAAAAAAAGTGCTGCACTGGTTCTAGAAGTCGTTTTTACAATCATTTTTCCAATAGGAATAAAAAAACCCTCTTCATTAAAGAGTTATAAGCCGTAAATCAAGCCAATCAGCTCTGAGGTGAATTGCAACACTTTGAAGCAAAATAAATTTTGAAAAGACAAAGATACAAGACTGTGTGAGGGAAAGAACTACAATTCCATGAAGCTTTGAGAACAGCAAAATTGAATTAAAAGCGATGGACAAATATAAAACTACTAATTTATAAATGTGTGTGTGTGTGTGTGTATATATATATATGTAAATATATATATATAGAGAGAGAGAGAGATCGACTCGATTAAGTAATTCGCAGTGCTTTCGGAGTGGGCGGAGCTAAAGAGCTCTTTTAGAGCGTGTTGTTTTTTACGACTCTTCTGATTGGTGTCATTTTCTGCACAGCATCATGGGCAATGGAGTTTTTCACCAGGAATTCCACTGTTAAAAATAAGCTGAAATAGTTTGGGCTGATGGCTTCAACAAAAGCAAATGCCATCGATTAACAAACTCGTAGTTCACAGTATTTCTGTATTTAGAAATTTATAAGTTATCGTTCAAATTGTATCGTTTCGTTGCTTCTCGGAAACTGACTCTTTCGCTCTATAGACAATTATACATGCTTGTCATGGTTGGTTACAAATAAAACACAATACTAACATTAAAGAGATTTATAGTGTGTTGCAATGGATACTTTCTTAGTTGAGTGAGTTCAATTGAATACAGGGATGAAAATATATAAATACATCTAATAATATAACAGATCCCTATGGCAGCTTGTTTCCGCCACTGAAAAAATAAAAATAATTGCGACTTTTTATCTCAATTGAGAGATATGAAATCAGAATTGTGAGAAATTAAGTCGCAATTCTGAGAAATAAAGTCACAATTCTGAGAAATATAGTCGCAATTGCGAGATATAAAGTCGTAATTCGGAGAAATAAAGTCGCAATTGCAAGAAATAAAGTCGCAATTCTGAGAAATAAAGTCGCAATTGCAAGAAATAAAGTCGCAATTGCGAGATATAGTCACAATTCTGAGAAATAAAGTCGCAATTGCAAGAAATAAAGTCACAATTCTGAGAATTATAGTCGCAATTGCGAGATATAAAGTCGCAATTCTGAGAAATAAAGTCGCAATTGCAAGAAATAAAGTCGCAATTCTGAGAAATAAAGTCGCAATTGTGAGAAATAAAGTCGCAATTGCGAGATATAGTCACAATTCTGAGAAATAGTCGCAATTGCAAGAAATAAAGTCGCAATTCTGAGAAATAGTCGCAATTGCGAGATATAAAGTCACAATTATGAGGAATAAAGTCGCCATTGCGAGATATAAATTCACAATTCTTAGAAATAGTTGCAATTGCAAGAAATAAAGTCACAATTATGAGAAATAAAGTCTCAATTATGGGATATAAAGTTACAATTGTGAGAGATAAAGTCACAATTATGAGAAATAAAGTTGCAATTGCATAAAGTCGCAATTATGAGAAATAAAGTCTCAATTATGAGATATAAAGTTACAATTGTGATAGATAAAGTCACAATTGTGAGAAATAAAGTCGCAATTGTGAAAAAAAGACAGAATTTAGACTTTTTATCTCACAATTCCGACTTTTTTTTTCTCACAATTGCGAGTTTACATCTCGCAATTCTGACTTTATAACACATAATTGCACATAATTTTGAAATTCTGACATCTTTTCTCAGAATTGTGAGATATAAACTCGCAATTGCGAGTTATCAGGCCAATTTTAAGGGAAAAAAGACAAACTTTTTCCCCTCAGAATAGTTTATATCTGTATTTACTTTAAATCACGCAATTCTGACTATCTCGCAATTCTGATATAAAGTCAGAATTGCGAGATGTAAACTTGCAACTGTGAGAAAAAAACTCAGAATTGTGAGATAAAAAGTCGCAATTACCTTTATTATTTTTCATTCCATGGCGGAAAAAAGCTTCCATTGATCCCTAATTATATCCATCTGAACCAAATTGAACACGATTTTATCAGTCTGACAGGAACTTGATGAAACTGTATGTGATTCATGTGCTTTGTTGAGTTAAACGTAACCTGCGTGTGCACAGAATCATGGGTCTCTACATGTCGGTGGTTCTGGTTATCGGAAAGTTCGTGCGAGAGTTCTTCAGCGGGATCTCGCACACCATCATGTTCGAAGAGCTTCCCAACGTGGACCGAATCCTCAAGCTCTGCACCGACATCTTCCTGGTCCGAGAGACGGGAGAACTGGACCTGGAGGAAGACCTGTACGCCAAGCTCATCTTCCTCTACCGCTCTCCAGAAACCATGATCAAGTGGACCAGAGAGAAGAGCGAGTGAGGATGAGCTTACGAGGAACTAAGCACAAAGCAGGAATTGCAATTCGGTTGGATTGAACCGGAGAACAGTTGTTCTTCATGCTAACTGATGAAACATTAGCACTCATTATGTGCGGTTTTCACCCACTCGCTAGTGTTTAAAGGGCTTGACAAGTGATGAACTTCAGGGCTTCCAGGCATGCGCCACTTTGAATACGACTTTGACCTTTGGGAGTGCATGCGACATAGACGGGAAACACTGATACTGCTTTAGACTTCGGTCTGGGACAAAAACGGTTTTGCAGGAAGCAGAACCGAAGCCCTATAGGTGGCGCTGTGAATTATGTGACAATCTCTATTTGCCTTATTTCATTTGTACAATCAACTAAACATCATTATTCACGACCTTTCTCAGGAATACATACGGATCATTTCACGACAACGGGATATCAACCATTTTTTTCTCATGTACAACAAAGTAGTGAAGAGGAACGTCTCAACAGTAATAGCTTTTCTCCTTCGGGACTTTAAGGAGATCATCCATAACTTATGAACACAGATTTGGGAAAGCTTGAGGTATAATGATTTTTTCATAACTGAAGGGAGATTATCACATTACATTACAATGAATCCGTTTCAGCAACTCTCAGTTTATTGTTTGATTATTGCCTCATTCAGACGAATTTTGAATGTTTCTCCATGCATTTCTTTGTAATTGAAAGTGATTTAATGAATTTTTTTACACAGAAATTAGTTCAGAATGAATTTTGAATGTAATTCTGTGTACATTTCTTCATAAATCCAAGTGATTTTATGAATTGTTTACACAATTTTTTTCAAAACTAAGTTTCAGTGTAATTCTGTGTACATTTCTTCATAAATCCAAGTGATTTTATGAATTATTTACACAAATTTGTTCAAAACTAAGTTTCAGTGTAATTTTGTGTACATTTCTTCATAAATCCAAGTGATTTTATGAGTTATTTACACAAATTTGTTCAAAACTAAGTTTCAGTGTAATTTTGTGTACATTTCTTCATAAATCCAAGTGATTTTATGAATTATTTACACAAATTTGTTAAATTAAGTTTCAGTGTAATTCTGTGTACATTTCTTCATAAATCCAAGTGATTTTATGAGTTATTTACACAAATTTGTTCAAAACTAAGTTTCAGTGTAATTTTGTGTACATTTCTTCATAAATCCAAGTGATTTTATGAATTATTTACACAAATTTGTTTAAAATTAAGTTTCAGTGTAATTCTGTGTACATTTCTTCATAAATCCAAGTGATTTTATGAGTTATTTACACAAATTTGTTCAAAACTAAGTTTCAGTGTAATTTTGTGTACATTTCTTCATAAATCCAAGTGATTTTATGAATTATTTACACAAATTTGTTCAAAATTAAGTTTCAGTGTAATTCTGTGTACATTTCTTCATAAATCCAAGTGATTTTATGAATTATTTACACAAATTTGTTCAAAACTAAGTTTCAGTGTAATTCTGTGTACATTTCTTCATAAATCCAAGTGATTTTATGAATTATTTACACAAATTTGTTCAAAATTAAGTTTCAGTGTAATTCTGCGTACATTTCTTCATAAATCCAAATGATTTTATGAATTATTTACACAAATTTGTTCAAAATTAAGTTTCAGTGTAATTCTGCGTACATTTCTTCATAAATCCAAGTGATTTTATGAATTATTTACACAAATTTGTTCAAAATTAAGTTTCAGTGTAATTCTGTGTACATTTCTTCATAAATCCAAGTGATTTTATGAATTATTTACACAAATTTGTTCAAAATTAAGTTTCAGTGTAATTCTGCGTACATTTCTTCATAAATCCAAGTGATTTTATGAATTATTTACACAAATTTGTTCAAAATTAAGTTTCAGTGTAATTCTGCGTACATTTCTTCATAAATCCAAGTGATTTTATGAATTATTTACACAAATTTGTTCAAAACTAAGTTTCAGTGTAATTCTGCGTACATTTCTTCATAAATCCAAGTGATTTTATGAATTATTTACACAAATTTGTTCAAAATTAAGTTTCAGTGTAATTCTGTGTACATTTCTTCATAAATCCAAGTGATTTTATGAATTATTTACACAAATTTGTTCAAAATTAAGTTTCATTGTAATTCTCTGTACATTTCTTCATAAATCCAAGTGATTTTATGAATTATTTACACAAATTTGTTCAAAATTAAGTTTCAGTGTAATTCTCTGTACATTTCTTCATAAATCCAAGTGATTTTATGAATTATTTACACAAATTTGTTAAATTAAGTTTCAGTGTAATTCTGTGTACATTTCTTCATAAATCCAAGTGATTTTATGAATTATTTACACAAATTTGTTCAAAATTAAGTTTCAGTGTAATTCTGTGTACATTTCTTCATAAATCCAAGTGATTTTATGAGTTATTTACACAAATTTGGTTAAAAACTAAGTTTCAGTGTACTACTGTGTACATTTCTTCATAACTCCAAATGATTTTATGAATTATTTACACAAATTTGTTCAAAATTAAGTTTCAGTGTAATTCTGTGTACATTTCTTCATAAATCCAAGTGATTTTATGAATTATTTACACAAATTTGTTTCAAAATTAAGTTTCAGTGTAATTCTGTGTACATTTCTTTATAAATCCAAGTAAGTTTATGAATGATTTACCCATAAATTTGTCTAAAATTAATTTTGAATGTAGTTCTGTGTACATTTCTTCATAAATCCAAGTGATTTTATGAATTATTTACACAGAAATTTGTTCGGAATTAATTTTGAATGTGTTTGTGTAAATTTCTTCCTAAATCCAAATGATTTTATGAAATTTTTACACATTTTTTTTCAAAACTAAGTTTCAGTGTACATTTCTATAGAAATCCAAGTGAATTTATGAATTATTTACACAAATTTGTTCAAAACTAAGTTTCAGTGTAATTCTGTGTACATTTCTTCATAAATCCAAGTGATTTTATGAATTATTTACACAAATTTGTTCAAAATTAAGTTTCAGTGTAATTCTGCGTACATTTCTTTATAAATCCAAGTGATTTTATGAATTATTTACACAAATTTGTTCAAAATTAAGTTTCATTGTAATTCTCTGTACATTTCTTCATAAATCCAAGTGATTTTATGAATTATTTACACAAATTTGTTCAAAATTAAGTTTCAGTGTAATTCTCTGTACATTTCTTCATAAATCCAAGTGATTTTATGAATTATTTACACAAATTTGTTAAATTAAGTTTCAGTGTAATTCTGTGTACATTTCTTCATAAATCCAAGTGATTTTATGAATTATTTACACAAATTTGTTCAAAATTAAGTTTCAGTGTAATTCTGTGTACATTTCTTCATAAATCCAAGTGATTTTATGAGTTATTTACACAAATTTGGTTAAAAACTAAGTTTCAGTGTACTACTGTGTACATTTCTTCATAACTCCAAATGATTTTATGAATTATTTACACAAATTTGTTCAAAATTAAGTTTCAGTGTAATTCTGTGTACATTTCTTCATAAATCCAAGTGATTTTATGAATTATTTACACAAATTTGTTTCAAAATTAAGTTTCAGTGTAATTCTGTGTACATTTCTTTATAAATCCAAGTAAGTTTATGAATGATTTACCCATAAATTTGTCTAAAATTAATTTTGAATGTAGTTCTGTGTACATTTCTTCATAAATCCAAGTGATTTTATGAATTATTTACACAGAAATTTGTTCGGAATTAATTTTGAATGTGTTTGTGTAAATTTCTTCCTAAATCCAAATGATTTTATGAAATTTTTACACATTTTTTTTCAAAACTAAGTTTCAGTGTACATTTCTATAGAAATCCAAGTGAATTTATGAATTATTTACCCATATATTTGTTCAGAACCAATTTTGAATGTATTTCTGTGTACAATTCTTTATAAATCCAAGTGATTTTAAATTATGTATACAGAAATTAGTTCTCAACTCATTTTGAATGTGTTTGTGTACATTTCTTCATAAATCCAAGTGATTTTATTCATTATTTACACACAAAATGTATATACGAATTGTGAATGTATTGTGAATTTGAATTTTACTCATGAATCTCATTTCGTTAATGATTTACACAGATATTTGTTGGCATAAATTAATTGAATATGAGCAAATTGTTAGCTAAACCATTGTTACTTTTTCACAATGCAACACTTAACAGAAATGTGTTCTGGTCATTGGGTTTTAGTCAGAAAAAAATAGCGTTTTAGGTTAGATATGCTTTTAGTTAAGACGTTTGACTTGTGGTGAAAGTGAATCATGAACATTAGTTATTAACAGGTACACTAAATCCTTGAAGGCATGAGAGATCGCTCCAGTAGATTACGCTTCGCCAGGCCTGGGAGTTGTGCTCATCAGAAAGTTGTTTGTACATGGGGAATAACTTGACTCACATTTGTACTACGTACTTTGAGCAATACGACAGGCGGGGTCATGACATGAAATCCATTTTTATTGTACACCTTTGGCAGCCATACTCAGGAAAGAGCTTTCTATGGATCAGGATCTCATGGATATACCGCTGGAGTCTCCGCTAGGCTGTAGATTTACGATCGGATCATGTTCAATATGACTATCGACGTGAGCTCCGCGCTATGGATCGTGTTGTGGTGATGCTTGAGGAGAATATTGTTTTGAGTCCATCTCTGAACTATGCATTAAAGACAATGTAGCATGAATGAAAAAAAAATTAATAATGTTTGACATGAAACGCTTTCATTAACTTGTGTGTGCAGAGCTTTTACTGAAAAAGAAAACTGTACCTGGATGAAACAGGAAATGGGAGTTTATTGACTTCAAATAAAGCACACGATTAAACACATGGCTTTTGTTGCCTGTATTTCTTTCTTTCTTTTTTTCATGTACACTACCATTCAAAAGATTGGGGTTTGTACGATTTTTTCAACAAAATATGAAACCGTTTTCTACATTGATAATCATGAAAAATGTTGATCTCATCATATTAGAGTGATTTCTGAAGGATCACGTGATACTGAAGACTGGAGTGTTGAGTAAAATTCAGCTTTGATCACAGGAATAAATTACATTTTACATTATATTCAAATATAAAAGGTATTTTAAACATTAATAATATTTCACTGTTTTTACTCTATTTTTTTCTCATATAAATATAGCCTTGGTGGGTATGAGACTTCCTTCAAAAATATTTAAAAACCTCACTGACCCCAAACTTTTGATATTACTTACAACTAAACAAATACAATCCTTTTAAATGCAATGTAAAACAGGGATTTTGTCAGAGCAAACCTTTCACATCAATTAATGCATTAACATACTATTGGATTTAATATAAAGGATGATGATATTGTGCACAAGGAGAGCTGTGTGTGTACAATAAATAAAACTTGTTCAGAGGCAAATAATACTTTATAAAAATGTCTCTTTGTGGTTTTAATTTTGGTCACCAATGATAACCATGGCTTTATTATCTTTCCTAATTTCTGTTGTAAATCCACAGGAAAACCCCTTTAGCAGCACACAGCCAAACAGCATATAGATCGTGATTTTTATTATGTATTTTTTGCATCGTTGTAGTAGTCTGCCAGGTTGTTTATTTGAAAACGCAGAATGACACCTCACTCGACAGCGATAATTTCAACAACACTTAAAATAAGTTACTGTACATGGTGGAAAATTACTTAATATTTTACAAACTTTATCAATCACTTTGACATCACAGACTGTTCACAAATAAAAATAATCGACAGATTCTGTACACACGACTACATATTTTTCTTACTAAAATAAAATAAAACATTTCTAAATGTATATTGTACAACAATATGATCACAGATACATCAGTGCTTATTGTCTAAGACTGTCTTTACATTTCTGCACCACTAAGCAGCATCGAAATTATATTTCAATCAGTTCAACTGAGTGGAACACCGGTTCAACCAATGGTGCGAGGTTTGGGGCGGGACTATCCATTTGATTGACCAATGGAAGACAAGTGTGTGTAACTTCTGTATTTCACAATTCTTTTTCTGACCTTTTTGAATCTTGCCTAGGGTTGGGTATTGTTTGAATTTGAACGATTCCGATTCTGATTCCTTGTTTCGATTCCGGTTCCTAACGATTCTCGATTCCGATTCTTTTAAGAGACAGGGTCAAAAAAGTTTAGCTAACCTCGCTAACCAACGGCCTTTCTGAAGGAAATACTCCTTCTGTAAAAATACTCCTTTTGTCACAAGTTTTGCATTTTGCCGAGATTTCGTTATTTTTAGAAAAGTGAAGCCACACTTTGGATCGCCGACGTAAGCTACTCATGTTCGACTCACGTGGTTATGCCAACACTTCCGGTAGACGCTTCTTCGTTGGTGTTGTTCAGCGGTTTCTTCTTCCGCTCGGTGGACTGTGAATATCGAAACCAGGAATCGAAATTTTAACTTTTGAACGATTCCGGGACAAAAAACGAAAAGTTAGTCTCGGTTCCAATCGATACTCGATTCTCGATCCCCAACCCTAATCTTGCCCCTGACAAATAACCCAAACTACAAAAAAAAAAAGAATAAAAACTCAATTAAAATTAGTTTTAATTTAAAAATAGCATTAGATTTTAAATTTGAATAGCGTTAAAAAAAAGCAAAAATAGCATTTTCAAAAAATAAAAACTAAACTAAACTAGCAAACCCACTTTAAAAACGTTTTAGAATTTAAACTAAACTGAATTTGTGAATGAAAATTGCAAAACTATAACCTTGCAGCAGACACGCCCCTTAAAACTGTTGAAATCATGGCCTTGTATTTTTGTCTAAATTATTGTTTTTGATGTAAAAAATCATAGTAACATAAACGCACTTTGATTAGTGACCGCTTATTTTATGCAATAATCCAAAAGCCAGTTTAGGTTTTTGTCGAGCTCTGATATCGAGTTATTCGAGCCAACTCCAAAAACGCATCATCACTGGTGCAGATAGTGGCAGAGAGATGAACCTCTTCAGCATTAATTATGTTGAACCGATGTCCACACTCACAGCCTGTGCTTGTAAGATTATGAGTGTCTGATGTGTAAACGCACAGAAAACCGGACCCTCCCACAGGAAGAGAATTCCTAAGGAATGACTCCACTTTGCACAAAGGGAGGAAACACTTAAGATACTCGTTAACTCTCTCACACACACACACACACACACGCGCACACAGATAGTCGGGCTGTTCCCTCAGTTAACACAAACCTCCCTCGTAATCGTCGTCTTGCTCTTGCGCTGGTCCAGCACTGCCCCCTTGAGGAGCAGCAGGAGTTTTCTTCTTCTTCCCGCTGACTCCACCCGGCACCTTCAGAGAGATGGCCAGCTTGGCGTACTGCATGAACACAGTCGCTTTTTATTACTACTGGACTGATACGTCAGACAGGCCGATCATTTCATTTGTGAGATTTTTTTTGAAGCAACAGTAAATCTAAAAGCTTTGGTTCATCAAAAACTGTTCGAATGTTCGGGGTCAGTAAAATATATATCGTTAAAAGAGTAGTTCACTTTAAAAAAAACTTTTGCTGATTTTTTACTCACCTTGCTCTGTTCTGTGATGCGCGTTTGGCACTCATTCATCAAAAACAAACAAATCTTTTTTTGAGTCATTTGGTTCATTTAACAAATGAAATGACTCGAAAAAAGATTTGTTCATTTTGATGAATGAGTATCATAGAACAGAGCAAGGCGAGCATTTGTGCTTATAAAACGTAAACTTTTGTATTTATTTTTTAAATGACAGCTCGTTTCGCTAGATAAGACCCTTATTCATCGTCTGGTGTCGTTTAAAGCCCTTTGAAGCTGCACTGAAACTCTCATTTGGACCTTGAACCGTTTGGACCCCATTGAAGTCCATTATATGGAGAAAATCCTGGAATGTTTTCATCAAAAACCTTAATTTCTTTTCGACTGAAGAAAGAAAGACATGGACATCTTGGATGACATGGGGGTGAGTAAATTATCAGCAAAATTTTTTTTAAAAGTGAACTAGTGCTTTAAGAAATTAATACAGTTATTGAGCAAGGATGCTTTAAATTGATCAAAAATGATATTTACAATGTTAATCTCAAATAAATGAAATGTAATGGCTGCTGAAAATTCAGATTTGCATCAGATGAATAATTTACATTCTAAAATAAATATATTACAATATAAAATCTATATCAAATTTAAATTTTAATTCTTTTACATATATATATATACAGTATATATATATATATATATATATATATATATATATAAATTTTCTTCTTTAATGATGATTTTTGTCAAACTTGTATATTTAAGTTCAGTAATTTCACTTAAACAACAATTAATAGGTAATTATCATTGCCATTTAAGTGAAATTACTGAACTTAAATATACAAGCTTGATAAAAATGATCATTCTAGAAGAAAATTTCAAATGGCACTTAGAGGCTTTTGCATCTGAACTCTTCATATATATATATATATATATATATATATATATATATATATAATATATTTATATAATAATTTTATTGTAGGGTGCTGCCCCTTTAAGGACGTTGATTCTGTGGGCCCATGTGATCGCGTAAAAAAAAAAACGGAACTGAACCGAACTGAGTGAGAAAGCAATGTTGATGCTCATTTGCAGACTTTCTAATGTTCTACAACAATTACAACTAAGACCTTAATCTAAACTATATATTCCCAGCGTGGTAAGTCACATGTTGTTGATCTAAGTATATTGATAAAAGCACTATGTAGATCGCTATTTGTGATTAGCGCCTAAACGCCTAATGCTAGTTTGTTTATTATGTTTGGATAGACATTTTAGTTTAAATTGCCTATTTTAAATATATATGCAATATCTGTAGCATTTACAAAGTTTAATAGGTGTTTATAATACAGCGACTGTTTAGAAATCTGTATTGATAGTTTATTGACTATGTGATAATGTTTAATACGCTACATAGTCTACCACGTGTGATATTTGCATTGTAGGGAATATCTTTGATTTATAAATGTATATATACTTTAATGTTTATCATCTAAGCTGATGTTATGTTATAGAAACTGATTTGGAGAAGTGAAAACATTACTGGATACTAAATGTGAATTGTTTGTATTTACAGTTTGACCGCGCGCACACACACTTATGTGTACATTGTGAGTTCTACACAAGTGGAATAAAGAAAAGAAAAAACACAAAATCCAAGTTAATGTTATCATTTATGGGTAACATTAAAGTCAAACACGAGGAGTTAAGAAGATTAATGACAACATGGACCAAGATTCAGAAACAAGTGTTACTCCTGATCAACAACAAAAATGTCTGAAGCGTCAACGTGGAAGTGCAAAGGCTGCAGTGACACGCTTGATGACACAGATTACAACTTCAATGAACTGTAACCAGCCCAAGGAAGTGGAGATGAAACTTCCTGCTTTGGAGGAGGCGGTTATACGGTTTAATGAGATTCATGACATGTACCATAAAACATTAGAAGATGATGATGACGTCGATGCTTCTAAGGGCTATTTAACATCGGTCCTGCGTGATGTTCAAGACTTGCAGCACACAGTCTTGAGCTGGTTTGATGACTTTAAGCCATCAATGGAGGATCCAAACATAGAATCTTCAGATGCACTTCATTTCCAAGTGGAAGAGTCAGGCGAGGAAGAGTCAGGCGAAGAGTCAAGTGGAAGAGTCAAGTTTGATGAAGCCGTTAAATCTCCAATGTCTTCTGTAGACCAGCTGTCTACCCAGCTTCAAGGGCTACAAAATCTAAGACAGAAAGAAAAAGAAGAGTTTTCCAGGCTTATTGCTCGACAGGAAGAACGCCTGCGTGCAGAGTTTAAATTACAACTTCAACATGCAAAATTGGAAGTGGATGGCCTGAAAGGTTTACTGAAACTCAAAGATGCTGAGATGGAGGAAAATCGTCGAAAGGCTGAGTTAACAACAATAAATAAAGACTTTTCTACTCCTGTCTCAGGTAACGCATCCATCAACTTTCGTTCCTCACTTTCAGCAGTGAATGAGAGTTCTTTATGCCAACTACTAGACCTGTCTAGGCAACAATATCAGTCACACATCGATTCCATGCATCTACCACCAGTTGACATCATCAAGTTCGATGGAGAACCCTTAAAGTACTGGCAGTTCATGAGATTGTTCTCCTCTGTGATTGATAAAGAGACAGTGCCAGATCAAGAGAAACTCACTCGCCTGCATCAGTACACTGTCGGCCAAGCTAGAGATGCTATCTCACATTGCTTGTACAACCCCAACTCTAGCTTCGGCTATGCTGAAGCCATGGCTATTCTAAAGAGACGTTTTGGCAATCCATATGCAATATCGCAAGCATGGGTTGACAAGGTGCTTAATCACAAAGATATCAAAGACAACAAGCAGTTGCAAAGCTTCGCGGACATTCTGTGCAGCTGCCGAGACACTTTAAAGGCAATGAAGTGTGAGGAAGAGCTAAATGGTGGACGCACTTTGCTACAAATTGTGGAAAAGCTACCCGAAGACATAAAGAAAAGGTGGCTCACAATAAACTATGAGATCATCAAGTCTGGTCATTTGCCAAAGTTAGATGACATAGTCAGTCTTGTTCAATCAGAAGCTGCAAAGAGAGCAGATCCTATCTTTGGGAATCTCCTTAGCTCTGCCAGTCGAAATTCTCCAGCAAATTCTAAACCAAGTACTAAGTCAACTTTCAATAAGAAAAAGCAGACATTTGCAACTGTGTCAGTTACTAATGAATCCACCACCTCATCCACACCAAAACCAACACCAAGATTTAAGTGTCCAAAGTGCACTGACGGACACTTTCTGAACCAGTGTCAAGCCTTCAGAGCTCTGTCTGTTCAAGAGCGGTTGGCCTTTGTTCAACAAAAGCAACTCTGTCTGAACTGTTTCATGAAAGGTCATCGCAGCACGGTCTGTACTCGCACTTGGGTATGCAAGGTGCCTGGATGTGGGAAAAAACACAACAGTTGGCTGCACTCCGCCATTGTAGCTTCTAACAACGTTGACAACATCCAATCTACTAATCAAGCTACTGGAGGTGAGCCTACTGCTGACCCGCCTCAAGCCATTCAAGCACATGCCACCAGAAAGTGCATTGAAGCCAGTCGAAAGAAGATTGCACTTCCCATCGTGCCTGTAGTGGTTTCAGACAGACACAACAGATTCTCTATGAATGTCTTTGCTTTGCTTGACAGTGGCTCTAATGGGACCTTTGCTTCTAAGAAGTTAGTTCACGCACTTAAACTGGAGTCACGCAAAATGAACATTAAACTGAACACCATGGAGACCAAAAATCTCAACGTAGTCACCTTAGCGGTGGACCTACGAGTTGAAGATGCTCAACAAAAAAACTCTTACCTGATGAAAGGAGTGCTCTGTCGGGATCATCTGAACATAAGTCTAGACAACTTGGTCACACAGCTTGAGGTGTTCCAGTGGCCACACTTGAAGGAAATTGCTGATGAAATCAGTTTACCTGACATTGATCTAGCTGATGAGGTTCACCTGCTGATAGGTCTAGACCAACCAGACATACTCGCCCCTCGTGAAACACGCTGCGGTGAGTCAGGCGAACCCTATGCGATACTAACTGGCCTGGGGTGGACACTTCATGGGCCAGTAGCTGATGGTTCAACATCTGTTTCTGCCAATTTCATTCAAACTGACCACTCTCTACAACAAGCTGTTGAAAGATTTTGGAAACTTGATGATCCAGTGCACGTGAACAATGACTCGCTGTCAGTAGTCGATGAGCAAGTTGTTGATCTATGGAACAAGCAAGCTGTCAAAGAGGAAGGTCATTACACACTACCAATCCCTTTCAAAGAACATCCACCACGACTGCCCAATAACTACGGAATAGCCAAACATCGATTAGACCTTCTTGGAAAGAGGTTAAAGAAGGACCCGATTTTGCATCACAAGTATACAGAAGGTATCAGAGACTCTTTGCTGAAAGGATATGCAGAAGAAGTCATTGACATTAACAGAGACGATGGTTGTGTGTGGTACCTGCCACATCATCCGGTGCTACATCCGCGCAAGCCGGAAAAGGTTCGTATTGTCTACGATTGTGCAGCACGGTACCAAGGTACTTCGTTGAATGATCATATTTACCAAGGCCCAGACCTTACCAATAAGCTGCTAGGAGTCCTTCTCAAGTTTAGGCAAGAACCTGTTGCTCTGAATGCAGACATCGAGAGCATGTTTTATCAAGTCCGAGTGCCATCTGATGAAAGAGATGTGCTTCGCTTCCTGTGGTGGGAGGATAATGACCCGGATAAACCACCCAAGCATTACCGTATGATGGTTCACCTTTTTGGAGGCGTCTGGAGTCCTAGCGCTGCCAATTTTGCCTTGCAACGAGTGGCTGAAGACAACCGTGGAAGCTTCTCTAATGACACCGTGGAAACATTGAAACGAAATTTCTATGTCGACGATTGTCTTAAGTCGGTACCTGTGGAGGCTTTAGATTAACCAAATGGTTAAGCAATTCTAAGGAAGTGATGAAATCGATACCAGCTGATGATTGGGCAAAGTCATTACATGAGGTCAACCTTGACCAGGAGGATTTGCCATTTGAACGAACACTGGGTGTCCTTTGGGATGTTGAAAGAGATTGCTTCACATTTGATGTCAAGGCAGTGGACAAACCTGCAACAAAGAGAGGAGTATTGAGCACCACCAGTTCCATCTATGATCCTTTAGGATTTGCAAGTCCATTCGTGCTCAAAGCAAAGGCAATCTTTCAAGAGTTGTGCCGCATGAAAGTCGACTGGGATGAGGGGTTACCGGTGGACTTAGCAGCACAGTGGCATAGATGGCTAGATGACTTGCCTCTGTTGTCTGCGCTGAAAATTCCAAGATGTCTTAGACCAACATCTGCTAGTTGTTTGCTAGCAACCCAGCTCCATCACTTTTCCGACGCTTCGGAACTGGCTTACGGCGCTGTTTCATACATCAGGATTGGCGACACCTGCAGGCTGGTGATGTCAAAGGCCAGACTGGCGCCAATCAAGCCAGTTAGCATACCGCGTCTGGAGCTACTTGCAGCTGTAGTTGCTACGGAGCTGGACCAGCATATCAAGTGCCACTTGGAGATTCCAATCGAAAAGACTTTCTTTTGGACAGATAGTACCATTGTACTTCAGTACATCAACAACAAGCATTGTCGTTTCCAGACTTTCGTAGCGAACCGTATTTCAAAAATACATGAGCGTTCTGAACCATGCCAGTGGAGACACATTGACTCTGCTTCTAACCCTGCGGATGATGTCTCTCGAGGAATGACTATGGGAGAGATTTTGTCGAGTGAACGATGGGTATCTGGTCCGCACTTTCTTCAACTTGAGGAGGAACATTGGCCTGCTCAACCTATCATAAATGATTTACCAGAGGAAGCAGAAATTAAAAGAGCCAAACAGGTCTATGCAGCTAGCATAAAACCAAACCAAGTGATGAAAAATGCAGTGGACAGACTACTGGAACGATACTCCAGTTGGCATCGATTGAAAAGGGCTACTGCTATCCTGTTGCGTCTCAAGGCTTTGTTACGCAAGAAATCAAGTGTGCATCTATCCGACCCTCTTACTGTAAGTGAGCTCCAACAAGCAGAATCAGCCATTCTCAATTACATACAAACTGCATCCTTCGGATCTTCTCGAGCAAAACCCAGTGCTCTTCTCAAGCTTAAACCCTTTGAGGATGAAAACAACCAACTCCTTCGTGTGGGAGGCAGACTAACAAATGCCCCAATTCCATTTGAGGCAAAACATCAAGTGATCCTACCTAACAATCATCACGTCACCAATCTGATTATTAATCACTATCATCTTCGCCTGGGTCATGCAGGTCCAGAGCGAGTACTTGCAGAAACTCGTCAACGTTTCTGGATTCTAAAGGGACGTCCTGTCATTAACCGAACTCTCAAGTCATGTCTTCAGTGTCGCAAGTTAAGAGCTAAGCCACAAACCCAGCAAATGGCGGACTTACCTGATTCTAGAGTGACACCAGGTGAGCCTCCATTCACTCGTGTGGGCACAGACTACTTCGGGCCATTCATTGTTAAGAAGGCACGCAGTGAGCTCAAGAGGTACGGATGCTTGTTTACATGTCTCACTACAAGAGCTATCCACTTGGAAGTTGCACACTCACTCGATACTGACTCGTTTATCAACGCCTTACAGCGATTTATCTCCAGGAGAGGCCCACCCATGGAAATACGATCAGATAACGGGACTAATTTTGTCGGTGGATTACGAGAGTTGCGGAAAGCCATCAGTGAGTGGAATCAACAAAGGATTTCAGATTACCTGCTACAGCACAATGTAAAGTGGATCTTCAATCCACCTGCCGCCTCCCACATGGGTGGTGTTTGGGAGAGGCAAATTCGCACTGTTCGTTCCATTCTTAACACTGTTCTCTCACAGCAGGCACCAGATGATGAAGGTTTGGCAACACTGTTTTGCTGCGTTGAGTCAATTGTCAATGGTAGACCCATCACTAAACTATCAGACGACCCGTCAGATCCTCTACCACTCACCCCAAATCATCTGTTGTTGCTTCGTTCAGGTCCAACTCTACCTCCGGGAGCCTTCGTAAAACAAGACCTTTACCGACGCAGATGGCGCCAGGTGCAATATCTGGCAGATGTCTTCTGGTGCAGATGGCTCAAGGAATACTTGCCTGCACTGCAACAACGCCAAAAATGGCTGCAACCAAAGAAAAATCTGCAAGTAGGAGATCTTGTGCTTATTCTGCATGAGAACACACCACGCAATCACTGGCCTTTAGGTCTGCTTACTCAAGTCTATCCAGGTGCAGACGGACTTGTGCGTACTGTGGAAGTGAAAACACAGGCAGGTGTCTTCATCCGTCCTGCAGACAAGATCTGCCTCCTAGAAGCCAGTCTTCTTAGTTGATTTAGTTTAATTGTCACATCACCCCCTTACTTTGTTTTGAATGACCTGTTTGGGTCATTGGGGCCGGGATGTAGGGTGCTGCCCCTTTAAGGACGTTGATTCTGTGGGCCCATGTGATCGCGTAAAAAAAAAACGGAACTGAACCGAACTGAGTGAGAAAGCAATGTTGATGCTCATTTGCAGACTTTCTAATGTTCTACAACAATTACAACTAAGACCTTAATCTAAACTATATATTCCCAGCGTGGTAAGTCACATGTTGTTGATCTAAGTATATTGATAAAAGCACTATGTAGATCGCTATTTGTGATTAGCGCCTAAACGCCTAATGCTAGTTTGTTTATTATGTTTGGATAGACATTTTAGTTTAAATTGCCTATTTTAAATATATATGCAATATCTGTAGCATTTACAAAGTTTAATAGGTGTTTATAATACAGCGACTGTTTAGAAATCTGTATTGATAGTTTATTGACTATGTGATAATGTTTAATACGCTACATAGTCTACCACGTGTGATATTTGCATTGTAGGGAATATCTTTGATTTATAAATGTATATATACTTTAATGTTTATCATCTAAGCTGATGTTATGTTATAGAAACTGATTTGGAGAAGTGAAAACATTACTGGATACTAAATGTGAATTGTTTGTATTTACAGTTTGACCGCGCGCACACACACTTATGTGTACATTGTGAGTTCTACACAAGTGGAATAAAGAAAAGAAAAAACACAAAATCCAAGTTAATGTTATCATTTATGGGTAACATTTATATTATAATTCTATTATATATATACGTATATTATATAATAATATTTCACAATATTACTGATTTTACTGTATTTTTGATCAAATAAATCCAGACTTGGAAAACATAAGAGATGAATTTTTAAACTTAAAAAAATTAATATGAATTATATATATATATATTAATATATGATTGTTATTTTTTATTTTGTTTACGCAGAATATTTTTAATTGTTGTTTATGGTTTCAGCCCAAATACTGAGCTGTGGTGAGCATATGAAGAATGAGGTCTCGCACTCACATCATTGTCCATGTACTTGAGTAAAGGTGAGTTGCAGACACGTGACACCTCGTCCTCGTCCTGCTCGTCATACGCCGCCAGTAACGTCTCCATAGACACGCAGTCCTCACTCACACTGAACCCTGGGAGACTGAAGCGAGGGAACAACACCACATTTCATTCTGATCATGGATAATGCAGTGGATTTGTGGGACTGGTTTGTACCTGTAACTTTCTCTGACACACTTGTCTGCAGCAACAAAGTCAACTCGGTGAAGATGGACCAGCACTTGAGCGATGGTTTTCTGCAGATGACAATAACTATATAAAACATCTATTCAATATTTGGACACGAATGCAAAAGTTCATGAATTTCTCAATGGGAAGACGCTTGTCAAATTAGACGGATGCCAACGTGGACTGGTGTGTGACATGACCTCGTCCAAAAGATCAGTTTCAGGTGAATGTCAGTATTTGCACCTTAAAGCAGGTGGGGTAGTTCTCAATCTCCTTGTACATGTTCTTCTCTTTTTGGAGGGACACAGCGGCCTCGTCCAACCTGGGGACAGTAAAACACATCGGGTCACACACATTGGGACTTTCGTGGACCATGAATTGAACATACAGAATAACAAAATTTCTTCTCTTTTAGGACATCATGAGCAATCCAGTTCTATATATAGATCAGTGCTAATGGCCAATGTTTTTTTTAATAATTCAACGGTATGTAAAATGAAAAACATGAACTTTAAATCATGTAAATATATTCTAGCAGACCCTAAAAGAAAGTAAAACTGTAATTGTAAATGAGATCATAACATGCTTTTGGACGCACCTGCGCAGTCTCACCAGAAGTCTGGAGGATTTACCCAGAAGCTCTGCGGCCTGTCTGAGACGATCTTCATTCTGAACACATCACAGGTTATGCATGAATATACACAACAAATAGATTTCTGATAGGATTCACAGTGCTAAACGCATCAATCCCGTTGGTGTTTGCTCACCTCGAACACAGACGCGGCCTTCTGGTACAAGTCCACGGCTTTCTCCAGATCCATCGGCTCGATGAGTCTGAAGAAGCGGACGCGCTAGTTAACATGCATACAGTTGTTCACACACTTGGACACATCCTCTCAGGAAGTGCTAGCGTCAGAGATTAACTTTCCAAGCTAATAGGACGGTTTTCTCAAAGATTATTACAGTTATTTCAAGGTTATCTGGCCTTTAATAATGTTTTCAGCACAAAAAACATTTTTTTTTCAACGTTGGATGTTCATCTAACATTTTTAAATGTCACTACTACTAGAGAACATTTCAAAGTAACAATCCCATAATGTTCGCAAAATTATAAAATGGAATGTATAACCACACACACAAAAAAAGTTTTTGAAACATTTAATGAATGAACTACACCATTTTGAACGTTCAGGGAATAACATTTTCATAACTTGTGGAAAAATAAATAAAACCAACATATTTTTTAAACATGCCCCCTGGACATTTTCACCTTCGTAAGGGACGTTTTTTATAATTATCTAAGATAAGTAATATTAATAAATCAATGATAATTAAATATAGATACACTAACTATATCTGTGTTGTTGTTTTTAAGTCAGATATTTAAATTTAACCAATTATTTAAAAAAAAAATCTGAATCAATCAGAAGTGGATCTTGTGAGGAGAACCGTTTTCTAGTTTTGTTTATACATTAGAAAATCAAAATTTTACATTGGCTATTTTGTTAGGATCCACAGTATGATTCTGATTTGCTGTCATTGTTTTTATTGTTCATACATCAGTTGATTCAAATGATATCCTTTATCTGTGCTGTTATACTCTTTTATATTTTTGGAACTAACTTACATCTTTATCGTTATCATCCTTGGTGTAAACAGGCCTTTCCTTTTAAAATAAGGTCGAAATAGATACAGTCGGTTGGTCTGGGAACGCCCCCGGGAACGCCCCGTCACGTGGTGTGAATTTAGCCCGTGGGGGAAATCATTGCCTTGGCGCTCATTGAAATACATGGGACAATCATGCCGAAGGGTTGCGGTGTCGTTTTCTGTACCACCAATAAACTAACAAATTACAAATTGAAGTTCTACAGCCTTTCTTACATACATGCAGAACCGGATAGGAGGACAAAATGGCAAAATTAATCATATCTTATTAGATTACTGTGTGAGTAGAGGTCCCTGTGTGATATAGTAGTAGATGTTTAACTCGTATTAGGCAGTGGGCCAGATTTGTCTGACGTTACGTCCCTTACGAAAAAGAACTATAGTAATCCTATGGCTATTAGTATTCTATAGTAGTGTATAATACTTCTGTGATGTTCATTAATACCTATACTTCTAGGCTATGTCCCAAAATACTATAGTATTCCTATAGGATTAACGTTACTATAATAGTTTGTCCTAAAATACTACAAGATTCCTTTAGTTGTTTTTCATAAGGGATGTTATTAGCGTTATCAGCTGAAGGTTATCAGACTGCAGTCTGTGAGAATTCGGATAACTGTCAGCAAAGTCCCTCTGCAACTTCGTAGCGACTACTTTGATCACCGTTTTACAAAAGGATTAATAGTTTGGAGTGAAGCATACGTACAATTGGTAAGTGACATGGTTTTATGGACTTATAGTAACTTATACGCAAGTTGATTGAGTTACAGGCTTGTGTTGCCGGTAGCTTCCGCGATGTCTTACCTGAAGATTCAACCAGATATAATAGTCTGGAAACGACACCTCCGGCCATTTGGTTGGGTCATTGGCCCAGTTTTTAATTAAATAAGGGCAATCATAACAATAGGTTACTGTCGTAACCCCGGTTCTCTGAAACATCGAGTGGAGAGATCCACCTATGGGAAGGGCATCCGTACCTGACCTCTGCAGAAGCATCCAATTGCACCAAGTCTGGCTAGACAGACAGAAGCGCGCGGCCAGTGCCCGATGAGGCCACACCCCTCACCCACGGGCATATAACATCTGGGCGCGCTGCTATTCCTCAGTAAGTATATTCGCTTCTCGTGCGGCAAGCGGGGCAAAGCTGGTGGATCTCTCCACTCGATGTTTCAGAGAACCGGGGTTACGACAGTAACCTATTGTTCTCTTTCATCATCTCGTGTTCGAGATCCACCTATGGGAGAGACATGGACAGCTCCCCGATTGCCCAATACACTCACAGTGAGGTTCTGAAGCCAGAGAAGGACGGTCACCTCAGGGAGGCGGTGCCTGACACGTCCCTTAATCATGAGCCTGCGATGGTGAACCACACCTAACTAATGTGGACAAGCAGGACATGAAATACGCATGGGACACATGCGAGATAGTAACCCCAACCCACCAAGACATAATCTATACCCGAAAGGGGAAGAAATGATAGGTGGCAGGAATGAACATGGCCAGTCAGCCCATTCACTCTTAATGGTATATATATACCAACAGGGTTACAGCAGGGAGGGGCTAAGACGACCCGACCCCTAGAACCGAATGTGCTACCGAGGTACTGGTGACATCCAGCCGGTAGTAGCGCACGAAGGTATGAGGAGAAGCCCAACTGGCAGCGGAGCAGAAGTCCTGCAGTGACACTCCCCTAAACAGAGCCCAAGAGGTGGCTAAACCTCTTGTGGAATGAGCTCTGATGCCCCTAGGGGGCTGCACTCTCTTTGCTTTGTAAGCCATGGTAATAGCATCCACAACCCAATGTGAGAGGCGTTGCTTCAAAATTGGACTCCCTAAGTGAGGGGGAGCCCATGAAACAAAGAGCTGGTCGCTCTTCCGGAAAGCATTCGTCCTGGTCATAAATGCCTGTAAGGCACGGACTGGACACAGAGCGTTCAGCCTCTGATCCTCTAGAGAGGTAAAAAGGTGGAGGGTGAAAAGCGGACAGCTCCAACACCTCCGAAGTGAACGCAGGGAAGCACTTCGGCATGAAGGCCGGGTTAGGCTTAAGGAAGACCTTATCTCCACTAAGAGAGAACTAGAGCACGAAGGATGAACCGAGAGTGCATGTAGCTAACTGACACGTTTAGCAGATGCCAAGGCCAAAAGCAAAGCTGTCTTGAGAGACAGCAGCTTAAGGGATATACTATCCAAAGGCTCAAAAGGGTGTTGAGACAGAGCTTCCAGCACCATGGAGAGGTCCCACTCCGGGACAGTTCTCCTGACGACTGGCAAAGAGCGGCGTGCACCCTTCATAAAACTACGGATTAGAGGGTGCTGACCGACGGTCGAGCCCTCAAAACCCACATGACAGGCTGAAATAGCAGCCAAGTGGACCTTAATGGTGGAAAAGGACCTGCCTTTATCCATGAGGTCTTGAAGGAAACACAAAATATCAGGAACTGAACACTGATAAGATGTGAAACCGCGCCCATCGCACCACCCCTCGAACACTTGCCACTTACAGCCATATAAGGGCCGTGTAGAGACGGCCCTGGCATTCTGAATAGTGGTGACCACACGCGGCGAAAGCCCAAGTGCGTTCAGGTTCGTCCTCTCACGGGCCAGGCCCAGAGAGCCAACCTGTCCGGCTGGGGGTGGTAAATCTCACCGTTGGCTTGGGATAATAGATCCGTGCGAACGGGAAGGCACAATGGCTCGGCGTATAACAGAGGGATTATCTCCGCCAGCCACGGTGCTTTGGGCCATCTGGGTGCTATCAGAATGAGAGACAGGCCCTGCTCTCTCACCCTGGCCAATGTGGGAATATCAGGCACAGGGGAGGAAAAGCATACAGGAGCACTCTAGGCCATGGGTGGGCCAGTGCGTCTACCCCGAGGGGCGCGTCCACGTCCCTTAGAGAGAAGAACATAGGACAATGGCAGTTTCCGCGCGAGGCGAATAGATCTACGCTAGCCCGTCCAAATCTCATCCATAGCATTTCCACTATCTGCGGATGAAGACGCCAATCCCGTAGATTGGGTTTCCCCTTGACAGCAGATATGCGCCGACGTTCAGAATGCCTGGGACGTGAGTCGCGCGTAGCGACAAGAAAACCCGTCTGCTCCACACCAAGAGCTTGTGAGCTAGGAGGTGAAGTTTCGACGAGCGCAAGCTGTCCTGACGGTTGATATATGCCACAGCCGTGGTATTGTCGCACCGTACCAGCACATGATGTCCCTGCAGGCGAGGCAGAAAATGATTCAGAGCTTTACAATTGGTAAAAAAGCTCTAAATAATTTATATGTGCTGAACGTAGTCTGTTTGGCCACAGACCGTTCACCGTTTTGCCCTCCTGGGTGGCACCCCAGCCTGTTAAGGATGCATCTGTCGTCACCACTTTCCGCATCGTAACCGCCCCGAGAGGGGTTCCCCGTGCGTAAAAGTCTGCGTTCTTCCAATGGCGCAGGGCTGCAGTGCACGCGCGCGCGTCACTGTAACCGAGCGGCAAAGGTCGCGAATCGGGCTGAAATGTAGCGACAAAACCCATTTCATGAACGCCCTCATCTTAAGGAGTCCTAATGGCACAACTTGGGTGGATGAAGCCATGAGACCCTGCATCCTGAGACATGTGCGATATTGCACTTTCGCCCCTTCTCTGAACTGTGACAGACAGCTCATAGAGAGC
This sequence comes from Pimephales promelas, assembly GCF_016745375.1. The sequence goes on from NW_024121101.1 coordinate 483,723, forward strand.
GAACGCGCTCTAGAGAGAGACGCGCTCGCATGGCAACCGAGTTCAACTCCAAACCCAGGAAATTGACATTCTGACTGGGCGTGAGATTGCTCTTGCCCACGTTCACTTGGAACCCGAGCGATGTGATGTGCGCGAGCACACGGCCGGTGTCCTGCAACACCTTCTCCTTCGATTCGGCTATGATGAGCCAATCGTCTATGTAAGTCAGGATTCTCAGACCTGTTATTCTCAGAGGCGTTAAGCCCGCCTCCGCGCACAGACAGAAAGACCGGGGACTCAAACTGAGTCCAAACAGAAGAACTGTGAATTCGCAACATATGCCCTGGTAGGCAAAACGAAGAAAATTCCTGTGCGGAGGATAAATGCTTATGTGAAAGAAAGCATCTTTCAGATCGACTGATGTGAACCAGTCGTTCTGTTTTATGGCACGGGCGAGAGCGCCCTGTGTCAGCATTCTGAAGGTGTATTTCCTCAAATGTTTGTTCAACACTCGAAGGTCCAAGATAGGGCGGAGAGAGCCGCCTTTCTTTGGAACCAGAAAATACCGGGAATAAAAACCCTGGTTCATCAGATTGGGGGGTACCACCTGAATCGCTCCCTTGTTTAAGAGAGATGAATTTTCCTCTTCCAGAATGTGAGAAGCTTTCTCTTCCGTGTGAGAAAAGAGAATGCCGTTGAAATGAGAGGGTTTTACTGCGAATTGCAATCTGTAACCCTGCATTATTGTACGCATAACCCACTTGGGAGCCGAAACGGTTCGCCAAGCCGCTTCGTGACTCGCGAGTGTCCCCGCTCGGGACAGAGCAGAGCTGTGTCTTGAGACCAACAGAATTATTTGTGATGCAATGGCGCCATCTCGTGGGCACACTAGAGGCGACATGCGGGGGTTCGGAGGGGTTTCCTCTCTCTGCAGTGAGAAGGTTCTCTCTGCGGAAAGAGGTTTTTCCTCCGAAACGAATTTGTTAGATTCGTTATTATTTGTGTTTGTGGGTTTTGTGTTGGGCAAACACTGCGTGAACTGGGCAAACATAGTGTGGTGTACACTGTGCTAAACTTTACCCACAAGGAGCCCCTTGAAATTGGGGGGAAAAACACACATCTCCTGAACACATGAACTGGGCAGTCTCAAGTGCAGGCAGAAAATACTATCCATTTTTAAGGATATATAAGAATAGTTTGTTTAAACGTGTATTTAGTTATGTGTTGGGAAACACAATGACCAAGCCTTCCACACACACAACGTGCACTAGAAACACATGGCTTGCAGCCGCAACTGAGCTGTGCGAGCCCAGCTGGTTGATTTGTGAGGCAATGGCGCCATCTTGAGGGTAGACTAGGGGCGACATGCAAGGGATCAGAGAGATTTTCTCTCTATGTTGACACAGATATAAAAATCTGCACGAATTCATTTGATTCGTTTAATAATAGTTTGTGTTTTGTGTTGGGAAACACTGGGGCAAGCCTTTAATAACTGGGTGAGGGAACCAAGTGTGTGCGGTGTGGTAACACTGCTTATGTACTTTCCCTCACAACAGCCCCCCTGTGGCTTGGTAGCCACGAGACGGGATTACCCGACCGTCCGAGGGAGACCCCGTGTCTTTCGGACAAGGGTTCCGGGACCGGGAGAATACGGAGGGCTCCGTGGCCCGTGAACGCGGGCTGGAGGCTCCCATGGTGGAACAGCAGGCGGGCTGCTAGCGTTCAGGGCCGCCTTCCTACTCATCAAGGCCCGTGAGACAGTGTTAACAGTCTAGCGGGAGGCTCTAGGCGCGCTTGAGAGCTTCGCGAACACTGGAAAAAACGTTGAAGAGTTGTTTCCTCAGGCTGGGCGGTGGTACCCGCGTTTACCCGTCGTAAATATTCCTATCCTGGTCGGTGGCGCTCTATGGAGCTGGCCACACAATGTTGAGACGAACGGCCGCTCGCTCACAAACTTCCAGGAGGATCGACTGAGGCAAAACCGCGTGAGCGCTAGCTTAGGGTAACGTTAGAAAGACCGCGTCATCCTCGTCGCCGGAACCGTACCGGTTCGTCAACGAGAGTGAGGTTTTCCCGCGAAGATGTCCTCTTCAGGGAATGCAGATTGGGCTGAATACCGCTCAAATATTTTATCTGTGGCGCTCCGGGAGTCCCCGGTAGCGCGTCATCATCACCGTGTCCCCATCCGAGTAAGAAATGCCAAGCACGGTGCGCTGGATAGTGCAACTAAAGCCGGCTTTGTAAAAAGCTACATGGGCAGCAATTACAATGACCGCAATTCTCCGGGTTCTCCAAAGCTTCTTGAGCGTGCTAAGCCAAGCGGACCGCGCAGAACGAGAGGGTCCTTAGCGGCGATGAGAGCACCACACGCGGCCGGGCAGGCTCGTCGTGATGGACTGTTCCCCAGGGGAAGCGGCTGTTTAGACGGTCACATAGCCATGGGTGGGCCAGCGGTGAAGAACTCGGAAAATACGTGGCGGGCAGCCATGTAAGGAGGAGCAGGTGAAGGACAGTGAGAGCTCGGCGGCTCCGGATGCAAAAAACACAGCGGATAGGCTGAAGAAAAACGACTGTCACTCACGTCTGGCGGAGGCTGATCTGGCGATATGTCCTCCTGTAGACTCGAAAGTGGACAGTGTAACGTTAATCCAACCGAACTGTGTCAGTGCAGAGGTCGCGAGAAGCGAATGTCAACTGAGGAATAGCAGCGCGCCCAGATGTTATATGCCCGTGGGTGAGGGGTGTGGCCTCATCGGGCACTGGCCGCGCGCTTCTGTCTGTCTAGCCAGACTTGGTGCAATTGGATGCTTCTGCAGAGGTCAGGTACGGATGCCCTTCCCATAGGTGGATCTCGAACACGAGATGATGAAAGAGAACCTATTACAGTTAAATTTGCAATGTATCGTTGCCGGTCGGCAGGCATAAATGACTCGCAATATGACATTTTTGTCATTCAAATACATAGGATGGTCGCGCTGCTTTCCCCCACGCCGACCACGCCCCCCAACTATGACGCGTTGCCGACTGTATCTATACTTTGGCACAAAAAACTAGGGTCCTAAAATGCGTCTCTCAGTCTGAGGTCTTGAAACTGCAGCCTCTAATAATGCAAGATTATATTATTATAGGTTAATTTCCGCCACTGGTTTTGATCATAGACCAGTCATCGGTGTGTATACTCACTTCCCAGCCCTGTCCAAGGCAATCCCAGCAGTGCCAGAGGTCCCGTTCTCCATGTACATGATGCTGGCCTTCTCTATCAGCTGGATGGCTTCAGGCATCTTCTTCATGTCCTGCAGGTGTACAAGAGTCATTTTACACACCGTCTCAAACCTACAGGCCACCCGTAACCATCACTGTACGGACCGACTCACCTTCAACATCATGCCGGCTTGTTCATACGCTCTGAGAAGAAGAGAAGCTTGTTTCATCATCGATGGCAATACGGTGAGTATTGTACAGACAGTTAACTACATATACTATAAACTAAGTAGTCAAGTATGTGCTGTATCGTGAATAAGTAACGGCTGTTATGGTTGTAAAGCACGACGCGATTCGCGTCTGAACCCCTTCAGCCGTTACTTATTCACACAGCACTTGCCTCGACCTCGAGTATCTTATTGTTTTTATAAAACGGTTAAAACACAATAAAAATAATTAAGGAAAAAAAATGTATTAGTGCAACTTTCATGAAGTAAAATCACTAAAAGCGTTCCTTCCGCTAGAAAAAAATAGTCCTTGAGCGTGAACAGCAACAACGCTCCAGTGTGTTGCGCAGTAATACATAGAACCGTTGTGTGAAGCGGTCATTGCCATGTTTTATCATGAATAAATCACAGCTATTGACCAATCAATCAGAATCAAGGATCGGAACTAACCGTTTTACAAAGATAGTTAAAATTGTAGTTTGTTGTTAACCATGAAATTAGTCAACTAAATCGGTTTAGCATAGATAGGTAAACTATAGATTTAGAGATATTTGAATTATAAACATTTACTTACTTTGCTGCATGGAAGAGTCTGTGAGTTTTCGTTAAGTAAATATAAGTACACATACAAAACTGTTCAAAAATTTGCGTTCGGGAAGATTTATTAATGTTTTAGAAAGTCTCTTTTGCTCACCGAGGCTGCATTTATTTGATCAAAAATACAGTAAAAAACGTTATATTTTAAAATATTATTACAATTCCTGTTATCAAAGCTGAATTTACAGCAATCTCCAGTCTTCACATGATCCTTCAGAAATCACTCTAATATGATGATTTGATGATCAATAACATTTCTGATTATAATCAATGTTGAAAACAGTCGTGCTGATTCATATTTTTGAGGAAACCCTGATAAATTTGATCTATCAGGATTCTTTGTTGAATAGAAAGTTCAAAAGAACAGCATTTATTAAAAAAAATTATTTTGAATGGTAGCGTATTGCATGGTGTAGTTATTCCTATAAATTGTACCTAATATTAGGGTGATTCAATCATATAGTGAAGCAGAAACATCTGACTTTAGAGATAAAGTAAAATCCCACTGTACTGCACAATATTTAGTCTTATTTGGTGTGTTATATTTGCAGTTGTGATTTCTTCTTCTTCTTCACAGTGTTCTTCATGAAGTGCTGATGTGCAGAAGGATACGCTTTGTTTTCTGTGTGGTACTCGGCCTCTTTCAGGTACGCATCCTTCGCTTGTTCAAACTGCTTCGCATTTTTGAAAGCCACAGCTAATATGACACAGACATTGTTATTAGTTATAATCGTGTTGGGCATTATTATTTCAGATCAATATTATCAGTGCAAGACGTTCTTTTATTTAAGGTTTACATCACCTGCTTTTGCCATCTCTGAAGCTGCTTCATCATAATCAGGTTTCCACTTGGTCATGCTGGTCTTTAAGCTGCGAAAACACATTTCATCATTTTTATGCGGTTTACAGCTAACCCAACTCTTGTGTGAGAATGAACTGTGCTTGAATGTGCATTTGTATTTCAAATCTTAAAAGTATATTTTTAAAAACTTTACTTGCAGAAAACACAATAATAATTTACTAAAAAGCCACTTATGGTGTACTTAAAGAGGTCACACTTTTAAAAAGCACACTTTGTTGTAATGTCAAATTAAAAGTCTGGTCAAACTTTATATTAGGGTCCAATTCTCACTATTAACATTGACATTTGCCTCAATAAACTCATAATTACTGCTTATTAATAGATAATAAGGTAGTTGTAGAGTTGAGATCATGCAAATTAAGGCATTGATATGTGCTTTAAACAGCCAATATTCTAGTAATATGCATGCCAATAAGCAACTAGTTAATAGTGAGAATTGAAAAAAGTGTTACCCAAAGTTTCACTTTAAAGTACATTTTAAATCATTAATTGTTTGCTGAATTGTACTTTCACAGGATAATAGATACAAAAAATATGCATTATATAATATAATGCAAATAATTTAACACTAGTTTTTTAACCGGTTGTAACACACTCTGAGGGAAAAAAATAAAGAAGTCTTTAATGGTACATATTAGCACCTAAAATGTACATATTAGCACCTAAAAATTGACAAAAGTTTACCTTTTGAAAAGCTACAGCCCCAGTGACAGCTTTCGTACTTTTTATCTGAGAGTGCACATATTACAAAAATGTCCCATAATATAAAATAATGCACATAATTTAACTAGTTTTTGAACTAGGTGTAGGCTAACATAATACAAAGATGTTCCATAATATAATAATGCACATAATTTAACATTTAGTTTCTGAACTGGGTGTTCGTAAACAACCTTTGGAACAAACACATTTATGTAATAGGAATTTGACTCGAAATCCACTGCGATGTAGAGTGTGTGACAACTTGCCCCTGTGTCTCCCACATGATGTGCGCGTAAACATCATCAGTAGTGTTTATAATGAGGAATATAGGACCAATGGATGCAGCTGTCGTCAAGGTAACCTCCAGCACTGATTACGCAATCAGTCTCGCGGTGTAACAACATTCGTCCTTCAGCATCTCATGTAACGATCTGGACTGATTCCACTGTTACATTAGTTGAAAGCAAACGCATCCCGTTCTCTAGCTGCAGAATTAGGCTATAGTCGGTTTCCCTGTCAGCGACAGCAGGCCGAGGTCTGACCTGTCCTGGCCGGTCCGCTCATTCTGTCACGATATGACAATAATAGGCTATAGTATAATCTGATCAATCTCACCATTTCTCGGCTTTGGCGATGTGCTCGTGCGCCTCGTTGATCTTCTGTGCGGCCATGGCTCAGTGTTTCGCGGATGAAGAGCAAACACACACACAGAGACACAGACACACACTGACCCGCTGCTCAGGAGGAGGAGGAGGAGGAGGATGGACCGTTACGTAGATTATCCAGATTTTCTTTAGAGCTCATCCGCGTCACGGTGTTTATCTACGGGAGCCCGAGTGGGATGCTGTAATGCACCCTTCAACATCTGCGATTTACAATTGCCTTGTTTTTTTATGTGTATATTTATTTATATATACATATAATCTAGTTATTTATTTATGCATTTATGAATATATTTGTTGTTTTTATAATTATATATAATAATATATTGTTTACCTTTATTTGTATTATTCATGTACAAATTTATTTATTTGTTTACAGATAGAATATATTTGTTATTTTTATAATTATATATTGTTTGCCTTTTATTTGTATTATTCATGTACTAATTTATTTATTTGTTTACAGATAGAATATATTTGTTATTTTTATAATTATACAGAATAAGATATGTTTGCCTTATTTTTATTATTCATATATTAATTGATATACAAGTAAAACGTATTTATTATTATTATTAATAATGTGTTTTCAGATATAATATATTTGTAATTTTGATAATTACTGTAGAATAATAAATTGTTCTGCTTTATTTTTTATATTTATATCTTAATTTATGTGTGTGTTATTTGTTATGGTTAAATAGAATATATTAAAATATATGTAATAGATATTTTTTATATTTGCAATTTATTTAATAATCTTATTTGCAAAATTCACAAAAAAAAAGTTTTTTCTCTTAGTTTTCTACATTACATGTGCAATATTTAGATGAGTAAAAAATATGTCAAAGAATAAAGAAAAGGTCGGTGTAACTGGTATCATAATATTTAGATTATCGGGAGAAAACGACTGTGTGTGTGTATATATGAAGAGTTCAGATGCAAAAGCCTCTAAATGCCATTTGAAATTTCCTTCCTTAATGATGATTTTTATCAAACTTCTATATTTATGTTCAGTAATTTCACTTAAATGGCAATGAAGATTACCTATTAATTATTATTTAAGTGAAATTACTGAACATAAATATAGAAGTTTGATAAAAATCATCATTAAAGAAGAAAATTTCAAATGGCATTTAGAGGCTTTTGCATCTGAACTCTTCATATATACCGTATATATATATATATATATATATATATATAAACTACATAACTTTTTTTACAACAAAAATGAACTTAGCTACTATACAGCAGAAACCTTAACCCTAACTTCGTTGCATTATTTTCTGTTATCACTGTAAAGTTTGCTATATAAATAAATAAAAATAAAAATTGCTATATAAATAAAGGTGACTTGACATAATTAAAAAAATGAAGACTATAATAAATTAAATACAGTATCTGAAATATCAGGTACAATGATGGTGCTTTTCTAGTAAATAACTATTGAAAAAGCAACATATGTGTGCGATTTATTCTTCCACATTTGATATGAAATATTATTTCTAAGCGATGAATCGTCCGAGTGTGTTTATTCTAAAGGGGAACTTTGCTCCGCTCTTCCTTTGGAATGCGTAGGAACCGGAAGTGGTGGTGACGTCACGGCTGCTCTCGAATTCCCAGTGCAGGACAACAACTGACTGACTGAAATAAAACTTTGACAAACTCTTCCAAAAAGCCGCTTGAAAGTGTTTTAAAGTTCCCCTCCGTGATGCGCGGGTGTGTTTGAAGCGGGCTGGCCGTGTGGCAGATGTGGACTGGCCGTTAGTGGCGGATGGAGTCGGGCTTCGGGGTCCAGCGGAGGGCCGGTGGAGGCTCACCCGCTGTGGGAGCTTCGCAGCGCCGCAGGAAGATGCCGCCCAGAGCCGCTGATTATAAACTACAGGTGATCATCATCGGCTCCCGCGGTGTGGGAAAGACCAGCCTTATGGAGAGATTCACGGATGACACCTTCTGCGAGGCGTGCAAGTCCACTGTGGGTAAGACAAACAAACTACAGAAATAGAGGCTGGAGCAGCTGTCAGTGTATTTGTGTACTAGGCTACCTTATCTTTATGCTTCATTATTATAACAATACATACCGCATTATTGTGGAACTGCTCACAAAACAAATAAATTCCAGATCAACTGTCCTGTCCAAGTTATTATAGGTCACTATAACGTTAGATATATAATAAATATCCATTTTAGTATACATAATGAACTATTAGGCCTAATGATTAGTAAACTAGACTGCTAACAATTTGTATAAAGTAGCTAATTATAATAATATAACTATGTCGAGTATGAATTTGTAAAACCATCTTACAGCATAGATGGTTGTTAAAGATTATAGCTAAGTTGACACACTAGTGTTGGTGTTGTGTGTAAAATAAATGAAAAGTAAAAAGGGTTGGCGCAATATGGATAAACTTTAGCCGACACCTTTTTTCGGTCAAGCAACTTTTTTTCTTTTATAAATATTGTTTACATGGTAATTTAATTTTCGTTTCTATGTTTGCTTGTAAATTGTTTTTCTTTTCTTTTTTCGTTCTTTTGAAGTTGACCGAAATAAACTAAACTAACTAGTTTAGCATAGATTGATATAACTATAGCTAGTTTGGATGGCCTTGGTAGTTACCAGTGATTCATTTGATTAGCATTGGCATTTGATGGATGTTATTTTATTGTGGGTAATATTGTGGAGGTGTGTGTAAAATTAATTAATATACATTTATACACACACACATACACACAGAAAAACATCTGAAAATCACTTCTGTCAAATCATGAAAATCAAATCATGGCCTGTGACCATGTAAATCAGAGAACATTTAATTTAATATTAATAATGATAGTAACACATATGGATGAAACCACATTTAAAAGAGTTTTATGTTAACATGAATGTCATTTCAGTTTTTGTCTAAACTGTTTACACAAGAGATCTGCCCAGCACTGAATCAATGCATCAGTCATGTAACACACACACACACACACACACACAAATTCTGATTTAAATAATAAAACCCTGCTTTGATACAAAATCAGTGGTTTTTAGCTATTAACTACATGAAAGTGTTACAGCAAGGTTATCACACACTCCTGACAGGCGTTCACATCAGATTATTTGCGTGCTGTTATCTAACCCAGTATCCCAGAATAGCCAGACACAGGTTCACACAGCTGCCGCGACATGCCGGACCCATTAAATATGAATGATTAGCATATAATATTTGATAAGCATGAATTTTAAAGGAATGTTAAAGCTGATCTTATTTCTTCTCATTGGTTTTGAAGGTGTGGATTTTAAAATCAAAACAGTGGAGCTGAGAGGAAAGAAGATCAGGTTACAGATCTGGTGAGTGGAGAGGAAGTCCTGTGTCCTTATCATTGACTCAGCCCACCATGTCACTTCCTGTGTCTCAGAAGCACATGAGATCAAGTCATTAATTCCAGACCGGAGTCTCTGAGAGCCAGTTAAACATCTTTCAAGTGTAGCTTTTGAGATGTAATCAGTTGTGTTTGCTTTACAGTTAACCAGCCATTAACTAACACTTGAGGATACTAAACTCAAGGCTAGATTTTGAAATTATGTCAGACAGCATATCTGGGGTTATTAAAGCATTTTAATTAACTCATCAAATCTGTGATTACACACTCGCAGCATCCCAGAATTCAACAGTGAATGTAAATCTGTGCATTTAAAGTGTGATATCACTAATATCATCTCACTAACTGAAATGTATGTCCATGCACGTCCCTTCTCACCTTCTCATTATCAATCCTGCCGACCGCTGGCTGTTAATTCTATTCTATTCAGTTTGATTCTTTCAGATTCCAGCCTATTCAGTTTGATTCTTTCCTATTCTATTCTATTCAGTTTGATTCTTACCGATTCTATTCTATTTAGTTTGATTCTTTCAGATTCTATTCAGTTTGATTCTTTCCGATTCTATTCTATTCAGTTTGATTCTTTCAGATTCCATTCTATTCAGTTTGATTCTTTCAGATTCTAGTCTATTCAGTTTGATTCTTTCCGATTCTATTCTATTCAGTTTGATTCTTACCGATTCTATTCTATTCAGTTTGATTCTTTCAGATTCTATTCAGTTTGATTCTTTCAGATTCTATTCTATTCAGTTTGATTCTTTCTGATTATATTCTATTCAGTTTAATTTTGTGATGCACCGATGTGAAAATTTGTGGCCGATACCGATAACCGATATTAACATTGCTGTTATGGCCGATACCGATATTTACCGATGTCGATATCCCTGTATAGAAAACACATAGCGAGGATTAGGGCTGCACGATATTGGTAAAAAATGACATTGTGATATTTTATTTTTCTGCGATATATATTGTGATATAAAAACAATTTCACCAGATTACTTAAATTGCTCTATTTGGAAAGAATGAATCATTCTAGAATGACTGGGGTAGTTTTGTCATGGAGTATATCCACAGAAACTAATATTAATAGAATGTTAACAAAATTTGTTAACATTCTATTAATCTATTAACCTTACACTTTACAAGAAGGTTCCATTTATTAAAGTGTTCATTTAATGTACACTTTAATAAATGGAACCTTATTGTAAAGTGTTTCCGATTTATGTATCTTGAGCTCAGTGTTGGACAGATCAGTTGTTTTAACCATTCATTAAAGTGAATCGGTTCAAAGGAGTCATTAGTTCGCGAATCGGACGTGTCATTAACGGAACCACGGCACACGTTGTGATTATCCAGGCAGTTTAGAACATCGCACGAGATTTGTCTCGACTTATTTTTACAGTCTATGGTCTCGACAGTCGACACAGAAAACATTTCATCAACACGATAGATTTTTTTTTTTTTTGGTTTATTGAAAGTGTGGTTTTACAATTCACAACCAGTAGTTCAGAAGAAAAAAACTTCGGTCTTCCGACCTTTTACCATCGTGTATTCTCAAAGATATTCAGTCAACTCAATTCATAAACATGCGTGAGGGGGAGAGAGAGCAAGACATTTTGAAGACGGCGCGCGTGACCGGTGCTTTCACTCTTGTTCCCTCCGTTAAACAAGCGAAAGACATTTTGAAGACGGCGCGCGTGACCGGTGCTTTCACTCTCTCTTGTTCCCTGAGTTAAACAAGCGAAAGACATTTTGAAGGCGGCGCGCGTGACCGGTGCTTTAATTGACTCTCGTTCCCTCAGTTAAACAAGCGCACCAGTCACTCATCTACATCACTTACCGGTCAAATATGGCTTTGGCGGGACAAAAATACGCATTAGGAAGGCTGGCAGAAAACAGCTCACCAGTTCCAGTCTTCGTGCGCTTGATGTTTAAACGCACTTGCGCTTTTAATACGCGTGCAAAAACAAACATCCCCGCCCCCACGCAAGTCAAATACACAGGGAATGATCATCGGCCTGTTCACGTCGGCCCTATTTTGACATCGGAACGATACCGATGTGTAAAAAATTGACCAAATCGGCCGATATTATATCGGCGGCCGATATATCGTGCATCACTAGTTTGATTCTTTCAGATTCCATTCTATTCAGTTTTATTCTTTCAGATTCTAGTCTATTCAGTTTGATTATTTCCGATTCTATTCTATTCAGTTTGATTCTTTCCGATTCTAGCCTATTCAGTTTGATTCTTTTCTATTCTATTCTATTCAGTTTGATTCTTACCGATTCTATTCTATTCAGTTTGATTCTTTCAGATTCTATTCAGTTTGATTCTTTCCGATTCTATTCAGTTTGATTCTTTCCGATTCTATTCTATTCAGTTTGATTCTTTCAGATTCTATTCTATTCAGTTTGATTCTTTCTGATTATATTCTATTCAGTTTGATTCTTTCAGATTCCATTCTATTCAGTTTTATTCTTTCAGATTCTAGTCTATTCAGTTTGATTATTTCCGATTCTATTCTATTCAGTTTGATTCTTTCCGATTCTAGCCTATTCAGTTTGATTCTTTCCGATTCTATTCTATTCAGTTTGATTCTTACGGATTTTATTCTATTCAGTTTGATTCTTACCGATTCTATTCTATTCAGTTTGATTCTTTCAGATTCTATTCAGTTTGATTCTTTCCGATTCTATTCAGTTTGATTCTTTCCGATTCTATTCTATTCAGTTTGATTCTTTCAGATTCCATTCTATTCAGTTTGATTCTTTCAGATTCTATTCTATTAAGTTTGATTCTTTCCAGTTTGATTATTGTGTCCAGTTCTCTTGTGGTTTGGTTCTATTGTATACTATTCTGTTTCTTCTATTTGACTGCTGTTCTATTCTCTTTTAGATAGGTGGTTGCTAAGGTGTTCTGGGTGGTTGCTATGGTGTTACTAGGGTGATTTTTCTCTGCCTCCTGCAATATTTTTTCAAGATCATTCCAGTTGTTTAGCTAGCCTTAATATTTGTGGATCTGTTCATGCCATTGCATTAGTATTCTTACTAGGGTTGGGCCGGTTGGAAAAACAGCCACATGAGGTAAGCTAGCATCTGCTTTATGTGGTAAATAAAGTTATGCTATCTTATTTAGCATCTAACTTATCAGTATTGCTACTAGATGAATACATTTGTATGTGATATTTGCAATGTAAACATTTAATAAATATATTTCCCCATAATATCATCAAAATTTACTTCACTTTGCTTAGTCAAGGTTATGCTAAAATATACTTTCCTCAACTATATTTAAATTCCCTATGAAGAGCCAACCCTCAACTTTGAAAATTCCCACTTTATTACAGTTTATTCACATAAATTCCTGTTAATTGGCATTAGTTCCCATGGAAAGTTTCCATCTTTGTAAATTCCCACTTTAGCAGTTTATTCAGGTACATTCCTGTTAATTCCCATGGAAAATTCCCAGAATTTTGCAACTCTAATAACTATATAACATGATTATATTTTTGATAAGGGGCCGATATTTATGTATTTAAAATCCTTTTTTTTATTGATCTCATGCAATATTCAAATTTTCTGAGATTTTGAATTTCGGGTTTTCATAAGCTGTAAGCCATAATCATCAAAATTATATATTAAATTGCCTGATATTCTAATTTTTCGAGTTTCACCTGTATGTAGTTTTATATGGTTCTATACTATTTTAGAAGTTCTATTCTACTCTATTCTGTTCTGTATTAGTTCCATAGCTTGTTTGTTTCAGTGGAGTCTGGGTTAGTCATCTACTAACCAATCACACTAACTAATCCTAACCCACCCACCCAGTTTATGATTATTTTTAGGGCTGTCAAACGATTAATCGCGATTAATCGCATCCAAAATAAAAGTTTGCGTTTACATTATATATGTGGGTGCACTGTCACTGTGTATAATTATTTATATAAATACACACACATGCATGTATATTTAAGAAAAAAATATTATTTATATATAAAATATTATAATATAAAATATATATAAATCTATATTTAAAAAATAAATATATAAAAATATATAGACCATTTCACAAGATGTAAACAACACTGGTCCAGAAGCACTTCCTGTTTCAGTTTTTTAACACTACATAAAAGCTGGAATAAAATACAACCAACAGAACATTTAAAACTGAATCAAAAAGTTAAACAAACATCTTTAAGATGTTTTCTTTACATGTGAAATAAAGAAAACAGTTACAAACTGAAACAGGAAGTGCTTCTGGACCAGTGTTGTTTACATCTTGTGAAATGGTCTATAAAAATATAAAAAACATATACAAAAGAATATATAATATTGTAACATAGTTCAGGGAAGGAGGAGGCAGGAACCGGATAATAATAATAAAATAAAACTTTATTTAAATAAAATAAACAAACAAATTACCTGCCAGCAGCCCCTCGCGGACGACTGCTGGCTTACCAAAATAAAACATAAATACCGGCCAGCAGCCCCTCACGGACGACTGCTGGCTTACCAAATAAAATATAAAATACAAATAAAAGCAGGCCTGTTCCTCTCTCGATCATCCACTCCGTCGCTCCCCCTTTATGGCTCCGCTCCTTCGTGAGAGATGCGAGACCGGTGTGCTTCACAGGTGCTGCTCATTAGCAATCGCACCACCGGCCTCGCGACTTTCTCTCACGTCCCTCGGCCGTCCTGCTCACCACAAATATATATAAAAATATATACTTAAATATATACAAGCATGTGTGTGTATTTATATATATAATAATTCTACACAGTGTACCCACATATATTATGTAAACACAAACTTTTATTTTGGATGCGATTAATCGTTTGACAGCCCTAATTATTTCCCTTTGACCCTGAAACACACCGGCTTCTCTCACAACACACTTGTCTGCTTTTAATCTGTGTGTGTAACACATGTCCGCTCACGTCCAGCTTCCCAGCATCCATGGCTCCTTCACTGTCCGTCTTAACTGCTCATTGACATGTGACGCCTCACCGGTCCTCTTTGTGACATCATATCCTGTTTTGGAAAAATGCAGCCAGACTAGGGTGGAAAAGGTACAGTAAAAACAAGGAGATAAACATCTATCATGTGCAGTAATGTGTTTTTCCTTTCAATCTCGATGTGATGAGCTGCTGAGATACAAGTAAAGCAAATTAGATGATAACACGCTGATCATTTACATAATGCACCTTCCTGTTCTTATTTTGAGTGATTCGTCATCGGGTGCATGTTGTTTGTCTTTCTAATCTGTTATAAAAATGAAATAAATTGACTTTCTTTTTCAGCTGTCTCCACAAATCCCTCTTACCTTTTCAACTTCCCCTCCAACCGCTGTGATTATAGAGAGACGTTTCACTGTTAAATCAATTCCCTTTCTTTTGTAGTCTAGCATATGATTTATTCCCCACTCTGAATGTTATGTGAGGCGAATAACGATGAATAATTGCAGGGACACGGCAGGTCAGGAGAGGTTTAACAGCATCACGTCGGCGTATTATCGTGGCGCCAAAGGCATCGTGCTGGTCTATGACATCACCAAGCAGGAAACCTTCGAAGACCTGCCTAAATGGATGAAGATGATAGACAAGGTGATCAAACATCACAAACACTGATTTCTTTTCTGTTGTGCAGCAGTGATTGTTATCTAACTTTTGGGTTTGGTTCTGTGCAGTATGCGTCAGAGGATGCTGAGCTCTTATTGGTCGGGAACAAACTGGACTGCGAGTCTGATCGCGCCATCTCACGACAACAAGCTGAGAGAGTGAGACCGCTGTTATCTGTTATCTTAGTATTATTTATACACCAAATTAGTTTTTCTTTATTTTAGGATTTAGCAATTAAGCTTTGTATCAGTAGGAAACCTGTAGTATTTTCGAATTACCGTGCTTTCCACCCTCATATCCCCCTGAGACGAGAGATTTATGTATTTTTTGTAGGGCTGTGCAAAAATTTATTGCGATTAATCGCATCCAAAATAAAAGCCTGTGTTTACATAATATATTTGTGTGTGCTGTATATAATTATTTTGTATATATAAATACCTATGCATGCATGTATATATTTAAGAATTATTTGCGCTTAAATTCTGTATATATATATATATATATATATATACATAATCTATATTATACAAATATAAATATTTTATATATGAATAACACATTTTCTTAAATATATACATGCATGTGTGTGTATTTATATATACAAAATAATCATATACAGCACACACAAATATATTATGTAAACACAGACTTTTATTTTGGATGCGATTAATCGCAATTAATTTTTGCACAGCCCTAATTTTTTGTTTTAGTTTTAGTACATTTAAATTTTAACTAGTATCAAGTAGTTATCAAAGCAACATTTCTAACATTTATGGTGTTTTTAATCTAAAATGGTCATATGATGCCATTTTAAAAGTTCATTATTTTGGTTAGCTTTGCGTGCTTTAAAAAACACATTGTTTTTCACGTACTGTACTGCATTATTGCAGCTCTTCTATATGAAACACACTGATTTCTACAAAGCCCCTCCTTCTGAAAAGCCTAGAGTGATCTGATTGGCCAGCTGACCCACTCTAATTAGGAGTTAGTAGACGTTACTTAGTCAGCAGAATGTGGGGACCATCAAAATAAAGTGTTAAAATTAATACTTTTAGATAAGTTAACAATAACAACGGCAAATATGCGGCAAATAGCTAATGGCTTTTTACTACGAGACACAAAGAGCTCCTATTTTTATTCTGATACCTGTTGATTTGTTGTTATTTCTGTAGTTTAACCTAAATTTAGTATCTTGATTTCAGCTGTATAATGCTGTTTACTTTGACATTTTGTTTGGTGGAGGAAAATGCTGAATTACAACTTGGTGTCCAAAGCCCTGGACACAGGGACATTATTATTTCTCCACAGAGAGATTCTTTGAATGCTGTAAATAATGTCTCCGCCAACCTTTCCAAACCCACTGAGACTAAAACTTACTCTATTAGTGAGTGAGAACACATTTTAGTTCACTCAAACATTATTTACTCAATCCAGTGTCATTCAAGAGTATCATAAAAGCAGTCCATACAGGTGAAACTCGAAAAAGTAGAATATCGTGCAAACGTTTATTTATTTCAGTAATTCAACTTAAAAGGTGAAACTAATATATTATATAGACTCAATACATGCAAAGTGAGATATTGCGATATGATAATGGCTTACAGATATGAAAACGTTTTCACAATATTCTCATTTTGAATTTGGGGTTTTCATAAGCTGTAAGCCATAATCATCAACATTATAACTAATAACGGCTTGAAATATCTCACTTTGCATGTTATGAGTCTATATAATAAATTAGTTTTACCTTTTAAGTTGAATTACTGAAATTGCATTCTATTCAAATTTTTCGAATTGTATATAACTGAAGTTATGTAGAATAGCTAGGTGTGTTGCTATTCTAAAAGAGAACTGAGGGCATTTGAAAAGCAATAAATATTAAATTATTTAACTATTTAACCCATTCAGGAGAACCGTCACTCTGAAATAAAGTACTTTTTTTTTCTTCTCTGATGGCAGTTTGCTTCACGGATATCAGGGATGCGTTTCTGTGAGGCCAGTGCCAAGAATAACTTTAACGTGGATGAGATTTTCCTTAAACTAGTTGATGATATTTTGAGTAAGGTAAGTGGAGCTGTTTTATTAACTGTTTTGTTCATGAGTTTGACTGAGAATGTGGCATTCATCAGGTATCATGAGTGTTTCTGGCTCATATAGTGTCATCAAGAGCTTAACTATGGGAAGCTTGTTGCCGCCACTGAATAAAAAAATGAAAAAATAATGTAGATTTTTTTTGTCTCACAATTGCGAGATATGAAGTCAGAATTGTGAGAAAAAAAGTCGCAAATGCGAGATATAAAGTTGCAATTTTGATAAAGTCGCAATTGCGAGATAAAAAGTCGCAATTCTGAGAAATAGTCGCAATTACGAGATATAAAGTCGCAATTGCGAGATAAAAACTCGCAATTCTGAGAAATAGTCGCAATTACGAGATATAAAGTCTCAATTGCGAGATAAAAACTCGCAATTCTGAGAAATAGTCGCAATTACGAGATATAAAGTCGCAATTGCGAGATAAAAACTCGCAATTCTGAGAAATAAAGTCGCAATTGCGAGATAAAGTCGCAATTCTGAGAAATAAAGTCGCAATTGCGAGATAAAAAGTCGCAATTCTGAGAAATAGTCGCAATTACGAGATATAAAGTCGCAATTGCGAGATAAAAACTTGCAATTCTGAGAAATAAAGTCACAATTGTGAGAAATAAAGTCACAATTGCGAGATATAAAGTCGCAATTCTGAGAAATAAAGTCGCAATTGCGAGATAAAAACTCTAATTCTGAGAAATAGTCACAATAATGAGATATAAAGTCTCAATTGCAAGATATAAAGTCGCAATTGCGAGATAAAAAGTCGCAATTCTGAGAAATAAAGTCGCAATTGCGAGATAAAAACTCTAATTCTCAGAAATAGTCACAATAATGAGATATAAAGTCTCAATTGCGAGATAAAAAGTCGCAATTCTGAGAAATAGTCGCAATTACGAGATATAAAGTCGCAATTGCGAGATAAAAACTTGCAATTCTGAGATATAGTCACAATTACGAGATATAAAGTCGCAATTGCGAGATAAAAACTTGCAATTCTGAGAAATAAAGTCGCAATTGTGAGATAAAAACTTGCAATTCTGAGAAATAAAGTCGCAATTGCGAGATATAAAGTCACAATTGTGAGATATAAATTCGCAATTACCTTTTTATTTTTCATTCTGTTGCGGAAACAAGCTTCTAGTTTGTAGGATGTCAAAAGCCAGAATTTGACTATTGGCATAAAGTCAGATCCACTTTCCAGTTTATTATGGCCAAGAACCGCCCACTTAGACAGGAAGGACCAGCATGTAATCAACTGAAGTTTGTTTTGAACGTGATATTTTTAAATGTCAAGCTTTTATTTTGGCTAGAAAGCGCAGGGATCCTTTAAAACGTCTCCTTTTTTAACAACGCCTGTTTTATGAGTCCTTCTCCTTACAAGTTAAATGCATTTTGCATTAAAAAAATGCACGTTTTAAACCGATCCAACATGCATTTTGGTTTTGTTATATTTTGCAACCCTAGTTTTGAGCAAGATCTTGCCATTTTTGTGTGCAATGTGCATCAGACAGTCAGTGAAGAGTCTAATAATCGTACGAAATGTTGTTTTTCCACAGATGCCACTTGAAGTCCCCAGTCGAGAGCTGTCCAACAGTGTCCTGTCCCTTCAGCCCGAACCTGAATTCCCACCAGAGCTGCCTCCACCTCGCATGCGCTGCTGTTGAGACTCGCTTCATGCTTTATTTAGAAACCCAACACCTCCTTCCCTCTTATAACCCCACACATGCTGTTACAGACTCCCGCCAGCAGGGGTCCATGTCCTGATGAGCCCATATGCTTGATGAGATGATGGCCTGTCCTTACCAGAGAGCATTTAATCATCCCTCGCTATAGATTTCACACCGTGCAAATAATTACAGTCCATATTTTGGTACTTCTAGATCATCCGTATCATCACACACATTTTTGACGGCCCATGCATACACTACCTCATTTCTGGGAAGCACACGATTGCGTTGATCTGACACGTGCCTTTCCTATGGGATACCGCTGCACACACGCCTCATACTCCTCTTTATGTAGTTTACATCATCACTTACTCTAACTGAAACCAGAAATTACCGTTTATATTGCACGACGGATACTTTCACTTCCCTTCACGTCGTTTCAAGCACTCATGGAAAACGATCCCGGTCTCAAATTAAGAAGCTCTCTTCCAAATCGATGTGGCATTAAAAGCGAAGTGGATCTACATTTCATGCCTAGTGGAGTTAATTTGTTTCCTCGAGGTGGTTTGTTCGGCCCATTATTAATCACCAGCATGTTTGGGGGTTGAAATGACTTTACGCCGTACGTTCTATCATTGTTACTGTTTTTGAGTTTGGATTTTGCGTTATCCGTTGTGTTTTGCACTACAATCCATTCGTAGCTAGTTTACGAACGTTAGTGAAGGACCTGTGTACAGAAGACTAACCTTATTATTCAGAGTTTTGTTATTTAGTAGCCCTGTTTCAGTGTCATTTCACTCGAGTAGAATAAAGGAAGGTTGTTAATCGGGTGATTGTTTTATGAATTGCTCTCGCCGAAAGGGCTATTTCTCCGTGGAGAGTAAAAAGGGACATTTAGGAGGATCACTTGTTCTCTTCAGTTGAAATCACTATGCCTCCGCGTTCCTGGAAAAAAACACTGATTTACGTTGAATTGAGTTATTTGCCTGTGTTAGATGAAGGACGTCCGACTAGGAATGATTTAGTTGTGTAATATAACAAAACTTTATAACTGGTGTTTGATTGGAAACACTATTTTAAGCTGGCACTAGATATGCTGTGCAACTGGTTTTGAGGAATATGATGCCTTTTTCATAGCAACTGTCCAAAAAATGATTTTCATGACATATATTTGTCATATCTGCTCTGTAAAAAAATGGTAAACTACTGGCAGCTGTGGTTGCCAGTATCATACTGTAAAAATACGGTGTGTTAACTGTTTTTGACAACTAAAGACCGTTTTGTCAGCTTAATTTAACACTATATAGTAGACAAAATGGTATTTAGCTGTTAACATTTTTAGTTACCAGTAGTTTACCGTTATTTTATAGATTTATGTTTTTTTTTACAGTGTGACCCTAAAATCAATATTTAGCTTAAAAAATAAATTGCTTTATTTGACAACATTTTTATGACAGTTAAGCACCCCACCCAATTTCCATTATCTTTATGCAAAATGTAACTTTTTATTATTATTATTATTATTATTATTATTATTATTATTTCATTTGAAGTGAAATATGAACTGTAAATGTTCTGGACAGTTTTAATGATATTCACTGTACGTCAACTAATAGAAAGATGATGTACGTGTGTAGTGGAAGTGTATGGGCTATATGCACGCATAAGTTCCGTATTTGACGCAAGGACGCTCAACAGTTTCCGGTTGTGGAGATTAAAGCGGAGGAAAAAACGTTCCTACGTTTAAATGTAATTTTATATATAGTTATGTTTATTTAATATAATTTTAAAAAGAAGCATAAACACAACGAGGGATGTCTGTTTTATCTGTTTTTGTGACTAATGTTTCTTTAGTATTACCATGGGTTTAGAGTGCCGAAGTGATGACGTCACTTTGTAGGACAACTCGGAAGCTACTAGCGGCGCATGGGTTCCCTTGGTCGAGAAGCAATGCATTTTCCCCATAGACTTTTGGAAAATCGCAAAAAATAAGATCTGTGTTTAACAAAGGGTTGTGACCCTTACACGTTTTGTCTAGCAAGATCATCTTTACAAGTTAATCCAAAATGTATACATTTGGAAGCCTATATAAAGATTTTAAAAAACACAATCAGACACAATGAAGTTTAAAAAAACCATAAGCAGGTTATAACTGTGTGTTCTATGTCATAGATCAAAACGCGAAAATATTTAGAGGCTTTGTTCACCACAGACCTTATTTCAGCCGATTTAGCAAAAACCCATTCAAAAATCCCATAGGCTTTAGAGCGAGGGAACCGTAGTGCTAAAATGCTAACTCTGGCCTACAGAGTGACGTCGTAACTTCGATCGGCGGATGTTATCGAGCATCCTTAAACCTTCACCGGAAATACCGCCGTGCATAGAGCCCATTACGTGTGTTTGTAAACCAGTGTTGTACTAAACAACCCAAACTTGGAGTGTGTTCTGTTTTCGAGAGGCTAATGGTGAAAAATGGCTTTTTTTTGTTCATTATTATTATATCAACTTTTTCAAATTTAACTTTTTAACTGTGTGTCCTTTGAAAGTTCATAACCAACCTAAACCTGTGGATTGTGTGTTAACAATGTTAGAGAGAGTGTAATACTAACCTCAAAATGTTCATATTTGTAAGCGTGTGCCATATCGTAACCTTATGAGCTACTCCTTTTCACCAAGTGCTTTTCACTTTCGATTGGCAAATTGATCATTTATTTTGGATGGTAGTTGAATCTAGAGTCAGATTTACTCTATTTTTATAATTATTTACAGCAAAACCCCACTGACATTTTTGACATTTGCATTCAAGACGCTCTCTTTCTTTGTTTTCTTGTTTGTATTTATATTTTGTTTCCGTGTATGAAGCTTAGTTGGTCTTCCCCAGAGGAACTGACTTCATGTTCTGCAAAAAAAAACAACAACTGTCAATGACGCTTTTGACGCAACCTTAAAACTTCTCAGTTGCCTTTATGAACCTTCATTTTGTACAGAATAAGTCTTGGTTAAGTCCCCAATCATATCAGTATTTACTACAGAAACAAAAATTGAAACATCCTCATGTCATTGCAAAATAGAAGAGTTCTTTGTAGGAATAATACATTGGTATTAGTTATTTGAAGCAGTTTGGCATGTTTAAGTAGTTTTGTGGTATTTATAACTTGTTGCATTTTTAAACTAATGAAGTGCAAATAAAGATATATATTTATTACATAGATGTGTGTTAGCATTCCGATGCTTTTCCTCCTGTTTGCGTAACGCCGCCTAAGCATTTGCACAATGTTATTCCATCCATTCAAAACAATGTTTTATTGTTCAGTATTTTCAGAGATGCACTGCATCCTTTTCGCCATATGATGGCGCTATTGGATAAATACGTTAATTGGATAACTACTGCATTGCTTTTTTTTTAAATAAAAATAAATAAAAGTTTTGGTAAATGCTCGCTGGGAATTTAGAAATATGAGTGCAAACTAAACGGTAGGCCTATTAGATGATAATAGTTTGTGTGTGTCTGTGTGTGTACAGTACCATGCAAAAGACATTATATGGAGAAAAATTCTGGAATGTTTTCATCAAAATCCTTAATTTCTTTTTGACTGAAGAAAGAAAGACATGGACATCTTGGATGACATGGGGGTGAGTAAATTATCAGCAAAAGTTTTTTTTTAAAGTGAACTACTCCTTTAAGTCACCTCCGACTTTATTGTTTACAAATGTTTTAATGAACATCCATAGTTGTTTTTCTGGCATTTTATTTAAATAGCTACAAACTGAAAATATGTGAAGTAGCCTAATGTAAAAATAAAAATCTGAATAATGTGGCTTTTTTTAAGCACAAATATTTAGTGTGACCTGGACTTCTTAAAGTTTCTCAAAGAGGAAACTCTGAGAAACTTATCATATTTTCTCATCATAAAGTTTTCTTGGCATTCCAGTCCGTTTCCATTCCATTAGGTTTAATAAGAGAGCCAGTTTCCTGCTATTGCTCAAGTGTAAGTGAGCTCACGAAATACTTGCCACTTTAGCCTATATAAGCCATTTCTTTCAGAATGTTCGTGTTTTTTAATATTGCGTTTACATTTCCTGTGTTTCAACTCAAAACACCCGTTAATGGCAACATCCTCTTTTTAATAAATAATTGCAAGACTATTAAAAAATATATTTTGTAAAATGCTGAAATATTTGGGGCAATTTGTTTAAAGACTCAAACAAACCGGGTTGTATTTTTTGGTATTAAAATGTTATTGTTTTTAATAATATCATTATATAATGCTATTTTATTTAGGCTACACCTGTATCAAAATGATTTAAAAAAGTATTTCCCTGTTTCTCTGTAGTAGTAGTGGTGGTGTGTGTGCGCGCGTGCGTGTGTGTGTGCGCGCGCGCGCTGCTCATTGCGTCTCCATGCGTACGCACGCGTGCCTGCCCGTTAACCGGAGCGCGAGGAGGGGAGTGCCCGGTTCTTGTGTGTGAAAAACAAGCGCATGCGCTCCACGAGACCTGAGACACGGACGGGGAGCGTCAGACCGCAGCGCCTGCAGATTTTCCCGTCAGCCGGGGGGGAGAGAACAGCAGGGAGAGATGATGGGAGGACTGTAATCCCGGGGGAGGGATGGACCATGGATGGACCGATTGATTCAACGCACAGAACCACGGAGATTCTCACTTGACACAACACTATCCACCGCATCCCGATCGGAAGCGCGAGGAACGACACGGTGATGGGAAGTGATTTACGGTTGCGCGTCCATCTGAAGTGATGAGACAGAAGCGCGCGGCTGAATCCTTCTGTCAAGTTGTATAATGGAGAGCCCTAATGGCTCCGACACCAAACCGCAGAGCCATCATCCTCATCCTCAGGTGGAGAAGAAGAGGTTAAACCGCGCGCCGTCCCCTGCCAGACCCGTCCTGAAGGATGTCCATTCGCGAACGGCCAAACCGATCGTGCCAAAATCCCCCAAATTCAACAAGCAGCAAACGTCCTCCACACCGGTGACGCCTCACAGCCGCGTCCCGAGACGCGCCGTCCCGGGCGCGAAGGACAAACCCGCATCAGCACCTGCAAAAAGCAAACCCTCAGCGACAAAAAAGGCGGTTAAGGTCACTCAGCATGCAGCATCCGAACCGAAACCGGCGTGCAAAACGGTTGATACCGCCGCTCCGCAGATCCCCAAAAGCAAGGGGAGGCTCGCCCCGATACGCGTTCCCACCGCACGCGGCGTCTGCCAGACGGACAGCAGCTCGGATTTGTCCGATTGTCCCTCCGAGCCGTTGTCCGACGAGCAGAGACTGGTTCAGGCCGCCAGTAGCGATGCGGAGTCCGGCTCCGGTTCCGGTTCGAGTGAGCAGGTGGTCGGGGTTCGGGTGCGCGCGCTCGCGCTCGGAGCGGGAGGATCTCAGGCTTCACCGGCGCCCGGTGCGCACGGGGACCAATGCAAAGCGGAGAAAGACGCACAATTTAAAACGGGGGGCAAGGAAATGGCCCCGGAGGAAATGCTGAGGGAAATCGAAGACCTTCGATCGGAAAATGACTACCTCAAGGTGAGCCCACACTCTCAAATGTAGGCTACGTATTCTTAGAAGGAACTAATACATTACGTTTGCGTGATATTGCAACGCTTAGTGCTTTCAATCCTTACCCAAAAAGTATAGTAGGCTATGGATCATGTGGCGGAGCTTTGATACAGAGTGATTGAATTAGTGTACAGAATATTTTTAGATGAATGTCTGAAGAAGGATTATGGGTTGAGCTGCTGCTGTAATCCACGTGACAGTTTTACACCTTGATTTGTTTTTTCACGTGATCACCCTCTTGATAATCTGGCTCATGTTTAAATTTCATCCTACTCATCAGACACCTGCATCATTCGTCCCTGAAAGCATCTAGTGTTTATTCTTTTGACATACATTTAATGCCAGAGTAAAATACTTGAAAGTATGATGCTTTTTATTATTGAAGTGTAATTGGAGTACCATAATCATGTTACAAAATGTAGAATTGTGATGATATTAGATGGCAGTGTCGTTGTACTATGGTTAGATATAAAAAATACAATTATAGTAAATAAATGTATTTATATAGCACATACACACTGCTAAGCTGACCAAAGTGCTGATCAAATTATAATTACATTCGAAGTTATATTCAAATAAAGATTTGTTTTAATATAGATGTAAAAACCATGAGTGGCGGTATAAGGCGATACTGTGTGTGTAACTGGTCCTATTTGAGTCAACCCACTACAAGAGGGATTCGAATCGGGGTGTCCAGGATGGGAGACGGATGCGCTAACAAGTACACTAAAGACCGTAGCCGCTAGCGTCAGTCGCTAATGCGCCTCTTTAGGCCAGGGGAGTGAGGTTTGCACACACAGCTCTTACTGCCCTTCCTCTCGACGCTATCTCAGGATTAGATAGACCCAATATTTCCTCTTTTTTCTCTCTTTTTAAGAAAAGAGAGAACAACAAAATCATCCCCACTGCTTAAAGCTACACTGTGAAACTCTTTTAGTTTATTCTTAGCTAAAAACGCTTAGTTCTTTCAAAAACATATGTGCTCATTAATGTATATTTACTTCGTTCAAGTAATAAAGTATTCTCGTGAGTGTATAATATGCCATTGAAAATACATACGGGTAAGGGGTTCGCCATGTTGCCCCTCCATCGTGAAAGTACATTAGCCAAAGAGGGACATACCCGTTTCGCGTTTACATTTGAGTTAACACTCATGGACGAGGTCGAACTGGAAGCCATGATTAGTGCACTTTAAAAAAAAAAAAAACTTTTGCTGATAATTTTTTCACCCCCATGTCATCCGAGATGTCCATGTCTTTCTTTCTTCAGTCGAAAACAAATTAAGGTTTTTGACGAAAACATTCCAGTATTTTATCCATATAATGGATGTCAATGGGGTCCAAACAGTTCAAGGTCCAAATGAGAGTTTCAGTGCAGCTTCAAAGGGAATGAAATGAGCGATCGTTTCGCTAGATAAGACCCTTATTAATCGTCTGGTGTCGTTTAAAGCCCTTTGAAGCTGCATTGAAACTCTCGCTTGGACCTTGAACCCTTTGGACCCCATTGAAGTCCATTATATGGAGAAAATCCTGGAATGTTTTCATCAAAAACCTTAATTTCTTTTCGACTGAAGAAAGAAAGACGTGGACATCTTCTACTCGACCCGCTCCGAGTGCGATTCGAACCGAGGTCTCTGCCGTGAAAAGGGGCTACGCTAACAGCGTCAGTCGCTAGTGCACCTCTTTAGGCCAGGGGAGTGAGGTTTACACACACAGCTCTTACTGGCCTTACATGAGCAGAGGAACATCTATATCCATAAATCTTTGGCTGATTTTAGGTCACATCAGTCCACAGAGGCAATCCAACAGACATCAGAAAGACCCTCTAACCTCCCGCAGGAAACGCATCACAGTCTTTGCTCTCTGTGTGAAGTGTGATGGCTAGATGAAGGCAGGCCTAATTAGCATAATTCCATAAATGATTGATCTTATTTGTCAGATGCGCCAGGGCTCGGCTGCGGTCACAAACAGGATTTTCATAAGTTTATCTCTGAATACGACGTGTTAATCCGCTTTAGTAGCTGTGTGTGTAATTCTGCGTCCCCGCAGGATCCGCTCACACACACGCACACACACACGTCCCTCCTGACCCTGAGCCGGCCCGTGTGTTCAGAGCCTCCCAAAAGCAGATGTGCACCTCCATCTGTGTGTTTATCTCTATCTGAAGCATGTGTTACATGCAGCTCCATGTTGGTACTATTGTGAGACATTAATCATTTAGTCCGCCATAACTCATGTTTGACAGGAACATCCATACAGCGCATGCTGTCACATGACATTGTCCCCAGCATACAGTGAAGGTCATTGTGTTTGGACCGTTTGTCACTGGCTGTCTTTCTTCTTCGACTTTGTTTACACTGAATTCGCTGAGGCATTGTGGAGTATTTACTGGGAAATGAGGCGTCACAAATGACTGTCATTTATTTCAGTTCAGGACGGGCTACAGTTTCTTTACCTCCAGTCTTGTTTGTTTTAGTGCCTTTTTCTTTGTTCTAGTGTCCAAAATCAGAACAATTAAATTAAAATGTGTTCACACTTGGCATGTTTGGTTGGATGGATTAAATGTCCCGTATTATGCCCCTTTTCACAAGATGTAAAATAAGTCTCTGATGTCCCCAGAATGTGTATGTGAAGTTTCAGCTCAAAATACCCAACCGATCCTTTTTTAGAGCATGTTTAAATTGTCATTTTTGGGGGCTCAGAAAAACGCGCTGTGTGAGTGTGTGCCCTTTAAATGCAAATTAGCTGCTGCTGCTGCCGGAACAGGGGGCGGAGCTTCATGAGCTCGCGCTCAGTCTCTCAGGACAATTTCATCTCACGGAATGATGAAAATATCAGAAACTCTCAGTAACGGTGTTCATTTCGAGTCGGACAATAATGCCTACAGAGTCAGAGTGCTGTATAGAGATGGAACAGGTATAGTTTAGTAGTTTAATTACGGTTATTATTTGTCATCTGCTTGTATGTATACATTATTTATTAATAGCCTACTAGTCTGCTGTTTCGGACCAGGTCCAACATATACTAATGAGTTTAATAAAGTTTATTGTACATCACACAAAAGGCGAAGCGTCAGTTTTACCTCAGAAAATCACCGTAAGAGCTGAGTAAACACGGTAAGTTATTTTGAGGGAGTTGAGGGAGCGTTCCTGTGGGCGGACGTTAGTCAAAAAACTGTTCTACTGACGTCATTAAAGAAGGAAGTAGAGGGATGTAGTCCAAACGGGCCGTTCGATGTAGGCTACCAATGTTAAATAAAATATCTCGCTTGGCATTGAACTTTGAGCTTTATAATTTTACAGATATTATTTATACTCTAACAACAACAACATTACACATGAACTAAAGTTTGAAATATGGGATCACGAAGAAAGGAAAAGTAATTTTACAGATTAAAAAAAGTTATTTGTAAATCAAAGTGCATTTCACAAGATTTAGAGTTTTTAACCTGATTCTAATCCTGATTCTGATTCTCATTCTAATTTGATTCTGATTTTCATTCTATTTTTGATTCCAATTCTGATCGTGTTTCTGTTTCTAATTCTGATGTTCATTCTGATTATTATTATTCTGATTCTAATCCTGATCATAAATAATTCTTAATCTGTTTCTAATTTTGATTGTTATTCCAATTTATAATATATTCATGTCTTCTGTTCCATCTTGTTTATTTATTGATTCTGCTATTCATTCTGATACATTCTGATTTTAATCCTGGAGAAAATAATTTCGGTCCATAATCAGATATAATTTGATTAGACTCTGAATAAGGATAAATCCGAATTTTATACTGATTCAATCCTGATCCTAATTCTAATCCACATTCCGATTTTCATTCAAAGTTCTGATTCCAATTTGGATTCTCTTTTGGGTTCTAATCTCGATTCTCACTCTGCTATTTATCCTGATTTTCATTCTGACTCTTATCCTGATTAGAAAATAATTTCAGTGCAAATTCAGTCCATAATCAGATAGACTTTGAGTACAATTCAGAATTTTATACTGATTTCAGTCCTGATTCTGTTTCTTACCCACATTCCGATTTCTAACTTTGATTCCAATTCAGATTCTCATTCTCTTTCAGTTTCTAATCCTGATTGTGTTTTCTCCAGGATGAAGTGGACGAGTTGCGAGCAGAGATGGAGGAGATCAGGGACAGTTACCTGGAGGAGGAGGTGTACCAGCTCCAGGATATACGCAGGGAACTGGACCGCTCCAACAAGAACTGCCGGATCCTCCAGTACCGCCTTCGCAAGGCCGAACAGAAGAGTCTGCGGGTTGCACAGACCGGACACGTCGACGGAGAGCTTCTACGTGGAATGGAGCAGGACCTGAAGGTGTTTTTGTCACAGAGAATGGAAACATTTTGAATGTGAAAAAAAAATAGTTTTAAAGGGATAGTTCACTTTTAAATTAATTTTTAGTATGTTTTAGCTTACATCAAGGGCATCCAAGATGTATGTCTCTTTGTTTCCGCAGTAGTTTCAATTTTGATATTTTTAGGTCCAACTGTTCTTGTCTGTCAATCATATAATGGAGGTCTATGGTCACCACCTCAAAGAGCATGCACAGAGAAGTCCAAATTAAACATGATTTAATGACTTGTAAATGTAAGTACACATTGATGGCCTAAGACACGAAACGAGCGGTTTGTGTGAGAAAACGAACAGTATTTATATCGTTTTTAACTTTAAAAACACAGCCACATCCAAGAGATCTGTACAAGCGGTGGAAACCCACGGAAGTGATCTAGCGCATGTACGTCACTCATTGTTTACACAGAGATTTCAGGAGTGTTACCTTTCACTATGAAGATCTAAACATATTTAGATATACAGGAAATCGCAATGGAAGACGATTTCGATATAATAACAGACAACGCTGAATTTTTTCCGCAACCGCGCAAGAGATCACTTCCGGCGCTTGCACACTTGGACGTGGCTGTGATTACAAGAGGTAAAAACGATATAAATACTGTTCGTTTTCTCACACAAACCGCTCGTTTCGTGTCTTAGGCCATCAATGTGGACTTACATTTACGAGTAATTAAATCATGTTTAATTTGGACTTTTCTGTGCATGCTCTTTGAGGTGGTGACCATAGACCTCCATTATATGACTGACAGACAAGAACGGTTTGACCTAAAAATATCAAAATTGAAAATACTGCGGAAACAAAGACACCTACATCTTGGATGCCCTTGAGGTAAGCTAAAACATACCAAACATTAATTTCAAAGTGAACTATCCCTTTAATTTGATGATTTGTGTAAGATAAGTATTGAGCTCTCTAACTTATGTTGTGCAGATAATAAAACATGTGTCTCTGCCCACAGGTGGCCAAAGATGTATCTGTGCGTCTGCACAATGAACTGGAGACGGTGGAAGACAAGCGTACGCGAGCGGAAGATGAAAACGAGCTGCTCAGGCAGAAGATCATCGAGGTGGAGATCTCCAGACAGGCCATGCAGAACGAGCTCGAGAGAGCCAAAGAGGTACAATATTAGATTCCTGTGCACTGTTATTGAATTGGATAATGGAGGACAAGAAGTTTTTTTATAAGAGGAATGCCTTTAAAAGCATATTTATGTTGTAGTGTGGCTTTTGTGCAGCTTTTTATTCATGAATGCTGTTCACTGTCAAGTACAGAGAGTGGTTATAACACTTAAAGGGATATTCTGAGTTACTTACGGCTTAATTTCTGTGTACGGCTTGTTAGTTTCTGTGTACTACTACATAAAATTATAACAAAGCGGGAATTGCATTTACAGTAAAAAGCCTGAAGCAGCCCAAATTGTTTAACATCACAAATGTAAAGATATTGACTTTGTTAATGGAGCTCTTCACATCGTATTTCGAATATCGTGCATAACATTTTTCCTACAAATTACTACCATATTTCACCTGTGTGATGTGCTTTTATACCTCTAGATATATAGGTCACTCTTCGGTCCCATTATTTAATGTTAATAAATGCATTTTTTTTATTGCTAACTTTAACAATATGCAATACTTTTGTTTCAATAGTTATCAATCTTTATTAACGTTAATAAACAATAACGTTCATTGTAAGTTTATATCAGCTCAGGTCCATTAAATAGCATAAAATAACTTTTGATTTCAAGTATCTATTGTTAAATGTTGGAATTAACAATAGCTAAGATTAACAAACACTTATTGTAAAGTGTTATCTATATATGAAATGTTTATTTTCATCACAGCCAACCTCCACTGTAAGTGCAGTAACTGTGAACACGCTTGTTTTCAAGTGACAAATCATTTTCTGTGGTAATCAGCTGCATTATTAGGCTTAAGTTTTAAATGAACCAGAATATTACTTCAAGGCAGTGAAGACAAACCTGCTAATAATGACCCATAGACTGTAAAATTGCAGTGATGGAAATCTTGCTGTATCACCTCAGTTGAATATAAGGCACTTAAACCCGGATGGCCGGGAGGTTATAATTCCACCCACGGTTACTGCACTGTGTGATTTGCTTTGAACAAGTATGGATGAATACATTTAACTTTGAAGCCTGCTGTCTGTGCATTAATGCATGAGAGGCTGTAGCGGTGCACACTGCTTCTGCTTCTGTAATCAGATACTGAGGAGTTACCCTGGAGTTGCTCAGGTTAATCTTAAACTAATCTGGAAAGGATGAATCACATGCACATGTAGATGAACTGCAGTATGGAGGAGAGTAACATCAATGTCTGGCCATTTTTTGTTATCACCAAAGTTTAAAGTGCCGCCATTATGCTTGATCGGATATTACTGTTCATGTAGTGTAGCTGTTTGTGAATGTAAATGCTATGCAAAGTTTCAGAGTTTTTGTCTCCCAAAAGAAAGAAGCAATTAGACCAATCACAACAGGCTGGGTCGTCTGACCAATCAGAGTAGAGTAGACCGATCACAACTGGGCCGTCTGACCAATCAGAGTAGACCAATCACAACAGACTGGGCCATCTGACCAATCAGAGCAGAGTCGACCAATCACTACAGACTGCGCCATCTGACCAATCAGAGCAGAGTAGACCAATCACAACAGACTGGGCCATCTGACCAATCAGAGCAGAGTAGACCAATCACTACAGACTGGGCCATCTGACCAATCAGAGCAGAGTCGACCAATCACTACAGACTGGGCCATCTGACCAACCAGAGCAGAGTCGACCAATCACAACAGACTGGGCCATCTGACCAACCAGAGCAGAGTCGACCAATCACAGCAGACTGGGCCATCTGACCAACCAGAGCAGAGTAGACCAATCACAACAGACTGGGCCATCTGACCAATCAGAGCAGAGTCGACCAATCACTACAGACTGCGCCATCTGACCAATCAGAGCAGAGTAGACCAATCACTACAGACTGGGCCATCTGACCAATCAGAGCAGAGTAGGCCAATCACAACAGACTGGGCCATCTGACCAATCAGAGCAGAGTAGACCGATCACAACTGGGCCGTCTGACCAATCAGAGTAGACCAATCACAACAGACTGGGCCATCTGACCAATCAGAGCAGAGTAGACCAATCACTACAGACTGCGCCATCTGACCAATCAGAGCAGAGTAGACCAATCACAACAGACTGGGCCATCTGACCAATCAGAGCAGAGTAGACCAATCACTACAGACTGGGCCATCTGACCAATCAGAGCAGAGTCGACCAATCACTACAGACTGGGCCATCTGACCAACCAGAGCAGAGTTGACCAATCACAACAGACTGGGCCATCTGACCAACCAGAGCAGAGTCGACCAATCACAGCAGACTGGGCCATCTGACCAACCAGAGCAGAGTAGACCAATCACAACAGACTGGGCCATCTGACCAATCAGAGCAGAGTCGACCAATCACTACAGACTGCGCCATCTGACCAATCAGAGCAGAGTAGACCAATCACTACAGACTGGGCCATCTGACCAATCAGAGCAGAGTAGGCCAATCACAACAGACTGGGCCATCTGACCAACCAGAGCAGAGTTGACCAATCACAACAGACTGGGCCATCTGACCAACCAGAGCAGAGTCGACCAATCACAGCAGACTGGGCCATCTGACCAACCAGAGCAGAGTAGACCAATCACAACAGACTGGGCCATCTGACCAATCAGAGCAGAGTCGACCAATCACTACAGACTGCGCCATCTGACCAATCAGAGCAGAGTAGACCAATCACTACAGACTGGGCCATCTGACCAATCAGAGCAGAGTAGGCCAATAGGGTTGCCGCGGTGAGGAAAATTTCCCACCGGTTAATCGACGTGTGACAACACCGGTAATCCCGGTGTCACCGTGGAGGGGGGGTTAAATAGCTTTTAAATGCGTGCGCGTTATACTTTCACTTTCGAAATAAGCGTCAATTGCTTGAATGGACAAAAAAAAACAACTCGCTGATAATAAAACTTTTATTTATAGACTTTTATTAGCATAACGAACAAATAAAAATAACCCTATGCATAGGCTGAAAAAAGTGAAAATCGGCAAAATGTGGGCCCAAACAAATAAGAACCATAAAACGTTTATTAACGAATAAGAAAATAAAATAGGCCTAAATAAATTACACAAAGTTTAAATGAGATAAAACCAATTAAAAAGAGACGAATATAAAATAAAAACTTCAAAACGGACCTTAGCCTACATAAATGACATACTTTCACTTTCGAAATAAGCGTCAATTGCAATTCAGCGTCAATTGCTGGAATGGACCAAAAAAAAAAAAAAAAAAAACAACTCGCTGACAATAAACTTTTATTTAGACAGCACTTTTATTAGAATAATAAACGAATAAAATATAGACAGAACTTTTATTAGCATAACGAACGAATAAAAATAACCCCATGCATAGGCTGAAAAAAGTGAAAATCGGCAAACTGTGGGCCCAAAAAAAATAAAACGTTTATTAACGAATAAGAAAACAAAATAGGCCTAAATAAATTAAACAAAGTTTAAATAAGATAAAACCAAATAAAAAGAGACGAATATAAAATAAAAACTTTAAAAAGGACCTTAGCCTACATAAATGACAGCACTCTAAAAAAAAGTAAAACACTATAAATTGGCATTTATTAACATTAATATATATTGGCCAAAATATTGCCAAACAGGCGCTTTTGCATTGCGTTTTGACACCAAATCTTCCGCCATTATCTTGCTTTTCTGTAATTTGACTCGTTCTCGTCTCCACACGTGCTAAATGGAATCCTGATGCTTGTTGATCTGTGACGTGACGGCACGCGTTGCGCAGTTCATTTTTAATTATAATGCTCTCTTCAGAACTAAATAATTGAAAATTATTATTTTTAATCAATTCAAATAAATATTTTAGCAAAAACGAATACTTTAAAAAAAAAAAGTCAAGACATCGCGGTGTCACGGTGGGAAAGTGATGTCACCGGTGATGGGGCTTAAAACCGGTAACACCGTCAACACCGTCTATCGCGGCAAGCCTATAGGCCAATCACAACAGACTGGGCCATCTGACCAATCAGAGCAGAGTAGGCCAATCACAACAGACTGGGCCATCTGACCAACCAGAGCAGAGTAGACCAATCACAACAGACTGGGTCATCTGACCAATCAGAGCAGAGTCGACCAATCACTACAGACTGCGCCATCTGACCAATCAGAGCAGAGTAGACCAATCACTACAGACTGGGCCATCTGACCAATCAGAGCAGAGTAGGCCAATCACAACAGACTGGGCCATCTGACCAATCAGAGCAGAGTAGGCCAATCACAACAGACTGGGCCATCTGACCAATCAGAGCAGAGTCGACCAATCACAACAGACTGGGTCATCTGACCAATCAGAGCAGAGTAGACCAATCACACAGACTGGGCCATCTGACCAATCAGAGCAGAGTAGACCAATCACACAGACTGGGCCATCTGACCAATCAGAGCAGAGTAGGCCAATCACAACAGACTGGGCCATCTGACCAATCAGAACAGAGTCGACCAATCACAACAGACTGGGTCATCTGACCAATCAGAGCAGAGTAGACCAATCACACAGACTGGGCCATCTGACCAATCAGAGCAGAGTAGACCAATCACAACAGACTGGGCCATCTGACCAATCAGAGCAGAGTAGATCAATCACTACAGACTGGGCCATCTGACCAATCAGAGCAGAGTAGACCAATCACAACAGACTGGGCCATCTGACCAATTAGAGCAGAGTAGACCAATCACAACAGACTGGACCATCTGACCAATCAGAGCAGAGTAGATCAATCACTACAGACTGGGCCATCTGACCAATCAGAGCAGAGTAGACCAATCACAACAGACCGGGCCATCTGACCAATCAGAGCAGAGTAGAACAATCACTACAGACTGGAACATCTGACCAATCAGAGCAGAGTAGATCAATCGCAACAGACTGGGCCATCTGACCAATCAGAGCAGAGTAGACCAATCACAACAGACTGGGCCATCTGACCAATCAGAGCAGACCAATCACTACAGACTGGAACATCTGACCAATCAGAGCAGAGTAGACCAATCACAACAGACTGGGCCATCTGACCAATCAGAGCAGAGTAGACCAATCACAACAGACTGGACCATCTGACTAGGGCTGGGCGATATATCGAATATGTACGATGTATCGTTATATTTTTTGAAACGATATGGAATGAGGCAATACCGTTTATATCGATACAGTAGTTTGAGATGAGATGAGATCTGAAAAATAGCGGAGGTTGCAGTGTGAGCTGCTGCAGTGAAAGTAGCTAGGCTACGTAGTACAATTTGTCCTAAACATGACACAAGCTTATATTAATTGCGTCAAAATCACTTTGATATAGTTAACAAGTTTAAGGCAGCTTGCCGCCCTGTCAAATGCTCTGACAGACACTGTTGCTGACTGACAGATATACTTGCGCTGTTTAATGCGTTTGAGATGTGGTGCTTTCCTCAGTGCTCAACTTACATTTCACATATTCTCCATCTGTAAATGTTAGAAAGTAAAGCAAATATGTCCATTTCACAACAAATATGTCCATGTCAGAAGAGGACGAGCTTCTGCAAGTGAATCTCCGCTAAAATTCATGCTTCCTTGAACGAGCGCCGGCGCGCGCATGCGCGTGAATAGTACTACGTAGTACGCAATAATTCTGACTAAAATAAACATATTGCTAAAATATTTGTTGTTGGAGAAAATAAATGTGCCATATGTGGAATTTTAAACCTACAAGTATATATTTTTAATGAAAGTGAAAGTGATTATAATGGGGTAATCAAATGCAGGCTAATATAATTAGTTTGTGCTTTTGTTTTTGTTTTTATTTTCATTTTTAGTTTAGCTTTTAGTCAATATAAAAACAAAAGCTTTTTGCACATAATATATTGCATAGCCTATATTATATTTGTTTCCATATCCTTCAATATCAACATTGTTTGTAGGATATCATTGGGCCGAATGTGAATATATATATATATATATATATATATATATATATATATATTTTAAATATAAAGATTTTCTTTATCTAAATAGAAAACGTAGAAAGTACCGAGATATATATCGTATATCGCCATTTGACCAAAAAATATCGAGATATGATTTTTTGGCCATATCGCCCAGCCCTACATCTGACCAATTAGAGCAGAGTAGACCAATCGCAACAGGCTGGGCCATCTGACCAATCAGAGCAGAGCTGTCTCTCAGAAAGGAGGGGTTTAGAGAGACTTAATCCTTTTTCTAACCTTTTCTGACACTGTGAGAAAAGAGCCGATGAGAAGATTAAACTGGTTTTGACCTTGGCTGCATGTAAAGCTCTTGTCTGAGACTCCAAAACAAAATTAGGAACTTTAAAATAGCATAATTGGGGCACTTTATAGTTCGGATTATGGGTTGGTTTAGCATGAGCAATTTTAATATTGACTCTTGATTTTCTGCCATCATTAGTATAATTTTAGTCTGTTTGTGGTTGGTGCA
Organism: Pimephales promelas; assembly: GCF_016745375.1. Next base: position 520,226 of record NW_024121101.1, read on the forward strand.
TTTATATAGAATTCATCTGCATCTTCTTTTACAACGTCTTCAAACGTGGCTAATCAAAGTCAGATTTTAGAGCCGAACTCTGCTTTACAAATATGTGTCTGTGTATACCGCTCTTGTTATTTCAGTCCGAACAGCAGTCGATCATTACACTGCTATCCCAGAATCCCCTCTGAGATCTGCTGCATTGTAAAGAAATAGTTACTCACCCTTGTGTTGTTCAAAACCCATATGACTTTCTATCGTGGAAAATTCATTCTGCATTTTCGACATGACATAAAGTGCCGATGACTTCTGTCAGTGTTCATTTTTGGGTGAACTGTGTGCTGTCAGCCTTTAAACCTGAATTTGTTTTGTTTTATTTTTGCATTAATATTAAAAATGAAACTTGGAAAGGTACACACACACACACACACAAGGACAGATATAGTGAGTGTGAAGGAGAAATGAGTGTTAGCGCTGTGTGAGCTGTCTGCTCTCTTGAGGTTTGCCCCAGAAAGCGTTGAGCTCCACTTTTTCAGCATTCATCACACGACGCCCTTCGTTTCCCCATCCCTTCATTCGCCCCGCACGCAACAGATGTGGATGAAATGGAGAAACATGCGGTATCTTACACACTGCCATGTTCAGTTACGTTAACATGCTTTTCAAGCTGATGGCATACCTTTATTTTAAAAGAGAAGTCAACCTTGTGTCAATGTTAATGGCTTTAGACATTAGGATGGCTTTAGACTTTAATATTAAAGTCAACATCGAATCCTATTTGCTTTAATGCACATTCTGGTCTTACTGTGAACAATTATTGGAGTGCATTATTCTTAAAGGATTTGTTCATTTAAAAAAAAAAAAAAACTTTTGCTGATAATTTACTCACCCCCATTACATCCAAGATGTCCATGTCTTTCTTTCTTCAGTCGAAAAGAAATTAAGGTTTTTGATGAAAACATTCCAGGATTTTCTCCATATAATGGACTTCAATGGGGTCCAAAAGGTTCAAGGTCCAAATGAGAGTTTCAGTGCAGCTTCAAAGGGCTTTAAATGACACCAGACGATGAATAAGGGTCTTATCTAGCGAAACGATCACTCATTTAAAAAATAAATACAAAAGTTTAAGTTTTATAAGCACAAATGATCGCCTTGCTCTGTTCTGTGATGCGCGTTCATGACTCTCCTGTTCGAACTCGTTCATCAAAATGCATTTTGATATGCAAAGTGAATTTTGCATAATAGGTGCCCTTTAAAGACAAAAAATTACGTACCAAGTATTTAAATAAAACATATATTAAAATTGAAAAATAATTGTGATTTTAATGGTAAAAGACTGTAAAAATGTTACAGTGCATAACTGTAAATTAGAAAGTTTTAGTACTATATATGGTAAATAACTCTGATAGATCTTATGGTACATTTCATGTAATTTTACTGTAAAATACCGTTAAATTCACCGTTATTCAAATTGAAAAAGAACATTGAAAAAACGTAAATTGACATTCCCACAGTTTCCTTTATAGTTTTCTTTTTTTTTTTTTTCTAATCAGTTATGTACATTAGGGTTTTATGTTACATGTAATGTTGTTTATTGCATTTTTTTTTTAACATGATGGTGTTTAATGTGTGTGTGTGTGTGTGTGAATGACACTGTGCAGCTTCTTTATATAAGTTTTAACCCTCTTGTGGAAGAGCTGTTTGTGATGAGCTTTGATTGTCATGTGACTCATCTCTGCTGTGATGATTGGTGGATGTCAATGTATTACAATGGTACAAAGCAGATATCAATTCTTCAATAGGTCGGTAAATTAACATTATATCACACTGTAAAGAAATATTGTTGGTTTAACTTAAAAAAGTAAGTAACCTGGTTGCCTTAAAATTTTAAGTTGATTGAACTGGAAAAAGTGAGTTGATACAATGAAGGAGATTAATTTAACCATCAGAAACTCAAAATAATAAGTTATCTCAACTAAATAAATGATTTAAGTTGATTTGACAAAAGAAAAAATGTTGTGATAACAAATCTTGAAAATATTTTTTTACAGTGCAGATAAGGACATACAGTTAATTACTGTAAATTTTAAGTTAAGTCTCTAAAACCAATAACGTTGCTACAGTATTTTTGACAGTAAAGTTCTGGCAACCACAGCTGGCGTTTTTTTTTACCGTAAAAATTACGGTTTTATTTTTTACAGTGTAAGTTTTAAAGTTCCACAACTTTTATTTAGAAACCCATCCGTGTTCTGGTGCTTTAAAAACATTGATCTGAAGAACCCCATACAGTGAAAACTGGTTCTTGATCAGCGAGTTCGAGTATTTTCCACCTGCACACATGACGCATGGGTTTGGATGGCGAGAGATCTTGTTCACATGCTAGACAGATTGTAATGTGGTTAATCTGGTCAGACGGGATGCCGTTTAAGTATCTGCACTGATCTGGCAGTGAAGGAGCGATTCTGAAACTAAAAATACAACATTCAGTGCCATCTGACTTCAGTACAGTGCTAATCTACATTCCAGGATTGTCAATCTGTCTAATAAACGTGGCCTGAAAGCACATAGTATCCTCTGGTTTTGTGCATATTTGACCTTATTTACATTTTACAGAGTTTGAGGTTGGTAGATCTGTTTCCATGAGAGTTCATTTAGATTCATTTATAAATGTATTTCATTACTGCACTGTTCTACATGTGCCATGTCTTTAATATGGTATGCTTTGAGTCATAGACATATACACTAGAACTCACCTGGGGGTTCTAAGCATGCGTCAAAACCGCCGCCATCTTGGAACAGGGGTCTTGTCATAGGAAGTAGCTAGGTAACGTTGCTATCTCTGCCTTTACTTCGAATTCATTGATAGTGGCGGACTTTTGTGCAGCGTATGAAGTTCACGGATGAAATCTGAACTAGGAAGAATGTTTAAAAAAAAAATAATAATAATTTTTTCTGGAATCAATGATAAATACATTTCTGACCGTTGGAACAAACCAAAAAAACAAGAAAAATCGCATTCATGATGATTTATGGTGATTTTATTTCCTGTGTCTACTACATTGACGCTGATGCATTAAAGTGGAGGGGCTCCCCTGTTTCAAGATGGGGGCTCTATTGACGCATTCGTTCCAATGAACTGCCGTAGCCAAGGTGAGGTCTAGTGTATATGTCTATGGCTTTGAGTAACATGTAGTGTAGGGTGCCCATTCTGCCCAACAGTCCTGTTTTCACGTCCTGTCCTGCCTGTTTTTTATAAAGTGATGAAAATGTCCTGGTTTTCAAAAAACTGCAGGGAAAGATCAGCTGTACAGCAAAATATATACGGGCAAACAAGAAGGATGAGGAAGAAAAACAGGATAAAGAGGAAGAAAACTAAAGATATAAGTTTGTAAGTTTGTGAGAGCTACTTCTTTTAGTTATTTATTATTTATATATTTATTTTTCTAATACAGAAGAGACATTATTTCTATCATTATTACATTCATTATTTTTGAAACCTGTCATAATAAAACATGTTGAGAATCTGAAATTATGTCTTGTAATATAACAATTTTCTATCCATACAGAGGAGGCATAGCCTACTTTAAATGTATTGAAATGAATAAGGAAATTAATTAATAATCTTTGAGTAAACTTCGAGTATCATTTGAGTATCTGTTTGCCAGGCCGAGTGTCAAAATATGGTCACCCTAATGTAGTGAAAGTTTTGGAAATATCTTGAAACCCGCCGGGTTGATCAATACGTCTAACCTCCTTGCAATGCACATTTATTGAGATTTAATCTGTTCCCAAATCATCCCTTCATAATATTTTCATCTTGTACTTATTTGTGGATAAAAAGGTCGATTAGGTTTTGTAACTAGTCATCATCTAATTTCTGTCATTGAAAAAAATGTAGTTGCGGACATTATTTGTCGGAACAAAATGTTTAAATTCAATTATTTAGACGTAAGGACACTTTTGCTGTTTTCTCTGTGCTATCGCTGGTGTCCAGGCTGTTTGCTGTCGACTCTGATTGGCACCCGGACCAGAATTAATCCAACTGAGCTGCCTGTTATGAAACCTCCTGGCAGATTCCTGCCTCACAGGGGAGGAGAGAAAGTGAGAGAGAGACATATACTCAGAGACAGATACAGAGTGGCTCTCATATGGGTTTATATCTGTCAGGTTGTGATATGGCATTGGCTTTTGGAGGTTTTTGTAAACAGTTCAGCCGCTTCGCGCGCTACGGGGTTGCTAATGACCGCATGTTATTTGTAACTCACCATACTGCACCACACACCCAGAATATGGTCTCACACTCGTTACACTGTTCTGATAGATCAGCATGCAATGTAAACCGTGCTTTAGCAAGCATTTTAACCTGGTTTCAGAAGGAGTCTGTCAAAGAGGCCATACTAATTTACGACTTATAGAGCAGTTTTCATGCTTGAATGTTCAAAAACACATTATTTTTCACATATTCTCCATTGTTGCAGCTCCTCTCTTCACGGTCTGTCAGTAACGCTCTGTTTAGTTCCTGTCTCAATGAAGCCCCTCCTTCTGAAAAGCACTCTGTGCTCTGATTGGTCGGCTGGAGCAGTGTCTTGTGATTGGTCATTCAGAAATGACCCGCTTCTTACTATAACCGCGAGTTTCAACCATAGGCTGTAAAAAAAGATGGACGACGCCCCTTCGCTCTTGTTGGTGCTTCAGTGACTACTTCATACAGAGAACCTGTCAATCACAGCTGTCAATCATGATGTCACAGCACCGTTTTTATAGCATCAAATAACTAACTAAAAACAAACTTATTTTAAAAACATCAACGTGATATACAGTAAGCTACAGTAAATGACATAAACTAGCTATGGAAAAAAGATATTTGAAGTGTAATTTAATTGTTTAGTTGGTCTCACGTCCCGTTGAATAACATGAGGAGGCGGGGTTTATGACCTATATGAGGACCGGCCACTGGGGGGCGATCAAGATGTTTTGATTCTGACTTAATAACCTGCAATTGTGAGAAAAAAAAGTCAGAATTGTGAGATGAAAAGTCGCAATTACCTTTTTTATTTTTCATTCTGTGGCGGAAACAAGCTTCGATACGGAGGAATTGCACAGATAATCTTATTTATAAAAACATTTTCTGTAAAACGAATATACATGTTGCTAATATAATAATATAGATATTTTCTTGCAGGGCAATTCATCCAGGCTTTTTTTTTTTTACTCTGAGTATAATTTGCAACAGTGTTTTTTTGTTTTTGGTTGAAATTGTTTCTTTTGATTTAAAAAAAATGTATATATTTTAAATATTGTAAATATGCTGAAAAATATTGAGATATAATTTCTACGGATGCCGTATTTCTCGCTGCTCTGATACGTCTTCTGTGGCTGGTGCAGGAGCAGATCTGAAGTAGGGGATTTCTTTGACCTAGTTTGTGAATCCTCTCTGTGCGTCTCCGAATGAGGGTCTGATACAGTGAAGTTAAATATACTGCAGTGACACACACACACACACACAAGACTTGTTTTACTTATACTTTCTTTTGGTCAGCTCTTTCCAATTTTGTTTTAAAGATCTATGCATTCTTCAGATGATTTCATTTAAATCGACTATATATATTTTACGAGTTCATGCATTTCTTGAGAATTTGGTAAAAAAGGGGCTCTACTAGAACAGGTTTTCATGCTTCAATGTTCAAAAACACATTATTTTTCACATATTCGCCATTGTTGCGGCTCCTCTCTTCCCAGTCTGTCAGTAACGCTCTGTTTAGTTCCTGTCTCTTTGAAGCCCCGCCTTCTGAAAAGCACACTGTGCTCTGATTGGCCGGCTGGAGCAGTGTGTTGTGATTGGTCAATCGGAAATGTCACGCCTCTTCCCATAACCGTGAGTTTCAACACACTTCTAACTAACTCTACCAGGCCCCGCCCCTTTTATTCTGCATATTAAGTATTTAAATGAGGAATATTGTGACAAAGGAATATCGCGTAATACAATAGACATTTTTTCCAATGAAGTATGGTATAGGAAAGTAAACGAATCAATGAAGCAAACTTCATTAAATATGAGCTGTAACAAGATAAGTCATAATTCAGTCGTCGTCAAGAGCTATTAAGAAGAAAGTGTGAGTGTGTGTGTATGTGTCTTTTCATGGTGGATGAGTGTGTAATATGTGAAGTAGCATATTAATTTTGCTCTCCTTATTTCTGTTTATATATTTGAAGGAGATAAGCTCTTATAATCTCCACTGCTTTGCTTAGAGGGGTAAAAACACAAGATGTAGGCTAAATGGATTAGAGCTCTGTGTGCATATTAAATCAAATTGACACAAATAATAGCCCTATTCCAATAGTTCGGTTTAGTTTGGTCTTCAACATGTGAATTTGAGTCTTTCCTTTTAAAACAATAGCACTACCACAGTACAGTATGGTATCAGATGATAAAACTATGGTATTTTGATAAAGGGTATAAATGATTACTGTTTTTATGGTACTGAAATTGTACTTCTTAGGATAGCATATTGTAGCTAATCTCACTTTTTGCCTTTAATGGTTTTTTTTTTAAAACACCTTTACAAAAAAATTAAATATACTATTAATATAAAAATAAAAAGAGGCATAGTTGACCAAATTTTAACCCTTGTGCATCAATTAAAAAAAGTTACACATAGGTAAAAAGAGGACAAAAATGTCCATGTCATAAAAATGTGACGCTTCGGAGCACAGACTTAAGTTTGGTATCATTTTAAAGAAGACCCTTTGCAGATTATTGCTGGAGTAAAAAAAATAATAATAAGTAATTTAAAAATGTTTATGAAAATTATTTATAAAAAACATTTTGCATAAAATATATATTTTATAAATCAGGTTGAACTCAAAACTGCAATAAAATCAAAGCCATAAATCTAAATAGGTTGTGTTCCAAATTTGAGGATGATATCTCAAAAAATGAGCTTTCGGTAACAGTTTGTTTGGGCGTAGTAACATATTTTCCCCATTGGGTGCCAGCAAAACCCCACTGGAGCTCACAGTGATTGGATTTGTTATTTGCAGTTTTTCTCTCTCAGTATTACAAACACACACATGCGCACACACACACATATTTTTTTATAACACACATACTAACCACACTCTGACATCCATACCAACACACCCACACAAATATTGTTGCATAATTTATCCAGTTGGATATGCCGAAGCAGAAAACAGAAATAAAGCGATATTTGTTTTATAGGCCAAACTTAAAAAAATGACACCTGATAAAAAACATCTGATAAAAAAATCTGACATTTGATAAAAAATAGTAAAAAATACAATTTTGAAGACTTGCCATCAGAATGAAAGCCTCTTAACAAAGATTGCATAATTTTATAGTTAACTGGGGACATTTTTGTCCAAAAGGGGCTGAGAGGGAGTATTTTTTGTACCTAATGCAAAACATATTTTTTTTAAAGAAAATGACAGTGAAATAGTAAAATTCCAATAAAAATACACACCTGTGCCATTTTTTTCCCGTTAGCTTTAACACAGGCAAAGTGATCAAAAAAACAAAACTAAAAAGGACAAAAATGTCCATAAGGATGCACAAGGGTTAATTAGTCGCTAGTCGCAGAAAAATCATGGCTTACCATTTGAAACATAGGTAACAGCCTAAGATTAGTCACTTTACATGGCCGCTCGCTCCGTTAACGTTAACCTAGTTAATGTGCGCTGTTATTAGGTGTATATCCAAGTGTTGTGCAGAGTGTGGAAGTTAAATTAGCACTTTCTGCATGGCATGTTTAACTTAACGTTCATTTTTCTCTAAAGGAAATCCACTATACTGCAATACTTGTCAACTTCATCCGTCACCGACTCAAAAATCACTGGTTTATTATTATCAATTTGTTCAAATGTTATTTTTTTCTCTGACACCTTCATAATCATTACTTTCTGCGGTTAGCTTTATGCTTGCGCTTGAGCACTTAATTTATGTTTTAAATGCTCATTATTATAGTTGAGTATTGCTTCTGTAATATCAAACAATGTTACGTTTAATATTCTTTCTCTTTCCGAGACCACATGATACATAAATGTCTGACTAGTTGACTTATGGCTTTAAATTTGCATCAATAATAATAATAACTAGAATGTACATTTCCAGACGAAAATGTGAAGTGGTGCTTGCAGTGGCAAAAAGCTCGCTCGGTTGCTAGAGTGTGGTACAGAATTGCATATGAGACAACAACCATGTCTGTACGATGTTCTGGTGCTGAGATGTGGCTTATTCATGTGTTTGTAGGGTTACTAGGGTACCCTATATGGTTGCTATGGTGTGATTATACAGTTTATGAGTTAATATTTAAAGTTGACAGTCTGAGTCAAAAAAAGGCAAAATCCATGTTTCTTCTATTTTCTGGAGCTGAGACATGGCTTGAATATGTTGTTTTATGGTTGCTAGGCTGTCCTAAGTGGTTGCTAGGGCGTGAATATGAAGTTACTATGTCACTACTTGTTGGCTGTATGATAGGCCGAGTCAAATGAGCCCAACCCCAAGTCTCTATGACCTTCTATTCAAAAGATATGATCTCACAAATTTGGTGCCAATGTTAAGTCTATGGGACTTTTTCTGTCCGATTTATCGCCCACCAGACGAACATCGTACAATTGATCGCTTAGAAAAGTCATAGCACACCTCTCCTCAATGACCGGGTCAATAATAATAATAATAATAATAATAATAATATCTTTATTGTCCACCAGGGTGGAAAATTGGCTTTGGCTCAACCAGAATAAATATACAGACATATAAAACACATATATATAACAGACATATAATTTAATCCCTTCAAACTCATCTTTGATCACCAAAATGACAAATTTAAATGTTTTTACCTTGAAAATAAATTCGTCATGCCTTAAAATAATCTTGAATGTAACTCGACACCCTTGCCTCATTTAGTATACGTGGTTCTATGAATATGCAAATGAGCCCCGCCTCCTCTCACTCACTCACTCAGCTAGTTGATGATCACAAGTTGATCTGATTGGTTACAAGGTCATTTGTGTGCATGTTTTTGAGACTGTCCTGCAGTTTTAAGCAGAAAATACTCGACTTATGAAATTACAAATGGTTAAAGCATATTAAAAACGCCACATAGACATATAAACAACATTAAAAACGTGTTCGTTTGCATTGACATACTTTTTATAGGCAGCATAAATCAATAATGCATGTCCAAAAACCATGTTAATATGAGACTTAAAGAAAGCATGCGCCACCAATTAGAATTAAGGTCCAGAGTTGATTAAAATTCTCATATTTATCGTTGTAAAAGCACAATAATTGTATTCACCATCAAGGAACGAGTGTCCCAGTTTGGCAAAATGGCTTTGGCACTCAGTGTGAAGAGGCTACAAAACAAAAACACACAACGCAGCTAATCTTCAAAGCATTGCTGTAGGCCGCTCATTAAATTCAGTCTGTGATTCAGACACGTCGCAGGTTCTGTTCGGGTGTTAGCGCCTAGCTTTAGCACTTTCTAAAAATAAAGCGACGTGTGCACTCGTTTTCCGGCACATAGGTTATATTGAGAGTGTGTGACGATTCATTGGCGAGAGACACGGTGTGTGTTTGTGTGACTGACTCAGCTCTCTTAATTTATTTCTCTGACTGTGTTTGGAATGCAATGCTAATGTACAATTAAAAGATATTTTATTATAATTGTAAAAGCATCCACCTTTTTTTTTGCTTTTTTTGAAGTAATCATAGGAATAACTTTTATATTGCCAGTAACATTTCAAGATGAACACTGAAGCAACTTACAGATTTATTTGATTATCCGTACTTAGAAAAATCATGTTCAAAAGTGAGTCTCAAATATGATCATCAGGCGTTTGATCGCGATCTCAATCAGTATTGCACTGCATTATATGCTATAAAACTAAGCCTTAAAATAAACGTATTGAGAATAAATTGTTATATTTATATGCGTTTTACAAGCTATCAGAATTTCTTATTTTTTCTCACTGTGCACAAATCGTGCAATTTGTTTGGGCAACACTTTATATTACGACCCGCAAACAACTGCATAAGTAAACCAAAATTACAGTGTACATTTCTGTAATTAGAGTGTACTTCCGTAAGAGAACAATATGTTAAATTTTGTGTAATAAAGGGGTACAACCGGATATACAAGCAAATTATTTATAATGTAATTATTTTAAAACTAACAGGTACCAATTCTGTTAATATATTCCAGGCAAAAATTTTATGTTTTACGAAGTTCTTTGCAGGTTGTATATCTGCTTGTTACCCCTTTATTACCCAAAACTTAACATTTTTCCCTTATACATACACGGAAATACCCTATAATTACAGAAACGTACACCGTAATTTCGGTTTACTTATGCAGTTGATTGTGGTTCGTAATAATAAGTTACCTTAGTTTGATAGTAAGTAGGACTGATCTCTCTTCCGGCTTGATAATACCAGTCACAGCGCGAAATAAACATGAATGAGCATCTGAAAGTTTGTTAAAAGATAGAGTACAACTTATCGAAATCCGTATCATGTCACATTGATTCGCTCAATCAGCGTTTCACCCGTAGAAAGACGTCAGTTAAACAGCTTGTAATCAATGTATCGTCATATTTACCTCAGAAAACCCACATAAACTCATTAGTCAGCTAGAAAAATTAACTCTAGAGAGGAGCATTTTGCTAAATATATACACCATATTACATATGCCTTATAATCTTAATGTTCTTCAATATTTAATGCATATTTGAATAAATCTGGCAAGTTTTTGACAGCCACCATTTAAATGTTTATTAGGGCCCGAGCACTAACAGTGCGAGGACCCTATTGAAACTGTTAGGGTTATTTTTTTAGGGCCCGAGCACTAACAGTGCGAGGTCCCTATTGAAACTGTTAGGATTATTAGGGCCCGAGCACTAACAGTGCGAGGACCCTATTGAAACTGTTAGGGTTATTTTTTTTTTTTTTTTTTTTTTTTTTTTCTTTTTTCTGCAAAGTAAGCGCCATTTTCGGGGCCGCAACATGCTCAAAAACTCACCAAATTTGGCACGCATGTCAGGACTGGTGAAAAATTTCGTATTTTGTGGGTTTCGCAGATGGGCGGGGCAAAATGGCACGCTAGCGCCACCTAGAAAATTGGAAAAAATTAGCCCCTCGTCCACGTTCAACCTACATGCACGAAATTTGGTGGGGACGTGTATCATATCAAGACGCACAAAAAAGCCTCAAGAACCCATACCATAAACTCGACAGGAGGTCCGCCATTTTGAATTTGGCGGCCATTTTTGGACGATTTACAGACTCCGTACTTTAACGAACTCCTCCTAGGGATTTAGTCGGATCGACTTAAAATTTCTGCTGTGCCTTCTAAAGGCATTGACGATGTAAAGTTGTGCTATCTGCGCGTTTTCGTCGATGGGCGTGTCCGTGGCGTCGAAGATTCGCCATGAAACAGGAAGTTGTACTAACTTGGCTGTAAATGCCCAGATCTGCACGAAATTTTACACATTTGACAAGAGTCCCGCCCTGAACAAATCTACATGCCGACATTCACCCACAGTCATAGCGCCACCTGCTGGCAACAGGAAGTGACCTTTAACGAAGCAGCCCCCGCTGCTTGTTTGACCGACATGTACGAAATTTCTGTGGTACATCTACCATGACCAGACGCACAAAAAAGCCTCAAGAACCCATACCCTAAACTCGACAGGAAGTCCGCCATTTTGAATTCGGCGACCGATTTGGGACGATTTACACACTCCGTACTTTAACGAACTCCTCCTAGGGAATTAGTCAGATCAACTTCAAATTTCTGCTGTACCTTCTAAAGGCATTGACGATGTAAAGTTGTGCTATCTGCGCGTTTTCGTCGATGGGCGTGTCCGTGGCGTCGATGATTCGCCATGAAACAGGAAGTTGTAGTAACTTGGCTGTAAATGCCCAGATCTACACGAAATTTTACACATTTGACAAGAGTCCCGTCCTGAACAAATCTACATGCCGACATTCACCCACATTCATAGCGCCACCTAGTGGCAAGAGGAAGTGACATTTAACGAAGCAGCCCCCGTCGCATGTTTGACCGACATGTACGAAATTTCTGTGGTACATCTACCATGTCCAGACGCACAGAAAAGTCTCTTGGAGCGATGCCCTAAACTCAACAGGAAGTCAGCCATTTCTAATTTTACCGCCATTTTTGGATGATTTACTCATTACGTACTTTAACTAACTCCTCCTAGGGCTTTAGTCGGATCGCCTTCAAATTTCTGCTGTGCCTTCTAAAGGCATTGACGATGAAAAGTTGTGCTATCTGCGCGTTTTCGTCGATGGGCGTGTCCGTGGCGTCGATGATTCGCCATGAAACAGGAAGTTGTAGTAACTTGGCTGTAAATGCCCAGATCTGCACGAAATTTAACACATTTGACAAGAGTCCCGCCCTGAACAAATCTACATGCCGACATTCACCCAGAGTCATAGCGCCACCTCCTGGCAACAGGAAGTGACCTTTAACGAAGCAGCGTAGCAAATGCACATCCGCACTGGCTGAGCTGCAGAAAATGCAACACGGCTGCCTCAGATCCCGACGTGCTACAGGTGCGAGGGCCCGCCCATCGCTGCTTGCAGCTTTAATTTTATTTTTTTTTATTTTTTCTGCAAAGTAAGTGCCATTTTCGGGGCCGCAACATGCTCAAAAACTCACCAAATTTGGCACGCATGTCAGGACTGGTGAAAAATTTCGTATTTTGTGGGTTTCGCAGATGGGCAGGGCAAAATGGCACGCTAGCGCCACCTAGAAAATTGGAAAAAATTAGCCCCTCGTCCACGTTCAACCTACATGCACGAAATTTGGTGGGGACGTGTATCATATCAAGACGCACAAAAAAGCCTCAAGAACCCATACCCTAAACTCGACAGGAGGTCCGCCATTTTGAATTTGGCGCCCATTTTTGGACGATTTACAGACTCCGTACTTTAACGAACTCCTCCTAGGGATTTAGTCGGATCGACTTAAAATTTCTGCTGTGCCTTCTAAAGGCATTGACGATGTAAAGTTGTGCTATCTGCGCGTTTTCGTCGATGGGCGTGTCCGTGGCGTCGAAGATTCGCCATGAAACAGGAAGTTGTAGTAACTTGGCTGTAAATGCCCAGATCTGCACGAAATTTTACACATTTGACAAGAGTCACGCCCTGAACAAATCTACATGCCGACATTCTCCCAGTCATAGCGCCACCTGCTGGCAACAGGAAGTGGCCTTTAACGAAGCAGTGTGGCAAATGCACAGCCGCACTGGCTGAGCTGCAGAAAATGAAACGCGGCCGCCTCAGACCCCGACGTGCTACAGGTGCGAGGGCCCGCCCATCGCTGCTTGCAGCTTTAATTAGGATTATTATTATTTTTTTTTTATTTATTTTTTCTGCAAAGTAAGTGCCATTTTCGGGGCCGCAACATGCTCAAAAACTCACCAAATTTGGCACGCATGTCAGGACTGGTGAAAAATTTCGTATTTTGTGGGTTTCACAGATGGGCGGGGCAAAATGGCACGCTAGCGCCACCTAGAAAATTGGAAAAAATTAGCCCCTCGTCCACGTTCAACCTACATGCACGAAATTTGGTGGGGACGTGTATCATATCAAGACGCACAAAAAAGCCTCAAGAACCCATACCCTAAACTCGACAGGAGGTCCGCTATTTTGAATTTGGCGGCCATTTTTGGACGATTTACAGACTCCGTACTTTAACGAACTCCTCCTAGGGATTTAGTCGGATCGACTTAAAATTTCTGCTGTGCCTTCTAAAGGCATTGACGATGTAAAGTTGTGCTATCTGCGCGTTTTCGTCGATGGGCGTGTCCGTGGCGTCGAAGATTCGCCATGAAACAGGAAGTTGTAGTAACTTGGCTGTAAATGCCCAGATCTGCACGAAATTTTACACATTTGACAAGAGTCACGCCCTGAACAAATCTACATGTCGACATTCACCCACAGTCATAGCAACACCTGCTGGCAACAGGAAGTGACCTTTAACGAAGCAGCCCCCGCCGCTTGTTTGACCGACATGTACGAAATTTCTGTGGTACATCTACCATGACCAGACGCACAAAAAAGCCTCAAGAACCCATACCCTAAACTCGACAGGAAGTCCGCCATTTTGAATTCGGCGACCGATTTGGGACGATTTACACACTCCGTACTTTAACTAACTCCTCCTTGGGATTTAGTCGGATCAACTTCAAATTTCTGCTGTACCTTCTAAAGGCATTGACGATGTAAAGTTGTGCTATCTGCGCGTTTTCGTCGATGGGCGTGTCCGTGGCGTCGATGATTCGCCATGAAACAGGAAGTTGTAGTAACTTGGCTGTAAATGCCCAGATCTACACGAAATTTTACACATTTGACAAGAGTCCCGCCCTGAACAAATCTACATGCCGACATTCACCCACATTCATAGCGCCACCTAGTGGCAAGAGGAAGTGACATTTAACGAAGCAGCCCCCGTCGCATGTTTGACCGACATGTACGAAATTTCTGTGGTACATCTACCATGTCCAGACGCACAGAAAAGTCTCTTGGAGCGATGCCCTAAACTCAACAGGAAGTCCGCCATTTCTAATTTTACCGCCATTTTTGGATGATTTACTCATTACGTACTTTAACTAACTCCTCCTAGGGCTTTAGTCGGATCGCCTTCAAATTTCTGCTGTGCCTTCTAAAGGCATTGACGATGTAAAGTTGTGCTATCTGCGCGTTTTCGTCGATGGGCGTGTCCGTGGCGTCGATGATTCGCCATGAAACAGGAAGTTGTAGTAACTTGGCTGTAAATGCCCAGATCTGCACGAAATTTAACACATTTGACAAGAGTCCCGCCCTGATCAAATCTACATGCCGACATTCACCCACAGTCATAGCGCCACCTGCTGGCAACAGGAAGTGGCCTTTGACGAAGCAGTGTGGCAAATGCACAGCCGCACTGGCTGAGCTGCAGAAAATGAAACGCGGCCGCCTCAGACCCCGACGTGCTACAGGTGCGAGGGCCCGCCCATCGCTGCTTGCAGCTTTAATTTTATTTATTTTATTTTTTTTATTTTTTATTTTTTCTGCAAAGTAAGTGCCATTTTCGGGGCCGCAACATGCTCAAAAACTCACCAAATTTGGCACGCATGTCAGGACTGGTGAAAAATTTCGTATTTTGTGGTTTTCGCAGATGGGCGGGGCAAAATGGCACGCTAGCGCCACCTAGAAAATTGGAAAAAATTAGCCCCTCGTCCACGTTCAACCTACATGCACGAAATTTGGTGGGGACGTGTATCATATCAAGACGCACAAAAAAGCCTCAAGAACCCATACCCTAAACTCGACAGGAGGTCCGCCATTTTGAATTTGGCGGCCATTTTTGGACGATTTACAGACTCCGTACTTTAACGAACTCCTCCTAGGGATTTAGTCGGCTCGACTTCAAATTTCTGCTGTGCCTTCTAAAGGCATTGACGATGTAAAGTTGTGCTATCTGCGCGTTTTCGTCGATGGGCGTGTCCGTGGCGTCGAAGATTCGCCATGAAACAGGAAGTTGTAGTAACTTGGCTGTAAATGCCCAGATCTGCACGAAATTTTACACATTTGACAAGAGTCCCGCCCTGAACAAATCTACATGCCGACATTCACCCAAGTCATAGCGCCACCTGCTGGCAACAGGAAGTGACCTTTAACGAAGCAGCCCCCGCCATTGTTTGACCGACATGTACGAAATTTCTGTGGTACATCTACCATGACCAGACGTACAAAAAAGCCTCAAGAACCCATACCCTAAACTCGACAGGAAGTCCGCCATTTTGAATTTGGCGACCGATTTGGGACGATTTACACACTCCGTACTTTAACGAACTCCTCCTAGGGATTTAGTCGGATCAACTTCACATTTCTGCTGTACCTTCTAAAGGCATTGACGATGTAAAGTTGTGCTATCTGCGTGTTTTCGTCGATGGGCGTGTCCGTGGCGTCGATGATTCGCCATGAAACAGGAAGTTGTAGTAACTTGGCTGTAAATGCCCAGATCTGCACGAAATTTTACACATTTGACAAGAGTCCCGCCCTGAACAAATCTACATGCCGACATTCACCCACAGTCATAGCGCCACCTGCTGGCAACAGGAAGTGACCTTTAACGAAGCAGCCCCCGTCGCATGTTTGACCGACATGTACGAAATTTCTGTGGCACATCTACCATGTCCAGACGCACTGAAAAGTCTCTTGGAGCGATGCCCTAAACTCAACAGGAAGTCGGCCATTTCGAATTTTACCGCCATTTTTGGATGATTTACTCATTACGTACTTTAACGAACTCCTCCTAGGGCTTTCGTCGGATTGACTTCACATTTCTGCTGTGCCTTCCAAAGGCATTGACGATGTAAAGTTGTGCTATCTGCGCGTTTTCGTCAATGGGTGTGTGTGTGGCGTCGATGATTCGCCATGAAACAGGAAGTTGTAGTAACTTGGCTGTAAATGCCTAGATCTGCACAAAATTTTACACATTTGACAAGAGTCCCGCCCTGAAAAAATCTACATTCAGAAATTCACCCACAGTCATAGCGCCACCTGCTGGCAACAGGAAGTGGCCTTTAACGAAGCAGCCCCCGTCGCATGTTTGACCGACCTGTATGAAATTTCAGTGGTACATCTACCATGTCCAGCCGCACAGAAAAGTCTCTTGGAGCGATGCCCTAAACTCAACAGGAAGTCGGCCATTTCTAATTTCACCGCCATTTTTGGATGATTTACTCATTACGTACTTTAACTAACTCCTCCTAGGGAGTTAGTCGGATCGACTTCAAATTTCTGCTGTGCCTTCTAAAGGCATTGACGATGAAAAGTTGTGCTATCTGCGTGTTTTCCTCAATGGGCGTGTCCGTGGCATCGATGATTCGCCATGAAACAGGAAGTTGTAGTAACTTGGCTGTAAATGCCCAGATCTGCACCAAATTGTACACATTTGACAAGAGTCCCGCCCTGAACAAATCTACATGCCGACATTCACCCAGTCATAGCGCCACCTGCTGGCAACAGGAAGTGACCTTTAATGAAGCAGCGTAGCAAATTTACAGCCGCACCGGCTGAGCTGCAAAATATGCGACGCGGCCGCCTCACACCCCGACGCGCTACAGGTGCGAGGGCCCGCCCATCGCTGCTTGCAGCTTTAATTTTATTTATTATTTTTTTTTTTTTCTGCAAAGTAAGTGCCATTTTCGGGGCCGCAACATGCTCAAAAACTCACCAAATTTGGCACGCATGTCAGGACTGCTGAAAAATTTCGTATTTTGTGGGTTTTGCAGATGGGCGGGGCAAAATGGCACGCTAGCGCCACCTAGACAATTGGAAAAAATTAGCCCCTCGTCCACGTTCAACCTACATGCACGAAATTTGGTGGGGACGTGTATCATATCAAGACGCACAAAAAAGCCTCAAGAACCCATACCCTAAACTCGACAGGAAGTCCGCCATTTTGAATTCGGCGACCGATTTGGGACGATTTACACACTCCGTACTTTAACGAACTCCTCCTAGGGATTTAGTCGGATCAACTTCAAATTTCTGCTGTACCTTCTAAAGGCATTGACGATGTAAAGTTGTTCTATCTGCGCGTTTTCGTCGATGGGCGTGTCCGTGGCGTCGATGATTCGCCATGAAACAGGAAGTTGTAGTAACTTGGCTGTAAATGCCCAGATCTACACGAAATTTTACACATTTGACAAGAGTCCCGTCCTGAACAAATCTACATGCCGACATTCACCCACATTCATAGCGCCACCTAGTGGCAAGAGGAAGTGACATTTAACGAAGCAGCCCCCGTCGCATGTTTGACCGACATGTACGAAATTTCTGTGGTACATCTACCATGTCCAGACGCACAGAAAAGTCTCTTGGAGCGATGCCCTAAACTCAACAGGAAGTCAGCCATTTCTAATTTTACCGCCATTTTTGGATGATTTACTCATTACGTACTTTAACTAACTCCTCCTAGGGCTTTAGTCGGATCGCCTTCAAATTTCTGCTGTGCCTTCTAAAGGCATTGACGATGAAAAGTTGTGCTATCTGCGCGTTTTCGTCGATGGGCGTGTCCGTGGCGTCGATGATTCGCCATGAAACAGGAAGTTGTAGTAACTTGGCTGTAAATGCCCAGATCTGCACGAAATTTTACATATTTGACAAGAGTCCCGCCCTGATCAAATCTACATGCCGACATTCACCCACAGTCATAGCGCCACCTGCTGGCAACAGGAAGTGGCCTTTAACGAAGCAGTGTGGCAAATGCACAGCCGCACTGGCTGAGCTGCAGAAAATGAAACGCGGCCGCCTCACACCCCGACGTGCTACAGGTGCGAGGGCCCGCCCATCGCTGCTTGCAGCTTTAATATTTCATATGATCTTCTTATTATAAAAATAAATAAAAGTGTAATTTAAGTGTTTGTATAGCTACAAAACAGTCAATTATTACCTTCACATTAGGCTAATGGACTCCCATAGTTTACAGCATTAGTTAAGAGATTTGATTTCCTTGAAAATTTGCCATTTATTGTAACTGAAATCCAAAATAATCAATATTGAATCGAATCGAATCGTAATCCAAATTGAATCGAATTGCAAGCTTGTGAATCGAAATCGAATCGAATTGTAAAATTTGTCTCAATAGCGTAGCCTTTCTTTATTTCTTTTTCTGTGTTTATATTGTTCTCCTTTTTAGCTTCATTTGTGAGTTTGAAACCAGAGAGATGGAAAAGCAGTGTAGAGACGACGTAATGCTGTAAACATTATTACAGGCCCTGCCCTTCCTACTTCATAGTATCTGGCACTGAGAAACAGTCTGACTCAGTCCGAGCACAGCTTGGGGAAAAGGACATCACAGCGAGAATGAGAGTGAGAAGCACATGCTTATGAAACATGTTAGCGGTTGTTTTAGCCTGGTCTCGGCGTGTAGCGCTGGTCCACAGTGACACACAGACTGATGTTCTACAAGTCCAGATAGTCTGTGTGCATATGATGTCATTTAAAGGGATAGTTCACTTTGAAATTAATGTTTGGTATGTTTTAGCTTACCTCAAGGGCATCCAAGATGTAGGTGTCTTTGTTTCCGCAGTATTTTCAATTTTGATATTTTTAGGTCAAACCGTTCTTGTCTGTCAGTCATATAATGGAGGTCTATGGTCACCACCTCAAAGAGCATGCACAGAGAAGTCCAAATTAAACATGATTAAATGACTCTTAAATGTCAAAGACACAAAACGAGCCATTTGTGACGGAAAAAGATCAGTATTTGTATCGTTTTTACCTCTTGTTGCTACAGCCTACAAAGCGCCTGTGCCCTCAGATCACTTGGACGTGGCTGTGATTACAAGAGGTAAAGCGATATATATACTGTTCGTTTTCTCACACAAACTGCTCGTTTCGTGTCTTAGGCCATCAACGTGTACTTACATTTACGAGTCATTAAATCATGTTTAATTTGGACTTCTCTGTGCACGCTCTTTGAGGTGGTGACCATAGACCTCCATTATATATATAAACAGACAAGAACGGTTTATGGTTGTTTATGGTTTGCATATGCAGTCGTTGATTCGGTTTCCCTTTAATACCTGCTGATATAGACACATATTTACTTGAATGCAAGTGCTAGTCGCCTTTAGTCCTTTTGGTGTGTTCGAATGCACTTTTTGGCCGAGACGCCTGTAGTGTTCCGGTCTTAAGAGATCAGTGATGCATATTATAGTTCATTAGCCTAATTTTATGACCAAAACATATTAATAAAGAGCATTAGATCAGATTTTAAGTGATATGCAGCCACTGTTATATCAGCTCATATCTTCTATTTTGAATGCAGCTCATCCTGTCAGGTTTAAGAGGCAGAATTCTGTGTTATTGAGTTGCTGATAACAGGCACCTGCTCCCTGACACAAAAATAAGATGAGGAGAAAACAACAACAGACCTTTTTTTCCCCCTTGAGATGCCTAGTTAAGCTTTGCATTGTCAGTCTATGTGCTGGTTAGAGCGCTGCCATCTGGCCTAGTAGACAAGTGTGCATAATGAACAGGACGGGGTCCACCTGGACCACTGAGGTTTGGTCAACCTGAACCGGTCGGCCGCCTTGACAAGATTATTAAACACATTGGGGTTATTATGGGAATGCTGGTTGTGTTAAGCGTATTGCTTATACTTGGTGATTTGAGAAACCTCAATATATATATATATATATACAGTATACATTGTGTGTGTGTATATATAGTGTATATATGAAGAGTTCAGATGCAAAAGCTTCTAAATGCCATTTGAAATTTTCTTCTTTAATGATGATTTTTATCAAACTTGTATATTTAAGTTCAGTAATTTCACTTAAATAACAATTAATAGGTAATCTTTATTGCCATTTAAGTGAAATCACTGAACTTAAATATACAAGCTTGATAAAAATGATCATTCTAGAAGAAAATTTCAAATGGCACTTAGAGGCTTTTGCATCTGAACTCTTCATATAGTATAGTGTGTATATATATATATATATATATATATAAGTGCTGGGCAACAATTAATCGCATCCAAAATAAAAGTTTGTGCTTAAGTAATACATGTTTGTGTACTATGTATAATTATTTTGTATATATAAATACACACACATGCATTTATAAAATATTTATATAAATTATGTATAAAAAAATGAATACTTATATATGTATTTATATATACAAAATGATTATACACAGTGCACAAACACAGATATATATATATTTATATTGCAATTAAATGAGCTTTTCAATTTTATATATTATTATAAAATGTATACATACGCATATATGCTCTGGTTGGTTGATCATGTTTTGCATGTAAAAACACTTTCTGTGTTCACTTCAGAAAATGTAAGCAAGATTGTAGTCTTGAAATGACAAGCATGAATATTTTACTAAATAAGTGTATTAAATTCATCTCTTTGAAAAAAAAAATAATAATAATAATCCATTCAAAACAGCAAAATGGATTCCCAGAAGCGGGCCTTTGTGAAGACATTAGCTGAGGAGGCACAGAGGTAATCTCACCAGCTGCCCAGTGTCAGTGGCGACACACACACACACACACACACAGCTTTGACTGCATACGCCCCCCCATTAACGCCTCACAACAGGGGAACCCACTGACCTAGCAGACGAGAGGAATTGTCTTTTAGTGCAGAGACAGGCCTCTTATTAACCAGCTGGATGCATACAAATCCCCACTCACACACACACATGCACACACATACACAATCAAATTCCCAACTCTCTGGAGACCCCTGCATCCCTTTAGCCAAGCGAGAGAGCTTAAAAGAGCTCCCATTGTGTTTCCCGCTCACTGTAGTGATGGAGAAGGCCTGTGTGTGTGTCTAGAAAGCCCTCTGGGAGTGTGTGTGCGTGTCCTGTGCGGGGATGGTAATACACACAAGAGTCCCTTGACTTTTCCCGACAGAATCCCAGACAGAGATTAACCGCTTAGAGGATTGTCCGGGTTTCCTGACAACAGTGAACACATCGTATCATCACACACACACACAACGCTAATGGAATCAGACCAGTTACGGAGAATTCATGAGCTGTGATTGGAAGAGAGTGTTGAGTGTTACATGTATTTTTAATTTATACAAAATGCACACATCAACCAAAAAACAAACAAACACGAAACATACAACAATAATATCAGGATAGATTAAGAAAAATAAGACAACAAACAAACAAAAAAGGTAGAGAAAATAAAGACCTTATGATTTGAAATATGTCCATTGGGGGCCTTCAAAATCCTTTATCGATCGGGCTCTACTTAATACAACAGCTTCAAATGGGTATCGGGCTGTGAGGGCAGAGACCAGTCTATGGCAGAGAGTGGTATTTATGACAGTAACATTAAATACAAGTACTCCACAGCGACTCTAGGGGGCGCTGTTTGACAAAAACGGAATTCCTGCATAGTGTGCCTTTAACACATCCAGGAAGAAGGAAATATATCACAAATGCAGACTCTCACTATGGCAAGCGTTTTAACTTTTATTCATTTTCAGGATATGAATTCTTGATATTAACAATTCAATTTTTTGATATCAACAATTTCATTTTCACTAGTGAAATGTCACCACAGGCTGCCATTCAAAACCAATTGTTGATATCAAAAATTGATTTTTTACTAGTTGAAATTCCAATTTCACATATCAGAAATACAATTCTTACTAGTAAAAAACTTTATTTTTGATATCAAGAATTCAGTTGTTACTAGTAACAATGATCATTTTTGATATCAATAACTCAATTTTTACTAATTTCTGGTATCATGAATGTGATTGTTACTAGTAAGAAAGCCATTTTAGATATCTGAAATAATATTGACATCAGAAATACATTTTCAGATATCAAAAATGATCATTTTGACTAGTACCAATTGACTTGTTAATGTCAAGAATAGACATTTCAACTAGTGACAATTTAATTATTGATATCAGGAATTCGCATTTTTACTAACAATGTAATTATTAATATCAAAAATGATATTTCTACTAGTAAAAAATCAATTCTTGACATCAACAAATTATTTTGAATGGCAGCCTATGGTGAAATTTCACTAGTGAAAATACAACTACAGACATCAGCAATTAAATTGTTCATATCCTGGAAATGAATAAAAGCTAAAACGGCTTGCCATACTGTTTCATGGCCCAGAAAATGATCAAATGTCCTCTCATTTCGTGCAGCAGAAGTAGAAGTGGCTCAGTCAACTCAAAACGCTGCACCTACCCACATGATAAATGAAAAAGACATCACACACACAACCTGATTTATTAATAAAGTCATGCAAACACGGTTTACTTGCGTTGTCAGGTTACATGACAAACTGGTTGCATGTAAACGAGGAAAACTGGTTATTTCAATAAGCTGATATTTGTGAGTTGCATGTAAACGACAAGCACGACACAGCCTAAATGGAAAGATTTTAAAGATCTGTTTTTGCCCATCTTCCTCTGTTTCTGTCTTTTCCATCATGCTGCTCTGACACATCGAGTTCAATCAGAGCGAGCGGGAATAACAGAGCGTGACTGTTTCATTAGTGTTTTGTGGGAGAATCACTGCAGTGTGTGAGTGCACACACTATGACAACACCTTACTGTGCTGTTCTGATGGATGGAGGTGTTTATAAGACAGAAACACACACTCTGATCTGAGACTGCTTTTGTTTGTGGGGTTGTTAGCTGAAATGTTTCGGGTTCAAACCCCATAAGGTTGATTATTGTCACCATTGTTGAGATTTGCATCTTTCAGATAAATTATAAAAAAATTAATAATTTAAGGCAGAAACAATGAGCTCATTGAATGAATGAATACTTGTTTGTTAACAAATGATTATGACAATGTAGCATTGATGCATGTTTAATCTGAGAAATTGAACTCGAATACCAGTTTCTATAAGATCACATTAGAAGCATTAATTAGAAGTGGTGTGTTTTGTTGTTTGTCTCGACGTGTCATCCACTTTGAAGTGTTGTACGCTCTGTGTTGCTGTAGTCGTGTTGTTGACTTCAGGGGACAGTGATTATTCAGGCTGTTGTCATGGGAACGCAGACAGTAAACAAGCGTCTCCATCAGTATGGAATTTCTTTGTGTTTAAGTTTCATCGTATTTCTGCTTTTCTGGTCCTTAACAAGCCTTTAGTAGAGAGAGACATCGAACCGCACTGAGAGAGAGACCTTGGCACTATGAAAAAATGTGTTTGTTATCTTCAGATCCCAAGGTTACGTGAAATCTGAGTCTGGATGGTAAATATTGACCCTCCATTAGAGACCCGAGCGTTCATTAATGTTCACTGAAGCAGAACGCTCAGCTTTATCATCTGACAGGAACCAGGAAACATCTCTGTATCGCTGGTGTTCAACTAACCCCAAGGACAGTTAATAAAGAGAGGATTTGGGCTACAGAGATGTGGTTATTAACCAGAGAGTGAGAAGAAAAATCACACACACCAAAGCTCTGAAAGCTATTACTAATAACAGCTGACACAAATATTGACTAAAATATATTTTTATTTAATTAGAACTATTTTATTGATTCTTTCTTTAGATCTATCTATCTATCTGTCTGTCTGTCTGTCTGTCTGTCTATCTATCTGTCTATTGATCGATCAGTCTGTCTGTCTGTCTATATTTGTCTATCGTTCGGTCTGTCTATCTATCTATCTATCTATCTATCTATCTATCTATCTATCTATCTATCTATCTATCTATCTATCTATCTATCTATCTATCTATCTATTTGTCTATCGTTCGGTCTGTCTGTCTGTCTATATGTGTCTATCGTTCGGTCTGTCTATCTATCTATCTATCTATCTATCTATCTATCTATCTATCTATCTATCTATCTATCTATCTATCTATCTATCTATCTATTTGTCTATCGATCGGTCTGTCTGCCTGTCTGTCTATCTATCTGTCTATCGTTCGGTCTGTCTGTCTGTCTATCTATCTGTCTGTCTGTCTATCTGTCTATCGATCTGTCTGTCTATCTATCGTTCAGTCTGTCTGTCTGTCTATCTATCTGTCTGTCTGTCTGTCTGTCTGTCTATCTATCGATCTGTCTGTCTGTCTGTATGTCCGTCCGTCCGTCCGTCCGTCTGATATCTGTCTGTCTATCCATCTAGCTGCCTGTCTATTGATCGGTCTGTCTGTCTATCTATCTATCTATCTATCTATCTATCTATCTATCTATCTATCTATCTATCTATCTATCTATCTATCTATCTATCTATCTATCTATCTATCTATCTATCTATCTATCTATCTATCTGTCTATCGTTTGGTCTGTCTATCTGTCTATCTTTCTGTCTGTCTGTCTGTCTGTCTATCTATCGTTCGGTCTGTCTGTCTGTCTATCTGTCTATCGATATGTCTGTCTATCTATCGTTCGGTCTGTCTGTCTGTCTATCTGTCTGTCTGTCTGTCTGTCTGTCTGTCTATCTATCTGTCTATCGATCTGTCTGTCTATCTATCGTTCGGTCTGTCTGTCTATCTATCTGTCTGTCTGTCTATCTATCTGTCTGTCTGTCTGTCCGTCCGTCCGTCCGTCCGTCCGTCCGTCTGCTAACTGTCTGTCTATCCATCTAGCTGCCTGTCTATTGATCAGTCTGTCTATCTATCTATCTATCTATCTATCTATCTATCTATCTATCTATCTCTCTATCTATCTCTCTCTCTATCTATCTATCTGTCTATCATTCGGTCTGTCTGTCTGTCTGTCTGTCCGTCCGTCCGTCCGTCCGTCTGTCTGTCTGTCTGTCTATCTATCTGTCTATCTGTCTTTGTATTGTTCTGTCTATCATCAATCTGCAAAACAATTATTAAATGTAAAAGTGCCTAATATATGTATTATATTTTGGTATTATATACACCAAAGCAATTTGATGTGATATTGTCTTAATTTATTTCAGTACATTACGAATTAGCTCACAGAAATGAGAACACTGACGCAGTACATGTCATATCATGTGAATTTGCTAATCAAACAACTCATCATATATTTACAAAAAAAACCCATGGTATTATAATCAGATCCTCACAGTAAGCACAGGTATCAGATTCAGAGCAAATCCAAAGTCGGTGAGAGCGAGTGTACGGTTGTGTGTTGTGTCAGGCAGCAGATGTCCCGTGTCTTCCCGGGTGTGTGTTAGTGACTTTGAGTCGACCTCAGTTGTATCTCAGCTCAGTCACAGCGCTGGACTGCAGAGTCAGTCAGGATAGATCAGCAGATATTAGATAGCAGTCAACCTTGATTAAACTCACTTCAGTCCGTCCTGTATTTCTGCAAGCTGTATACAGCGAGATTTGTGCATAACTAAAAATATCAATATGAAATGCATGGATGTTGGTTCGAGTGGCAAATTCTGGCTATTTGCAGATTAATTTGGTGAAATGAAGTGTTTTCCGAATGTGGAATAATGAATGGCTGAATGTGTCCTGCTTCCTCCACAAAGACCTCCTGCTGGACGGCAGATGGAGACAAACCTCCCCTGAGTTTCAGAAAAACACTGATCCTGGACCTGTAGATACAACTTCAGCCTTTCCAAACCAATTGACACATTCTGATCTGAGATTCTGGGACATTTTTAGGGAGAGAGAATAACCTCTATATGCAGCAAAGACAGACGACTGAAGCTTTGTGCTCATGCTGAATAGAGTGTGTGTTTCTGTTGTGTGTATTTTCATCACAACTAAAGCCCCTTGAAAACACATTCTAACCTGTATTCACCATCATTGAAATTATCAAAAATGTACATGTGATACAATGATACCATCATTTTTTAAATTCAAAATCTTGCAAGAAACGCAGCATGTGTTGCGCACTAGAACTAACAACAATGCTGGGTTGTTTTAACCCAAATTTGGGTAAAATATAGTCAAACCCAAATGTTGGGTTAAAAATGTAATTTTAAAAAGTACAGTTGAAGTGAAAGTTGAAGTTTTTTTAACCCAACATTTGGTTTTGTCCGTATTTGACCCAAATTTGGGTTAAAACAACCCAGTATTGTTTAGAGTGCAGATCTGTTGATTTACACGCTTGTTTTTTCTACTTGTTTGCTACCTTTAAGTCATGCCTATTTAGGTTGAATATTAACTCATAAATATATTTCTGTATTAATTGTAATATATCTAAGCTGTTCCAGTTACTGTTTCTGGAAACTGAGGCAGGAGTCCAAAAAAAGATGGACAGTAGCTGTGTGTCTGTGAATGTAGGCGTGATTTGGGACGAGGCCAGACAGCAGGATTAGTCGACTGTGATTATCTAACCTTGACCACTGTTGTGAGCATTATCTGCCTCTGTCTGATTCTCTCTCCTTGTACTACTCAACCTTTTTTTCTTTTCACAAGAAATTGCAATATTCATGTTATTCAGAGGTTGCTCTCTACCATTCAAAAGATATTTTTATTAAATGAAAGGGGTGGGTTACTGCTTTTTTTCTTTGCATGAT
Source organism: Pimephales promelas (assembly GCF_016745375.1). The sequence continues at coordinate 547,231 of NW_024121101.1, forward strand.
TTTGTTTATGGGGTGCAATATAATCTATTCATCTATCCAAACTAACATATTACACATTACATAAGTAGGTAACACTTTACAATAATAGTGCATGAATAATCATGTATTAATACCTGAATTAATAGTTACTTTACCATGAACTAATGATGAGTTAAGCCATGTACGAATGAGGAACAAACCTTAACTACAACATGAACTCATGCATGAATATACCATCTTAAAGGAGTAGTTCACTTTAAAAAAAACTTTTGCTGATAATTTACTCACCCCCATGTCATCCAAGATGTCCACGTCTTTCTTTCTTCAGTCGAAAAGAATTTAAGGTTTTTGATGAAAACATTCCAGTATTTTCTCCATATAATGGCCTTCAATGGGGTCCAAACGGTTCAAGGTCCAAATGAGAGTTTCAGTGCAGTTTTCTCCTGTTCGAACGAATCTTTTTTGAGTAATTTCATTCATTCAACGAACTAAATGAATGAATTGATTCAAAAAAAGATTCTTTCATTTTGATGAACGAGTTCTTACTGGAGAGTCACAGAACAGAGCTAGGCGAGCATTTGTGCTTATAAAACTTAAACTTTTTTATTTATTTCTGAAATGGCCGTTCGTTTCACTTGATAAGACCCTTATTCAGCGTCTTTAATCATTTAAAGCCCTTTGAAGCTGCAATGAAACTCTCTTTTGGACCTTGAACCATTTGGACCCCATTGAAGTCCATTATATGGAGAAAATCCTGGAATGTTTTCATCGAAATCTTCATTTCTTTTCGACTGAAGAAAAAAAGACATGGACATATTAGATGACATGGGGGTGAGTAAATTATCAGCAAAAGTTTTTTTGCACACTAAAGTTCAATAGTTTCTCTGAGTAATAGTAATTTTTGACTTGTGTTTGTGTGCCAGCTAGTGATGATGACTTCATTGGAGGCTGTCTTAACGTGAATGGGGAAATTATGAACCGTAAATTGTAACCATATTGCAGACTCAACCAAACCCACATAGAAATCACCTCATCACCTCCTCCCTTTGTTTTGGGGATGTATGCTGTGTGTTGATGAACAACTCCCTCCTCTCCTGTACCCATCTCACACTTTCCATCTGTCTGGCCATAAATGATTCAAGCTAACACAGCCATCAGCAGCAGCTATTTAAGTTCAGCGAATGACTCAAGATAGACCAGCAGTAAGCAGGGCAAAGTTTGACTAGTATTTACATTTTTGATTTAAGTAAGAGACCGTGTGTGATCTGCCAATGGTTATAGCAACATAATTGGATGTGTTTGTTTACACATTTACTGACTTGCTCAGTACGATTCTCTTGAAACTTGCTCTGCCATGACTGTCTTGATCATCTCTCCTTCAGATAAACTAGTTCATGCTAATGTGTGCACCTCTCATGGCAACACTGAGAAGCAGCTCAAGTGGGTCGGCTTGATTTCACCTTGTATGTAACAACCTGGAAATATAGTAAACTTCATTTTCCACCATTCTTGTCCATTCAGTGTACTCTTGATTATTAAGTTTTCTGGCCACATCCATTCCTTTCCATCCATTTTTTTTTCCTGATTCACATATGCTGCAATTCAAAATCAATTTCAGATTCCCATTTTGCAAAAGTGCAAGAAAGGCACTTAAAGCTGATTGTCCATCTTGAAAATTGTGGAAATCCCAAACTAGCTTTGTTTATTCTCTGCATTTTCATTTCCAGATTGTTTTTGTTGACCATTGATCACCTGCAAAGCTTCACTCTAAACAATGATGTGTTGTTTGAACCCAAATGTGGGTAAAATGTGGACAAACCCAAATGTTGGGTTGAAAATGTCATTTAAAATTTTAACCCAACTTCAACTTTCACTTTCAACTGTACATTTTTTAACCCCAACATTTGGGTTTGTCCATATTTGACCCAAATTTGGGTTGAAACAACCCAGCATTGTTTAGAGTGTATTGGAAAAGTTGCACTCTAAACAACGCTGGGTTGTTTTAACCTAAATTTGGGTCAAATATGGACAAAATGTTGGCTTAAAAATGTCATTTAAAATTTTAACCCAACTTCAACTTTCACTTTCAACTGTACATTTTTTAACCCCAACATTTGGGTTTGTTCATATTTGACCCAAATTTGGGTTGAAACAACCCAGCATTTTTTAGAGTGTACCAGCTTTTCTTTTCTTGTATGGATTCCGTATGTAATTTTCTGAGATATAAAGAAGGTCTGCCATAAGGAACAGCACCTGTAATTCACATAATAATGGGTTTAAGGTTGATATGATATTCAGAATTGATGGTGTGATCAAATCAAATTTATTCAAAATGATTTATTCATTTATTTATAAACGCTTCTGTCTGCCCCAGTTGTTCATGAAGGTTACCAGTACTGGTAATAGGGCTGGGAATTCTTAAAAATTGCAGTGATATTTTACATTTGATTACAATTTCTGCATCTGAACTTGTTCAGTTATAACTAATTTGTTTATTCATTCTTATTTTATTCCTGATTACTTGTCTTTAATAATGTTTGATATTTATATTAGTTAGTCCAGTGGTTTGATGTGGTATTTTTGTTAAAACCATAGGAAAATGTTACTGTTCTTTAGGCTGCTGATTTTTCATAAATATCAGCTGCAACAATATGTTTTGCCAAAAGACACAGAATAAATATGTTTGATATAAATGTTTGACTAAATTTTACCTTACTGGAATGAATCGAAACTGGCCAATCCAACCCTACTGGTAACTGCAATGAAAATGCACTTTTTGTCAATCTACCTTGTTCACTTTACATTGTCTAACTTTGCTCTTGTTGTCTTTCAGACTGCTCTGCGGAGGAGAGGCAGTAGAGAAACTTTCAAAGATAAGAAGTCTTTAACTCAGGTGTGTACAAACAAACACAGAAATCAATTCACATGCCTTATACAGAACAACTCAACACAACACAAATCTAAACCACCAAATATTTTGCCTCTTAAACATCATTTATTTAGATGCTTTTATTTATGTATCCATTTGATTTATTCACTAAAGTACAATTTGTACCTGTTTATTGGTACTATAAGTTCCATATATTTAATTTCATAAATTGTTCAAACTAATTGTTTTTGTAAATTGAAATAAAGCTGAAATAAAATAATGTTAGATGAAAAAACTTCAAATAAAATAAGTTCGTTGATTTACTAAATTACTAAAACTGAAATAAAAATGAATTAAAGTTAAAGGAGTAGTTCACTTTTCAAAAAACTTTTGCTGATAATTTACTCACCCCCATGTCATCCAAGATGTCCATGTCATTTTTTCTTCAGTTGAAAAAAAATTAAGGTTTTTGATGAAAACATTCCAGCATTTTTCTCCATATAATGGACTTCAATGGGAACCAAACAGTTCAAGGTCCAAAAGACAGTTTCAGTGCAAACTGCAAACTGTTCAAAGGGCTTTAAACGACACTAGACGACGAATAAGGGGTTTTATCAAGCGAAACGATTGCTTATTTAATAAATAAATAACTAAGTTTAAGTTTTATAAGCTCAAATGGTCGCCTGTGATGCACGTTTGTGACTCTCCTGTTCGGACTCGTTCATCAAAATGAACAAATCTTTTTCTGAGTCAATTCGTTCGTTTCGTTCGTTGAATGAACCAAATGACTCTTGTCTTTTGGACCTTAAACCATTTGGTTCCTATTGAAGTCCATTATATGAAGAAAAATGCTGGAACGTTTTCATCAAAAACCTTAAAGGAGAACTCCGGCGAACAATGAACCTTTGGTCTAATAAAACATCGGTACATAGTCGACCGTTCTCTGAGATTTGTTTTCATGATAATCGATTGTAAAGAGTTTTATCTCTAAAAACTGTTTAGCGTATAATGCTAGTACTGGGGGCATTGACTAAGTAAAAGAAATGGCTAGTTTTTACCACTAACAAGGCTCAAAATAGCCCCACACTAACGCAGTAACATACTGAGGCTCCATACATGCAAAACGAAGCATTGAGAACTTTGTAAGTGTACAGACCGTTTAATAAGAAGATACTTTATGAAGACAGTTCACTTCGCGTATACAGGCAGGAGCCATCTTAGGAAATAGTCTCGATAAGTCGATCCCCGAACGACGTGCTGAGTGATCTGAGCTGTATGAAGTTCAGCGAACTTCTGAACTGTATGAACCGCTTTCGGGGATCGACTTATCGAGACTATTTCCTAAGATGGCTCCTGCCTGTATACGTGAAGTGAACTGTCTTCATAAAGTATCTTCTTATTAAACGGTCTGTACACTTACAAAGTTCTCAATGCTTCGTTTTGCATGTATGGAGCCTCAGTATGTTACTGCGTTAGTGTGGGGCTATTTTGAGCCTTGTTAGTGGTAAAAACTAGCCATTTCTTTTACTTAGTCAATGCCCCCAGTACTAGCATTATACGCTAAACAGTTTTTAGAGATAAAACTCTTTACATTCGATTATCAAGAAAACAAATCTCAGAGAACAATTGACTAGGCACCGATGTTTTATTAGACCAAAGGTTCATTGTTCGCAGGAGTTCTCCTTTAATTTCTTTTCGACTGAAGAAAGAAAGACATGGACATCTTGGATGACATGGGGGTGATTAAAGTTTTTTCAAAAGTGAACTACTCCTTCCAAATGATTGGTATTGCCTTGTACATTCACATATTTCTTACTTTTCAGGAGGACAGTGCAGATCTGCGCTGTCAGCTACAGTTTGCCAAGGAGGAATCGGCCCTCATGCGTAAAAAGATGGCAAAAATTGGCCGTGAGAAAGATGAACTGGAACAGGAATTGCAGAAGTATAAATCAGTATACGGCGACGTGGACAGCCCTTTGCCCCTGGCGGAGGTGTCCGGTGGAGGACCTCACACCACCCGGGAAGCCGAGTTACGCTTACGGCTCAAACTGGTCGAAGAGGAAGCCAACATCCTGGGGAGGAAGATTGTAGAGCTGGAGGTTGAGAACCGTGGCCTCAGGGCGGAAAACGAAGACCTGCGCTGCCAATATGAGAGGGATTGCTTTGGGCGCGAACCCTTCTCAAGTGTCCCTACCTCACCGTACGGTGGCGACGCCCTGGAATCTGCGAGCGAATTGCGACGGCACTTGCAGTTTGTTGAAGAGGAGGCAGAGCTGCTGCGTCGCTCCATTTCTGAGATCGAGGACCACAACAAACAACTGACATCCGAGCTCAACCGCTTCAAATTCGGGCCTAGCCAAGCCGAACGGGAGTCCGAAGGAGCTGAGGGTGGAGGTGCTGGTGCGATCAAACCTGGGAATGGTTTTTCGGGAGCAGGGAGTGGCGCCACACTCCAGGAGGAGCTCAAAGCCGCTAGACTCCAGGTCAACGAGCTAAGCGGGAAGGTCATGAAGCTTCAGTACGAGAACCGGGTGCTAATCTCCAATATGCAGCGCTGTGACCTGGCAGCACACTTGGGAATGCGCACCAGTAGCCCTGATGTGGATAGTGATCCCGGGCGAAGGGAAACCGATGAGGACGAGACTGCCAGGCTTCTGCTGCTCCACCCCAAACGTGAGGGTCCTGTTGGCGGCGAGAGCGACTCTGATGACTTGTTTGAGAAGACGGCCACCTCTGGATTCGCCAGTGGCGAGAAACCCTCGGATACTGGTGAGCTGGGAGTGGCCCAGCGGAGACGGGAAGACCGAGAGACGCTCAACAACGTCAGGCGTGAAGCCGAACGGCTTGGAAAAACAGTGGAGCGGCTCATCACGGATACGGACAGTCTGATCCTCGAAGGTGGTCTGGTCGTCCTGGGAGGGGATCTTCTTGCGGAGGGTTCAGAGTTCAGGGGCGATGGAGACTCGAAACCCGACTCTCAGGTGCTGGATTCGGTCAACACCCGCATGAGGGCTTTCCGTACAGAACTCCAGCAATTCATGAACAAAGTGGACCACCTTGGGGAGGGTCTACGGGATCGCGTCGATGACCTTTCCCCCATGCCCAACCTCACTGAATCTAGCAGCTTCCTTTCCACTGTTACCTCCATGTCAAGAGACTCGCCCATCGGCACTCTGGGAAGGGATCTGGTGACGGACTTCCAGGTAGGATATGTGTAACCCGACCCTTCATCTTTATTCGGTGTTTGCAATCACGTGACATGGCAACTTTTCTTTTCCTTTGCTGCTTCCTCATTTGAAAGTCCCTTTGTGAGAATGCATACACCTTTATATTGATTCTGCATCTTCATGTCCATACACCGCCAGTCATGAAAGGAAGCTATTCGACTAACTTTGGATGGCATGATTCGTCAACTCAATATTTATGTGAGGTGAAAAGAAATGTTAAAGGAGTCGTTCACTTTCGAAAAAACTTTTGTTGATAATTTACTCACCCCCATGTCATCCAAGATGTCCACGTCTTTCTTTCTTTTTAAATCAAGGTTTAAAAAAGAAATTAAGGTTTTTGGTGAAAACATTCCAGGATTTTTCTCCATTTAATGGACTTCAATGGGAACCAAACGGTTCAAGGTCTAAAAGACTGTTTAAGTAAAAACTGCAAACTGTTGATAAGGGTCTTATCAAGCGAAACGATCGCTCGTTTAATAAATAAATAACAAAGTTTACGTTTTATAAGCTCAAATGGTCGCCTTGCTCTGTTCTGCGATGCGCGTTTGTGACTCTACTGTCCGAACTCGTTCATCAAAATGAACGAATCTTTTTCCGATTCTGAACAGAGCAAGGCGAGCAACTGCGTGAAATAGTATATCCCACAATGCATTGCACATTACCTTTACCCACACATGACAGAGTGCCACCCAGCTAAGCCAAGATGCCCATACCTCTCCTTCCCTAGCAGTAACCACCATGAACACCTGCATCTGTTCCTGCCCTCTCTTCATACCCACAATCCCATTTTGCGGGGTCCAAAATTTACTGTGCCAATAGTAGGTGAACTGAGAAATATTTGTTTTCCATAAATATTAGGGCTGGGTATTGACACAAATTTCACAATTCGATTTCGATTCACAAGCTTGCAATTCGATTTCGATTCGATTCAATATTGATTATTTTGGATATCAGTTACAATAAATGGCAAATTTTCATAAGGAAATCAAATCTCTTAACTAATGCTGTAAACTATGGGAGTCTAGTTGTAGCCTACTTGGCTTCATTAGCCTAATATGAAGGTAATAACTGTTTTGTAGCTATACAAACACTTAAATTAGACTTTTATTTATTTTTATAATAAGAAGATTATATGAAATATAAACATTTAAATGGTGGCTGTCAAAAACTTGCCAGATTTATTCAAATATGCATTAAATATTGAAGAACATTAAGATTATAATGCGTAATATGGTGTATATATTTAGCAAATTATATTTTTTCTAGCTGACTAACGAGTTTATGTGGGTTTTCTGAGGTAAATATGACGATACATTGATTACAAGCTGTTTAACTGACGTCTTTCCACGGTTGAAACGCTGATTGAGCGAATCAATGTGACATGATATGGATTTCGATAAGTTGTACTCTATCTTTAACACACTTTCAGATGCTCATTCATGTTTATTTGGTGCTGTGACTGGTATTATTAAGCCGGAAGAGAGATCAGCGCTGCTGCTTCTCTAGAGCTGCGCCAGAGCGATCTCACGCCACAGCGCCAAAACGCTATTTATGTGTTTGAATTTCTAAAGAAAATGGACGTAATTTGAAAATTGAGACTTTGTTTCATATCAATAGTAACAAAGGACAAAGATTATTGTGAGTTTTTGCATGCGCGCAGCCGCGATACAGTGTCCCATTCATTCAAATGAAACAGGATGACTAATCGATTCTTGAGAGAATCGATATCGGTTCGTAAAAACGAAAATCGATTAATTTCGAGAAATAGATATTTATTACCCAGCCCTAATAAATATCCCTTACAGACATTTTTTTTTTGATGTCTATACCGATTAAATCAGTTTTTTTTTCATGCATATTTAGTGGTTGGTGGTGTTCGTTGATGTTCCGAAACAAGTAGCGTAGCGAAATACCGTTTCTGACGTATTTTATTTGTCATTTTTTAAAATCGCATTGATGTCGGCTGGAGGACTCAGTGCTCGTTGATATTACTGCGCTAGCTACCGGAAACGGAAAGGGGTCTGTTTACATTTGGTTGTAGTCTTTTCGCTCGGTTCTCCGTCTCTCAGAAGGCTAGCGTGAGCAGAGCAACTGTGCTCCCGGACTGTTCCGTACAGCGTCCTGGTTGTCGCCATCAAGTGGTCGGGAGTGTGCTAACGCTTCAGACTCAAATATCGAGCGGAAGTTTATACGCGGTTGTGAGGTATCTGAAAAAATAGTTCCACTATAGCAAACAACACAGATTGAAAGCATACATAGCGCCAGTATATTTGTTTTTAATCATCAACGAACACCACCAACCACTCGGTGAGTTGCACAGTTTTGAAAATGAACGTTAAGCGTTGTTTTAAGGACATGTTTAAAGTTGTCTAAACTTTGTCACTAAAGTTGTCACTGGCGATTCTAAAATTCGAAAAATTCGAGACAGGACCCATTGTCAAAATTTCTAAGTCCACCACTCTATTTCATTTAAAACAAACTACAAAATAGACTCAAGGTGTTAAATACCAGAATTATACATTAATTAGGATATCGTAATTAAATTTAGGGATGCATGATATATCGGCAGATATATGATTTTAATAAAAAAGTTGTGTTTTGGCCTGATAAGAAAATTTGGCTTTTAATGATGAGATGTAATCAGGCTCTCAAAAATAATAAACTACAAAAATTTGGATTTAGATTTATCAGCCAATATATCGGTTATCGGCTTTCAAATATAAAGACTTATCGGTTATCGGTATCGGCCGAAATGTTCATATCGGTGCATCCCTAATCTTATTTTTATTTCTATTTATTGGCACTTGTCATTTTTGGGCCCTGTTGATGCTGCATGATGCATACTAACATCAGTTAAAATGGCGGTAAAACAAGTTTTTCGATCAAATGGGTACTGGTGTTGAGCAAATCTACGTTTTTTTTATTTGCACAGTTAATGCTGATGCAACATATGTGGAGCTTGCAGCTATAAATATAAGATATATGGCAAATAAAAAGTGCTTACACTGCGTATTTTTTATTTTGGGAATAACCTCCAGAGGCTCCGTATGAATTGTAAACCTACTCTGAATACACAGAATGTCTCTGTATTAGGGGTGGCACGGTTCACAAAACCCACGGTTCGGTTTGTATCACGGTTTTAGGGTCACGGTTTTCGGTTCTGTACGGTTCTTGTTATTTTTTCTTTTAATCTTTAACACTCCAGAAATGTACTTCAGCATGTGATATATAGCTTAATTATCCACACTTTAGGATACAGTATTAAAAAATATATATTATATTCATGCAATCATGCACAAACTGAATTTTAGATTTCATCTCAGATTTAGATACAGCAAGAGAGAAGAAATTGACATGCTTTTTGTTTATTTGGCAAAAAAGGAGAATGTGTATCACTATCTCTACAAGAACTTTTTTATCACATAAATCTTATTTACACAAAGAAATTAACTTTCATGTATCAACTGCTAACTTTTGTAGCTCTTACCAAAATTCTATCTTTTAAAAGAAAAAGAGAGGAACTCTTAAAACACTGTCTTTTAAATGTCAATATACATGAAACCTCATTGCCTATAGATAATTAAGCTATAGCAATAGCAAAGGCCATAAACATAAAGTGAAATTGAAATTCAACCTCAACACAAAAACAGTATCAACAATGCTTCTATTCCCAAAATGTGAGGGTACTTTTTTCCACTTAAAATTAAAGTGCAGGGTTTGGAAACGTATGACTGAAGCTCTTATCTATACATAAAGTGCCACTGTAGTTAAATTAAAATATCATAACATGAAATCCAAAATGTTCCCACACACCGGACTTATACCATAGACTTATACGACGCTGGCGCGTCCTCCAACTCCCTCATCTCTCCCACTTGCCATTTCTCCGCGTGCCGTGACCTGCAGCGCTCCATACTCCACTTTTACTGGCTTGTTTATTAACTTGAACCGGCGCTGCACAGAGCGATCGCTAATGACATCAAATACCGCGAAAGTGATGAATGCATACGGAGCCGAATCGCGCTAGATTGATGTTATTGATGAGCGCCGGTCCAAGTCGAACAAGTTTATGTCGCGCGAAAAGAAAACACACGTCACATACGTGCACGAGGTTACATTGCGCATGCGTCGAACCGTGAGACGCACACGCGCTCCGAACCGAGACAAGCGAACCGAACGGTTCGGGTGTTTTTTCATGTACCGTGCCACCCCTACTCTGTATATTTATGTGACTTGCTCATTCTCAGGAATAATGGAGCTGATCCGTCTTTTGTCTCAATGAATGAGTTTCACATGCTAAATTGTCTTAAGCTAACTTCCATAGAACTGCTTGTAGCTTTTTTTTCCTGCTTTGTGCTTTGAAACTGGTTTATGATAATAACATGAGTCAATTTTCCAACAAATAACCTTTTAAAACTACGGGTTTGGCGTAGTTTATCGTATTCTGAGTGTCTGAATGAGATTCCAATCATAATTCCAACATTTTCCAGATTGGTTAATTCACTTAAGCCCCTTTCACACAGAGATTCTGGAAAATACACACTTAATTCACACTGCCAGTGATTTTCTGGAATCAGAGAGTGTGTTCACACACACAACCCGTAAAAATCCACGAATACGTGACATCGGTGTAACATGTAATGTCTCAGCAGTGTCTTAAGTTTGCTTATGAGCTGCGATTTCTCTTCTCTCTCTCTCTCTGATTCGATCATATACTAGCGCATTACGTAGCGTTTCACTTGTTTGCGAACGATCCCGGCTACGACACGGCATTGATTACGGCTTTTGTTCACACAGCAGCGTTCCGGGACTGATATTGGCAATGTTACTTGGTCCGCAACCTCATAGATATCCATAATAAAGGCTAGATGTCTCATCGCGCTGCTGGCCAATGGAGGTCGACGTCCGCGCTGGCGGCCATCTTGCCACAGGCAGCTCGCTCACTCATAACATTGTGTTTAATGGTGCATGTACTTTTTAAACAACCATAACTTGCTCAATTTTCTACCGATTTTCAAACGGTTTGGTTTGTTACAGATGTCAGAGATGTAGCTTATGACACTGAATAATACGTGTGTCAATAAATAATCATCCAGAATTATAGCCACGTTAATAACGTTTGTAAGAAACCAAAACGTTTGTAAATCCGTCAAGATTTCAGCGAGATGAGAGTATTTGTGTTCGTGCTGATCACTCATATCACATCAGGAACCACAGAGCCCGCCAGAAAGCTTGCCTGTGCCAAGATGGCCGCCGGTGATGACGATAGAGACTCCACCGTAAGACATCTAGCCTTTTTAATGGATATTTATTCCCGCTATCAATCCTCGATCGTGTTTGCGTTCACACGGAAGGCGTTCTGGCAATTTCCCGACAACTTCCTGGGATCAACGGGGTGTGTGAAAGGGACTTTATTTGGCTCACGTTCATTGGTGGAACCCATCGGTTCTTTGCTTTGGGTCACGTCACTTCAATCCAACCACAGAAACACTCTTCATCCAGCATGAAGTCACCTCACATCTATGAACGGTTTGATGTTAATGACAACAGCCCTGAGATCGCTCCTATAGGATGTGTATTTAAAGCTTCAGCTCACTGCTACGCTGCTTCCATCGCATGGCTGAGCTTCGCTGTGAGCAACATGTTGCCAAACTCAAGCCCCTGTCAAAGTCCTACCCGTCCTTGAGCTGTTTGTTACGTAGCATTATTCTGTTAGTGCTCATCAAACTTACAGTTATAATCAAAAAATACACCACTCTAAAAAATGCTGGGTTGTTTTAACCCAATTTTGGGTCAAATATGGATGGACAAACCCAAACATTGGGTTAAAAAGTTATTTTAAAATTTTACCCAATGGCTGGGTTTGTCCATGTTTGATCCAGAGTTGGAGTGTATAGTATGATACAATACGTTTGTATGGATTGTCAACCATAAAATAGTTTTATATAAAACTATTAAATATGTCCTAGTTAGTTTAGCAGGCTAATTGTTAATACCTAAGTAAAACTGTCATTTGTATATAACTTTGGTTATCGAATGGCTTTGCTTTCAGGATGGGGAAACGTCAAGTGACCCAACACTGTACCATGATGTATCCCATATAACAAACTGTGTATATCATAACATATTTATTGTTGTAAATCCAATATTTAAGTAACTTGAATTAATGTAATTAATTATTGAATAGAATACACTGAAAATAAAAGCTATCTAGTTAAATATTTAAAAAAAACAAATAGAATTATTTTAATGTAACTAACTATTTTAATTATCAGCTTACACTCTAAAAATGCTGGGTTGTTTTAACCCAACTTTGGGTCAAATATGGACAAACCCAAATGTTGGGTTAAAAATGTAATTACAAAATTTTACCCAATGGCTGGGTTTGTCCATATTTGACCCAAAGTTGGGTTAAAACAACCCAGCAATTGTTAAGCTAAAAAGTAACATAATAATTTTTTAGAAATGTGTTAATTTAACTATTTCCTTAATATATGTTAAATAATTATTAATCTTTATTTCAATTATGATTACAATTGTATTTATTAGCTTAATATTAAGTTATAATTTACAGTCGTTTTAGTAGTAGGGCTTTGACTGAGGCTTGGCTCGACTCATTAGCGTTTAGTCCCCGCTGTCACGGCACATTTTGGGTTATTGGTTGTAAGACTCATGTATCCCCATCGCATGCGCTTCATAACCAGTGTTTTGCATTCTTTTTTCCCCCTTGGTCCTTCCCCTCTTCTCTCTTGATCCCTCATCCCGTTCCCAGATGTTTCAGCCCATGATTCTGTTCCTCCTCATTCTCGTTCTCTTCTCGTCTCTCTCATACGCCATCATCTTTAAGTTGGTCTTTCTTTTTGCGCTTTTCTTTGTCTTGTAGCCTGCTGGCTCTCTCTCTCTTTATTTTTTATTTATTTTTTTAATCATTATTATTTAATTCATAAACATTTTTGGAAGTTGTCACCCTTTCTTGCATTTCACACTTTTGAGTTTTGCTTAAACCCACCTTCAGTTTCCCCCCCCTCCACTCTTTCTCGTCTCGTTTGTGTGGATTCTGTTTGTCGTTCACCGATCCCCATGCACCTCCCTCTGTCTCCTCTCCTCCTCTCCCTCCTTCACTCACTCACAGGAGTGGTGTCTAGACCGGCAGAGTGGCACGGATGGGTCAGCCGCAGCCAGGGGAGCCCCTGGACTCAGTAGATACGCCAGAACACACAGTTTCAGACCCGAGGTCAGTGCCTCGTTCATCTGCCTCTGAAATTAAAGACCAGATACGTTTCCAAAATGTCCTTGCAGTGCCTCTGTGGACGTGAAACGTCAAAAATTTGGGTCAAATATGGACAAACCCATATGTTGGGTTAAAAATGTCATTTAAATTTCAACTTTTACTTTTTTAATGACATTTTAACCCAACGTTTGGGTTTGTCCATTTGACCCAAAGTTGGGTTAAAACAACCCAGCATTTTTAGAGTGTGTGTCTCTACATCCGTTTCAAAACCTACCGTGTGTTTATGCCCAAACTTAACTAAAAAAAAAAATGTGCCGTTCTAAAATAACTTCTTTATTGGTAAATGCAATCCCACAATGCATAGAATATGTATTAAATAATAATTTGATTTCCAAATATTATATTTTATAATAATATAATATCACACTGACTCTGAAAAATGCTGGGTGGTTTCAAATATGGACAAACCCAAATGTTGGGTTAAAAATGTCATTTAAACTTCAACTTTTACTTTTTTAATGACATTTTAACCCAACGTTTGGGTTTGTCCATTTGACCCAAAGTTGGGTTAAAACAACCCAGCATTTTTAGAGTGTGTGTCTCTACATCCGTTTCAAAACCTACCGTGTGTTTATGCCTAAACTTAACTAAAAATAATGTGCTGTTCTAAAATAACTTCTTTATTGGCAAATGCAATCCCACAATGCATAGAATATGTATTAAATAATAATTTGATTTCCAAATATTATATTTTATAATAATATAATATCACACTGACTCTGAAAAATGCTGGGTGGTTTCAAATATGGACAAACCCAAATGTTGGGTTAAAAATGTCATTTAAACTTCAACTTTTACTTTTTTAATGACATTTTAACCCAACGTTTGGGTTTGTCCATTTGACCCAAAGTTGGGTTTAAAACAACCCAGCATTTTTAGAGTGTGTGTCTCTACATCCGTTTCAAAACCTACCGTGTGTTTATGCCTAAACTTAACTAAAAAAAAAAAAAATGTGCCGTTCTAAAATAACTTCTTCATTGGCAAATGCAATCCCACAATGCATAGAATATGTATTAAATAATAATTTGATTTCCAAATATTATATTTTATAATAATATAATATCACACTGACTCTGAAAAATGCTGGGTGGTTTCAAATATGGACAAACCCAAATGTTGGGTTAAAAATGTCATTTAAACTTCAACTTTTACTTTTTTAATGACATTTTAACCCAACGTTTGGGTTTGTCCATTTGACCCAAAGTTGGGTTAAAACAACCCAGCATTTTTAGAGTGTGTCTCTACATCCGTTTCAAAACCTACCGTGTGTTTATGCCTAAACTTAACTAAAAAAAAAAATGTGCCGTTCTAAAATAACTTCTTTATTGGTAAATGCAATCCCACAATGCATAGAATGTGTATTAAATAATAATTTGATTTCCAAATATTATATTTTATAATAATATAATATCACACTGACTCTAAAAAATGCTGGGTTGTTTCAAATATGGACAAACCCAAATGTTGGGTTAAAAATGTCATTTAAACTTCAACTTTTACTTTTTTAATGACATTTTAACCCAATGTTAACATTTAACAATGACAATGACATTTAACCCAATTGTCCATTTGACCCAAAGTTACGTTAAAACAACCCAGCATTTTTAGAGTGTGTGTCTCTACATCCGTTTCAAAACCTACCGTGTGTTTATGCCTAAACTTAACTAAAAAAAATGTGCCGTTCTAAAATAACTTCTTTATTGGCAAATGCAATCCCACAATGCATAGAATATGTATTAAATAATAATTTGATTTCCAAATATATTTTATAATAATATAATATCACACTGACTCTAAAAAATGCTGGGTTGTTTCAAATATGGACAAACCCAAATGTTGGGTTAAAAATGTAATACCAAAATTTACAGTTGAAAGTGAAAGTTGAAGTTGGGTTAAAATTTAAAATTATATTTTTAACCCAGCATTTGTCCATATTTGACCCAAATTTGGGTTAAAACAACTTAGCATTGTTTAGAGTGCAAATTAAAATGGACTATATTTGGTATATGTATGCTTGCTTATTTGAATATTTCGTTGTTAATTCGATGCCCATAGAGTTTGCCAGATCCCTTATGAGGACGTTATAGGGTTTTGTAACCGACACACTCTACACAATGCTGGGTTGTTTGAATCCAAATTTGGGTAGAATATGGACAAACCCAAATGTTGGGTTAAAAATGTAATTTCAACTTTCACTTTCAACTGTACATTTTTTAATTGCATTTTTAACCCAACATTTGGGTTTGTCCATATTTGACCCAAATTTGGGTTGAAACCACCCAGCATTGTTTAGAGTGCAGGGAAGGAAAGACTATGAGACATTTCAGAATGAAGAGCAATTCTTCCCAGCTTGTAAATCTTTATTTAATTTAATAAATCCTTAATGTAATAAAACTGAGCGGAAGAGAGCCAGTTATCATACCATAAATACCACGTCCAATTATTTAATACCAGGTTATTAGACGAAAAACAACATCCGTGATTTATCTGATGCAACTAAATGAAACACTGAGAGCAGTTCGTTCACTTGAATCATTTAATTCACACCATTGTTTCACAGTAATTCTTTTGGTTTCTTCTCACACGCAACCACACACACACACCATCTTCTCACGCATGCAGGAGCTTTGATGTTTCTGTCAAATTTGTGACTGTTTGTAACATGAAAACAACGGCTGGATGTGTGTTAATCATGCCATCGGTCAATATTTATTTGCATTTCATTTGTTGTGTGTCTATATAGTTGTCTAAGCTTCAGTTTATGCGCCGCTGCTCAAAGTGAACTCGACAGGCTAAACAAAACAGCTGAAAGTATAGACTCATCACATGCAAAGTGAGATATTTCAGGCCTTTATTTGATGATTATGGCTTATGAAACCCTAAATTCAAAATTAGAATATTGTGAAATTGTTTTAAGCCATAATCATCAAAATTATAACAAATAAAAGCTTGAAATATCTCACTTTGCATGTAATGACTCTATATAATATATTAGTTTCACCTTGTTTTCTTGAGTTTCACCTTTACCGTAGAAATTAATCTGAATTAATTATGAGCCTTCTATGCATTTGACACCATAGATATGGAGTTTATAATGAAATAGTTGCAATAAGAATAGTGTCCTATTATATTTTTATTTATCAATACTGCAAACATAAAAGCTAATTTCATATTTTCCTTCCTAACCAGCTAAGAAACAGTAACAATGTGATATAATCTAGAAAGTGAAGACACTGAAATACCTCTCCCTTGATGCATGTCACTGATGTTGTTTGCATGAACTGGATGTGGTCTCTCTGGAAAGTGCTGGGATTTTGAGATTTTGGTGTTGTGTGTTCTGCTGGGCTCCAGTTTCGTGAGCCGGCTCTGCCTGAGACGGGACTCTCTACCAGAGAGATTCAGCTACGCCTGGACCATGAGCGGAGGATGAGGGCTGGACCGGAGGAGAGAGACGGCTTCTCTTCATCCATCCCTCAGGTACGTGCGGTTCACTTTGAGAAAGAGGATCAGAGCTGTATCGATTCAAAGGCTCCTCGCATATAAATCAGATTTGAAAACAGTTGTTTATTATGGAGAGATACTAACCACTATGGTCATACCAGCTTAACCCTGTAAAGCCTGACATATGGAATAAGTGCTAAAAAAAAAAATAATGCAAGATTATTGAAAATTTTGACAAAATGTTGTTGTTTTTTAAATCTAACAGTAAGTTTGCATATTGTTTTTTTTATGCATGAGGCTTTTTTTGGCTCATATTGGATGATATTGGAGCTCATAATCAATCCAAGGCCTAAATTGAGAGCAAAAATATGCATGGTGCTGGACTGGTGCTTGCAATGTAAATGAATAAAATCTTAAAGGAGTAGTTCACATAAAAAAAAAAAAAAAAAAAAACTTTTGCTGATAATTTACTCACCCCCATGTCATCCAAGATGTCCACGTCTTTCTTTCTTCAGTCGAAAAGAAATTAAGGTTTTTGATGAAAACATTCCAGCATTTTTCTCCATATAATGGACTTCAATGGGGTCCAAACGGTTCAAGGTCCAAAAGACACTTTCAGTGCAAACATAGACATATACACTAGACCTCACCTGGGGGTTCTAAGCATGCGTCAAAACCGCCGCCATCTTGGAACAGGGGTCTTGTCGTAGGAAGTAGCTAGGTAAGGCTGCTATCTCTGCCTTTACTTCGAATTCATTGATAGTGGCGGACTTTTGTGCAGCGTATGAAGTTCACGGATGAAATCTGAACTAGGAAGAATGTTTTTTTTTTTTTTTTTTTTTTTAATTTTTTCTTTTCTTTCTGGAATCAATGATAAATACATGTCTGACCGTTGGAACAAACCAAAAAAACCAAGAAAAATCGCATTCATGATGATTTTTGGTGATTTTATTTGCGTTAGACCTGTGTCTACTACATTGACGCTGATGCATTAAAGTGGAGGGGCTCCCCTGTTTCAAGATGGCGGCTCTATTGACGCATTCGATCTAATGAACTGCCGTATCCAAGGTGAGGTCTAGTGTATATGTCTATGCAGTGCAAAAATGAACGAATCTTTTTTCGTGTCATTTGGTTCATTCAACGAACGAAATGAACGAAATATCTCGAAAAAAGATTTGTTCATTTTGATGAACGAGTTCGAACAGGAGAGTCACGAATGTGTGTCACAGAACAGAGCAAGGCGAGCATTTGAGCTTATAAAACTTACATTTTTTTATTTATTAAATGAGCGATCGTTTCGCTAGATAAGACCCTTATTCATCATCTGGTGTCGTTTAAAGCCCTTTCAGCTGCACTGAAACTCTCATTTGGACCTTGAACCGTTTGGTTCCCATTGAACTCCATTATATGGAGAAAAATCCTGAAATGTTTTCATCAAAAACCTTAATTTCTTTTCGACTGAGGAAAGAAAGACATGGACATCTTGGATGACATGGGGGCGAGTAAATTATCAGCAAAAGTTTTTTAAAAGTGAACTACTCCTTTAAAACACCCACACGATCATTTGCCATCTCATTACTCTCTCATTAATCTTAAGTCATGTTAATAATCATTTTATTTACCATCACTCTTGTCTATTCTGAATGTTTGTTCTTGCGCAGGAGGAGGAGAGGAGGCGCGCAGAGGCACGGCGAGGACTCGAACTGCAGGGACTTCAATCCCACGAGCCAACATGGCCGCAGGAAAGAGTGCAGCTGCAACAGGAAGTCAGATTGTTCCGCCACAATATAGTGATCGTGTACATGAAGCTGCGCTGGATCCTCATGCACTGGAGGCTCGGGCGCAGGACAGACGGGGTGGATGAAGGTGCACACGCTGAGGTGATCCAGAATAACTGCCCTAGTTAACCCTGAATTAAATGAGCTCAGATATAATTAAAGGCGTGGTTGATTTATAATTTCACTTTTCTAACTTTAGTTAGTGCGTAATGTTGCTGTTTGAGCATAAACAACATCTGCAAAGTTACAACGCTTAAAGTTCAAAGCAAAGGATGATATTTGCTTTTAAAGAAATCGCTTTTTAAGGACTACAACAAACGGCTGATAGGGACTACAAAGCTTCCTCCTGGGTTGGTGACATCACCAACTGTAGAATTTACATAAACCACACCCCCAGGAATGCTATTTATAGATTATCATGACAGAATATGCTAATCAATGACTAAAAGATAACTACATAAGCTACATAAATTCATCAACTAACCATTCAGAAATTTTCTGACAAGTTTTTGACATTTTCAGTGGATGTCTGTGAGGTAAAAGGCCACAAGCTGTGTAGCTCCGCCCCCTATGCCAGCTCCCGGCAAATACTTATTATATTTGTATTTAATTTTGATTAAACTTTAACTGTAAACATTTTCTGTGGTTTCTCTCTTACTTGTTTCTTCAGTACGAACGATTGGAGAACATTCCAGAACTGGCCATTACGATCGACCAGGGTGATGGAGAGATGGGAAGGGGAGACAAAATCACAGGAAGTGACCTCACAGAGCCCGGCCCTCTCCTGCTGTCTCCCGAGAGATTCCAGCACCAGAAACAGGTCACATGCCTGTCAAATATGTGGAAAAATAATACAAGGGATTCATCTTAAAGGGATAGCGCACTAAAAAATCAGTTACTCAACCTGAATGAATTTCTCTCTTCTGCTGAACACAAAAGATGATATGTTGAAGATTGTGGGGAACCAAACAGTTGATGGATGCCATTGACTTCCATAGTAGGAAAAAAATATGATGGAAGTCAAAGCGTTTGATATATTCGGAATTTTTTGGGTGTACTATCCCTTTAAACATGTAGTAACATGAGAAAAGCTTTAATAATCTTCAGTGTTTTGACATGGTGGTTCTTGCGAATCATATTCTCCCCTTTATTTATTGAACAACCTATAAAAAGTTGTGTGTAGTGACCTTAAAATCTCTCGTCTTTGTTTTCTGGAGTAAATATTAAAGCTACACTGTGTGATTTTTACCCCCATCTAGTGGTGAAAAGGTATATGACCATCCAGTGAATATTAGTTTCTGTTCCTCGCAATTCCGATTTCATTTTAACTCCTACGGTGGCCAATGTAGTCCAAGATTAACATGGCTTCCAGTTCGACCTCATCCATGAGTGTTAACTCAAACGTAAACGCGAAAGGCGAAGCTTGAATTAACGGGTATGTCCCTCTTTGGCTAACGTACTTTCACGATGGAGGGGCAACATGGCGAACCGCTTACCCGTATGTGTTTTCAATGGCATATTATACACTCACAAGAATACTTTATTACTTGAACGAAGTAAATATACATTAATGAGCGCATATATTTTTGAAAAAACTAAGTGTTTTTAGCTAAGAATAAACTAAAAGAGTTACACAGTGTAGCTTTAAAGCAGTGTTAATGTTTCAGTAGCAGGTTTTAAGCAGTAAACCTTCTCTCAGCTCTAGTCTATTATTTAACCTCTCTAAGTGCAGGAGTTTGTAAAACACTTTAGTTTTACAAATCATTAAAAGCCGTCACATCGTCTTGTTTAGACGTTTATGTGGCTTTTTTCCCTATAGATCATTTTGCTTATGTATTTCTCGGTGTGCACATGGTTTTAACTGAATGTCCATTTCTGCTGAACACACACTTATGACAGAAATGCAATTGGCTCCATCGGTGCTGTGCTGACCAAGCTTACATACAAATGACAACACAGACGTGTTTCTTAGTACAAGACCGGTTTATTGAACTGTCTGTCACTCATAGGACATTTCTTGC
Source organism: Pimephales promelas (assembly GCF_016745375.1). The sequence continues at coordinate 567,837 of NW_024121101.1, forward strand.
GCTTGACTAAATTCAAATGCAGTGTGTTTGGATGGATAACATTATTTCAATCAATGGTGAATCTGAAAATAGTTTTGCATTTCTGTTTTGTGCCACAAAAACTGCAAACTTCATACTTAAGAACTTTGTCTCAGAAGAACTTTACCTTTGTCGCCTTTGGCTTTTGGCTCGCTTAGTTGTGGACATTTAATATTCAACAACATTATAGATCAACCTGCATTGACACCATGATATTTAAAATGACTCGAAAAAAGATTTGTTCATCATTTTGATGAACGAGATTAAAAGATCCGAGTCTGTGAAATTATCCGAACTTCCCACTACTACTGTTTAGTTCCTGTTTCTATGAAGCCCCTCCTTCTGAAAAGCACACTGTGCTCTGATTGGCCGGCTGGACCAGTGTGTTGTGATTGGTCAATCGTAAATGTCCCGCCCCTTACCATAACTGCAAATAGAGAGCCTAAGTCCCTCCCCTTCCGGTCGACCACCATGGGACCTTATTTCGGGAAAATATTGAATGGTAGTCAATGGCGAGAGACAACAAATATTTTGATCTCGTTAGAATTGAGCCCTGAATTACACATATGATGTTTGTCAATTTAAAAATCAAGAAAGTCGCAGTTTGATGTGAAACCGTTGAGGTATAAGACTGTGAAAATACGTCATTACAAAGACTACAAACCCCAAAGGCGCACATTTTCTCTCAATGAATGAAGCTAACTTTACTGAGGCTGTCTGTCATTGTTTTACAGTCTTACGTTATAATCGTAACGTTACGCCGTCCTACCTGAGTGTTTTGTACCAGACTGCACACACACGAGCAGCGGATCTCGTTTCGCTTCCTGGGAGATGTAGTTCATAGAGCGCTTTTCAAATAAAACTAAATGTTACTCTTTTGTTGTATGACAAACTGCGACGTTTTTGACTTTCAGAATTACTTTTTAAATTGACAAACATCATACATGTAATTGAGGGCACAGTTCAGACGGAATAAAAACATAAGTTGTCTCTAACATTGACTACCATTCATATTTTTTCCGAAATAAGGTCCCATGAGCCGGAAGCGGAGGGGCGGGACTTAGGCTCTCTGTTTCAACACACTACTAACTAACTCAACCAGGCCCCGCCCTTTTAGTTAGCGTTTGCCTTGGGCAGGAATTATTTAAATGAGGAATATTGTGACGTGTTCGTTCCCGGAAGAGGAGTTTCAGGGAGTTCAGAAAGATCTTCCGTTGGATCTTTTTCATGCTGTAACAGCATCATTACAGTCCTCTGTGTTTATCTGTGTGTATCTCCAGGCAGGTGAGAGTCTCCGTGTGCTACACGCTCTTCGCTCTCTCCTGGAGGAGTTCAGGGCGGAGCTTCGGGAGGAGGCGCAGCGGCGCTGGCAGATGCAGCAGACACTGGCCAATGAGAGAGCGGCGTGGGAGATACAGCGCGCTGAGATGAGGAGTCACGTCACCAAGGTGCAGAAACAACACTTACATCACCGCAGAATCACCCGTGAACGACTGTACAGCACATCTGCATGATCTGGGCTCAGGCATGAAACCTCAGAAAGCTTCGTCTTCCTCTTATGCGTCAGACTTTATCAACTTCATTAAAGGAACACGCCGACTTTTTGGGACTTTACCCAGATAGCAAACTGACATTGAATCAACGTGGAAACATGACGTTGATCTGACATTGTTTTGCTCAATTAACGTTGAACCAACGTCAGACGCGTCATTCTTTCAAAACTGACGGAAAATCAACTTGAAATCAACGTTATGAAAGCAAACCAATTTTCGATTTTCATTTAGCTTTGAAGAATGACGTTGGTTCAACGTTAATTCGATGAGCAAAACAATGCCAGATCAACGTTGTTTCGATGTCATGAGAGACGTCGTTTCCACGTTGATTCAATGTCAGTTTGCTGTCTGGGTATATATATGAAGAGTTCAGATGCAAAAGCCTCTAAGTGCCATTTGAAATTTTCTTCTAGAATGATCATTTTTATTTATTTTTTATTTATTTATGTATTTAGAACAGGGACAGTGCATATTCATAAACATTTCTGTCAATATGCCAGAATTAGCCTAAAGGCTATTTTTCATCCGCAGTCCCTAGACAGTTGGTAAAAGTCACCCTAAAAAAAGAAAAGAAATTACATAGTTCATAGCACTAAATAAAAATTAAAATACATTTAGTAAAATATCTATTATGTTAGCATATATACTCTAAACACATCAAAACAACAATCGGACAAACATCACGTAAAAAACATGACAACACATAAGGAAAAAAGTCAACAGTGTGCAACGAGAGCATGTGTAGAAATAGGCTAATGTTGGCAGATCTGATGATCAATAAGCCATTTTCTTAACTGAATTTTAAATGAACTATACGTGTTTATAATTCTGATAGTTATGGGGGTGAGGTTCCTTATCAAGCGTATATATTCAAGTTCAGTAATTTCACTTAAATGACAATTAATAGGTTATCTTCATTGCAATTTAAGTGAAATTACTGAACTTAAACATACAAGCTTGATAAAAATGATCATTCTAGAAGAAAATTTCAAATGGCACTTAGAGGCTTTTGCATCTGAACTCTGTATGCATAATTGATCAAAAATACATATGTAAAACTTCCAATTGATCAAAAGTTATATTTGTTGATAATACTAATTATAAGAAATGTTTCTTGAGCAGCAAATCTGCATATTACAATGATTTCTGAAGGATCATGTGACACTGAAGATTGGAATGATGAATGATGCTGCAAATTCAGCTTAGTTAGCATCTTCAACAAATTACATTAATACATATTTGAATAAAATAGATTCAAATAGAAAAACTGTTCTTTTAAATTTCACAATATTACTGTTTAACTGTATTTTTTATCAAATAAATGCAGCATTGGTGAGCGTAAGAGACTTATTTCAAAAACATAAAATCTTACCAATGCCAAACTTTTGAACATAGCACTTTTCAGCCTTTCAACTTTCATTTTTATCAAAGTCTAAGATGACAAATGTAAAATTCGAAAAACTTCTAAACTCTGGTCTTGTCATTAAACTTAATCTCTTTATATCTTAACCAGACTTAAATCTTCTGCTGAGACGTTAAGATCTTGCAGTGCCATGCGTTGCTTTCTGCTCACAGTGACTTGCTTACAGTGGCTGTTTCGGTGTCGTGGAGGTTAGGGAGCGTCTTGAAATAGCCAGCTATATTTAGTGCACTTCGGCCGTCAAACACACTCATGGCCTATTAAAAGGAAGCAGATGTCATTCAGACAGCGGATAGATTGAGGAACATCTGTCTTGACGTGAGGGAGGTGTGTTTGGACTTTACTGCACCAATCATAGGCGATCTGGCAAACTTAAACATGACTCTCTCTTCCTAGCTAAATATATATAGGCCAGTCTGTGCATAACTGGGTTTTTAATACTACTAAGACTATAAACTGCATACTTTTTGTTACATTGTTGTCATATGATGTCAATATGTTGCATGTTTAATTCAGCAAGTGGTATCCTGTTATCATATTTAGTCTGTCTGAATAAATAATGAGTCAACAAAAAGGCTAGATGTTACAAAACACGACTGTAATCACGGTTAATTTGTCACACTGTACACGCTGTTTTTTTTTCAACTTTGGGTCAAATATGGACAAACCCATCTGTTGGGTTACATTTTTTAATTAAATTTTAACCCAATATTTTGGTTTGTCCATATTTGACCCAAAATTGGGTTAAAACAACCCAGCCTATGTGCATTGGTGTTCTTCTTCATGTCTCTGCTGTTGTGCATGCAGGTCAGAGGTGAGTCTGCAGGCTCAGATGAAGATGAAGATGAAGATGCAGGCGTTGCAGACGTGGCTCAACAGGAACGGGAGGAACAGCGCCGTCTACTGGCAGACAGTCACAGCACGGCACTGGAGCTGCACTGGAAACTGCAGCATGGAGAAAAGCGCTGGACGCGCGAGAGGAATGACTTACTGGAGCGCTTCGAGAAAGAGAGGCAGGAATGGGACCGCAGGTTACGGGATATGCACCACAAGATGGAAAAGGTATGGGGTGTGTTATCCTACTTGTTTTGCTAATATGTTTCAATACCTTAAAAAGGGGAAAGTCGCCTCTGGAAAGATGAATGTGTATTTAAAATGGGTTATTTATGAAGTAGAAATGTGAAATTATTTTTGAATTTGGAGCTTTCTAGACTGAGAAAAGCCAGAAATGTATTTTTGGCTGATGTTGATGAAAGACAACAACTCCCAGAATGCACTTGCTTCGCTGCCTTAGGAGGCCACGCCTACCGGTAACAGAGCGCAGTAGCTAAACAACAAGTCTAGGCTACTAGTGAGAAAATATATTTCGAGATCGCCCAAAATATACGGGGATTCGGCTTTTGCGTTCTACAGTCGCCATTCATCATGTTTACTGTGGCGAGCGGGACGAGTGAGGGCTGCGGGAGAACGGCGCGAGGGCGGTGGCGTGATTACCGATGAGCGACACCTGTGAGACGCACCGGTCTCGTATCTCTCACGGAGGAGCGGGAATTTTCTTAGCGTTGCCAGAGAATGTCCAATTGAAGAGAATTGGCACTGGCTGGTTACTTCCAGTTTCTGGACTGGCTGCAGTAACGCGTCTCTGTCCATGCGGGGGCGCTCGCGGTCGAGTGCAGAATGAATGAGAGTCAATGGGGTTTCACCCCCAGAAATCAACTTTTCTCAGGATGTAAGTTTTTGTCAAGTAATTTGAAAGTTCCATTTAAAAGGGAGGGCTAAGATAATACACTCAGTTGAAAATTGCATTTTTAAGTTCACTTATCTATTCTAAAAAAACGTTCAAAACCGTGATGACATCACACAATAGCAGAATGCTAGCCTGTTCTGGCCAACAACGGCCTAACCTGTAAGAAATCAAAAGGACATAAGTACTCGTTCATTCGACTTTTGGCCTATAATCTATATTGAACTTGCGGAATCAACAATAAAATCTGTTAATTTAACGACAAGCAGGTGAAAGAGACACATTTAGCCGTTTAGCCCCATAGACTCCCATTCATTCTGCTCTCACCCGCGATCACCTCCAGTGGAATTCTAATGGAACTGCAACCAAGATGATACACAATGGGGCTAATAGGAAGTGTCAAGGCTCTCCGTTAGACGGGCTCTGGCGCACATCAACCGATCACTTGTATAGCATTCACGTAAACACTACATTCAGATTCACCAATAGGAATGAATTCAGTTAGATTGAAACAAAAGCTGTGCATGTAAACAATGAACGGCGACTGCAGAAAGCAAAAGCTAAATCCCGGACATCGACAGCTGGAAAAAGAGGATGGTAACCCCTACTACTCAGCTTTCTCCACATAACAAGAGCCTGCTAGCTTAGCTTGCAAAAAAAGATGGCTGACTAGAATGTTTGTGAAGATGTTTGCTAGACAGTAGGCCGCAAGCAGTGTTGCAGTACTCGAGACTCGGACTCGTCTCGGACTCGACTCATATTTTAATGGTCTTGGTCTTGTCATGGACTCGTGTCCATTTAGACTCGGAATTGACTCGTACTCTAACAATTTTTTTTTTAGGACTCGGAATTATTCCCGAGTCCACTCGAGTTCATTTAAAAATATTTTTCATGATTATTAATGTATGTTAATAAAATATTTCTTTAAATTGATTGACACACCCAGTGATTGGTGATTTTCTAGTGTGCAACTGTGCATTACAAATTGTAATAAAATTACTTTTAACACCACCTACTATGTGCCCTTTTTACCCTAAACTGATCATATTTGTTAAACTCTAAGTAAATTCAGTAAAAAAAAAAAAGGGTTTCTCTAAGTAACTAAAAGTAAATTAGGTAATCAACCCTCACTGGTCTCGGTCTTGACTCGGACTCGACTCTCTTTGGTCTCGGTCTCGACTCGGACTCGACCGTCTCTGGTCTCGGACTCGACTCGGACTCGACTCTCTTTTTACTCGGACTCGACTCTCTCTGGTCTCGGTCTCGACTCGGACTCGACTCTCTCTGGTCTCGGTCTCGACTCGGACTCGACTCTCTCTGGTCTCGGTCTCGACTCGGACTCGACTCTCTCTGGTCTCGGTCTCGACTCGGACTCGACCGTCTCTGGTCTCGGACTCGACTCGGACTCGACTCTCTTTGGACTCGGTCTTGACTCGGACTCGACTCTCTTTGGACTCGGTCTTGACTCGGACTTGACCGTCTCTGGTCTCGGACTCGACTCGGACTCGACCGTCTCTGGTCTCGGACTCGACTCTCTATGGACTCGGTCTCGACTCGGACTTGACCGTCTCTGGTCTCGGTCTCGACTCGGACTCGACCGTCTCTGGTCTCGGACTCGACTCGGACTCGACTCTCTTTGGACTCGGTCTTGACTCGGACTCGACTCTCTTTGGACTCGGTCTCGACTCGGACTTGACCGTCTCTGGTCTCGGACTCGACTCTCTATGGACTCGGTCTCGACTCGGACTTGACCGTCTCTGGTCTCGGACTCGACTCTCTATGGACTCGGTCTCGACTCGGACTTGACCGTCTCTGGTCTCGGACTCGACTCTCTATGGACTCGGTCTCGACTCGGACTTGACCGTCTCTGGTCTCGGACTCGACTCTCTATGGACTCGGTCTCGACTCGGACTTGACCGTCTCTGGTCTCGGACTCGACTCGGACTCGACCGTCTCTGGTCTCGGACTCGACTCTCTATGGACTCGGTCTCGACTCGGACTTGACCGTCTCTGGTCTCGGTCTCGACTCGGACTCGACCGTCTCTGGTCTCGGACTCGACTCGGACTCGACTCTCTTTGGACTCGGTCTTGACTCGGACTCGACTCTCTTTGGACTCGGTCTCGACTCGGACTTGACCGTCTCTGGTCTCGGACTCGACTCTCTATGGACTCGGTCTCGACTCGGACTTGACCGTCTCTGGTCTCGGACTCGACTCTCTCTGGTCTCGGACTCGACTCGGACTCGACTCTCTCTGGTCTCGGTCTCGACTCGGACTCGACTCTCTCTGGTCTCGGTCTCGACTCGGACTCGACTCTCTCTGGTCTCGGTCTCGACTTGGACTCGACTCTTTCTGGTCTTGGTCTTGACTCGGACTCGACCGTCTCTAGTCTCGGACTCGACTCTCTCTGGTCTCGGTCTCGACTCGGACTCGACTCTCTCTGGTCTCGGTCTTGACTCGGACTCGACTCTCTTTGGACTCGGTCTTGACTCGGACTCGACTCTCTCTGGTCTCGGTCTCGACTCAGACTCGACTCTCTCTGGTCTCGGTCTCGACTCGGACTCGACTCTCTCTGGTCTCGGTCTCGACTCGGACTCGACTCTCTTTGGACTCGGTCTTGACTCGGACTCGACCGTCTCTGGTCTCGGACTCGACTCTCTTTGGACTCGGTCTTGACTCGGACTCGACTCTCTCTGGTCTCGGTCTCGACTCGGACTCGACCGTCTCTGGTCTCGGACTCGACTCTCTTTGGACTCGGTCTTGACTCGGACTCGACTCTCTCTGGTCTCGGTCTCGACTCGGACTCGACCGTCTCTGGTCTCGGACTCGACTCTCTTTGGACTCGGTCTTGACTCGGACTCGACTCTCTCTAGTCTCGGTGTCGACTCGGACTCGAGTGAGGTGGTCTCGACTACAACACTGGCCGCAAGGCATCTCACTAGGCCTTGACACAGAGTCGATATCTCCTCTCCTCCACCCCAGATGCAGAGAGATATTGTTCAGTCAGCAGAAGGAGCAGCACCACATGTCTTCTCCCCTCAGGAGAGCCCGTGTAAGGCTCCTCGGTCTCCACGCTCACCCTGCGCCGCTGCACACATGCGCTCACACTCGGACTCAGAGGCCATTCTGGAGGAGAAGGGGGCGGCTGGCAGATCCAGACCCTGTGAGGGACACCGGCCCCCGGAGAGCCTGTTCCTGGACGCCCTCTCGCTGGACCCCCTGAGCGAGGCCGAGGTGCCGCCTCCATCACGTCTGGACAGCGAAAAGAGGTTCTCCCATCTGAACGAAGTAAGAGAATTCAGTTCACACTGCATGATGAGGCACATTTCATATCATGCATTTTTTTTTTAAGGTCTGCTTATAATGTCAGCACTTTTTTGCCATGCACTTTTTTTGTAGTTATCTTGTATGGTATACAGGGGAAACTTGAAAAATTAGAATATCATGCAAAAGTTTCAATTTAAAAGGTGAAACTAATATATTAGATAGACTCATTACATGCAATGTGAGATATTTCAAGCCTTTATTTGTTATAATGTATATAATATTTGATGATTATGGCTTACAGCTATGAAAACCCCAAATTCAAAATTAGAATATTGTGAAAAGGTTTTCATATCTGTCATGTCATATAATACACTGATCTAACCTGGAAGTATTTCTTACAGTCCCCCCATCATTTCATGAAAAAACTCTGTTAATGTTTTAACTGTGTTGTCGTTTTAGGCACTGAATGAGATTTCTGAGAGTGGGGATTCGGCCATTTACCCTGAGGAAGAGAAGAGCAGTGGCAGCCTACTCAGGTACACTCTTTGTTTGCTTAATTTATGCGTTGTGTGAATACAAAGTCTCAGAAATATATAAATACGAATGTGTGTGTGTGTTTATGTGCGAGTCCAGTTATTGATCCAATGCCCATTTATCATTGTCCTTTTCAAAGGTCTCAGTGTTGTTTCGTTTACTGCAAATAAGCTTCAGTGTCTTTTCCTGACTGTCCAACTTTGAAACTGATAAATCGATCTCGCTTTGCCCTTGTTTGAGTGTCAGTTAGCGTCTATGTTTAGACTGTGATGTTGCTGGTGTTTTGGCAACCTCTCAGGAGAATTACAAATGGAAAGTAACAGTTTAATCTCAGGAGGCTGAAGATTAAACTTCCAGCAATATAGAAAGATAACTTCATTAAGGTTTTGTTATAATAATGATACTCCTCCTTTGGGGCTGGCACGTTAAACCCGGCATGCTGTCTACCGAGAGGTATCATCAAAATGCTCCTTAATAGTGGTTAAACGGATCACAAAATCCACGGTTCGGATCACATTGTGGTTTTTGATGCACATGTGGCAAATATAACTTTACTTTCCATTTATTCCTTAAAGGAGTAGTTCACTTTAAAAAAAAAAAAAAAACGTTTGTTGATAATTTACTCGCCCCCATGTCATCCAAGATGTCCATGTCTTTCTTTCTTCAGTCGAAAAGAAATTAAGGTTTTTGATGAAAAGGATTCCAGGATTTTCTCCATATAATGGACGTCAATGGGGTCCAAACGGTTCAAGGTCTAAATGAGAGTTTCAGTGCAGCTGAAAGGGCTTTAAACGACACTATACGATGAATAAGGGTCTTATCTAGCGAAACGATCGCTCATTTAAAAAATAAATAAAAAAGTTTAAGTTTTATAAGCTCAAATGCTCGCCTTGCTCTGTTCTGTGTGACTCTCCTGTTCGAACTCGTTCATCAAAATGAACGAATCTTTTTTCGAGTCATTTCATTCATTTTGTTCGTTGAATGAACCTAATGACTCGACAAAAGATTCGTTCATTTTGAACAGGAGAGTCACAAATGCGCATCACAGAACAGAGCAAGGCGAGCATTTGTGAAAAGTTGGCTATTTATGTTCGCGATTGTGCATCATTCACTCTCAAAAATAAACGTTTTATATATTTACAGTTAGAAATTTACAAAATAAATCTTCATGGAACATGATCTTTACTTAATATCCTAATGATTTTGGCATCAACGAAAAATCAATAATTTTGACCCATATAGTGTATTGTTAGCTATTGCCACAAATATACCCATGTGACTTGTGGCTGGTTTTGTGATCCAGGGTCACATATGATAAAGGGTTAGAGGAACATAGGGTCAACCCTGCAAACATTGACATTTACCCCTCCTGACCCAAAGACAATTCCAAAAGGTTGGCAGCGGCATAATATACTTTGTTTGAGCATTGCATCAATCCCATAAAGCATTGTTTTAAGCTTCGTGAAAGTGTCAGGTATAATGTTTAATAACAGCATTGTAACTTTCCGTAGGGCGAAGTCAGTTTGCTCCATGAGCGACTTCCAGCGTTTAATGGACAGCTCCCCCTTCCTACCAGATAAGAGCAAGCATGGCGAACACATGCGGGACGATGTGACCCCTCCCCTTTCACCGGATGACCTCAAATACATTGAGGAGTTTAATAGTAAGGGTTGGGATCTGCCCACCAGCTCCCTGGCCTCTTGTCCCATCCCTGGCCCAGTAATGCCCTCTCCGGGGATGGAGGCGTGGGTCGAATCCCGAAGGGCCGAGTCGACTTCAGAAGCATTCCAGCCAGCCTCCTGGTTCCTGACCACCAGCGCCACCTTGACCACCAACACCATAAGTAGCCCTGAGTACTGCCAAATGCTCCCGCTCAGAGTGACCCAGGGGGGAGACCAGTTTGGGGTGCACATCCTCCACAGTCCCGCTCGAGGAGAGCGATCAGCCCCAAGCACCTCCGAACAGGAGTACGTGTTCTCCAAGGTGACTCAAGGAGGTGCAGAAGAGGTGTTTGGAGGAACGTGGCCATGTGAGATTAGGAGTCATTTGGAGGCAAGACCTGTAGAAAGTCCATTGATTTGCCCTGCGGTTGGATTTACCTCATCATTAGAGCTGGAGCTGTCTCGCAATCTGAGTGACGACATGAAGGAAAAGGCGTTTGCTATGCGATCATCTGCGTCCGGATCCAGCCCTCCGGAAAGGCAGCTCCGGGACATGGCGTGCCAGACGAATGGTTTCACCACGCGTTGGACGCAAACCACCCAGACCATCAGTGTGGGACTGCAAACGGAGGCTCTTCGCGCCATCACAAGCAGCCCTCACCGGTGTCTAACGCCTAAAGGAGGCTCTACTCCCATCTCATCGCCTTCTAGGAGCCTTAGGAAAATGCAGTACTCGCCAGTCGTACAGGCTAAGTTCGAACGCCCGTGTTGCTCTCCGAAATACGGCTCACCCAAGCTCCAAAGGAAACCCTCAAACGCTGGCAAAGCAGAGCAACCGGTCGGCCAGACTCGCGCTCCCACTCCAACGACCACTTCCCAGCAGCAAAAAGGCAACAGCGAATCCGCTTGGGCTCGTTCCACGACGACTAGAGACAGTCCCGTTCACACCACCATCAACGACGGCCTCTCCAGCCTCTTCAACATCATCGACCACACGCCCGTCGCCTACGACACCAAGTTCAACAAGTCCCCCAGCCGCTCTCGTCCCACTGAAGCAGGGCCAACGGATCCCAAATCTCCCGGTGTTTGTGCCGCGCAGGGGCCTTTAAGAAACTCTCGGGGCCGGTCCCCAAGCCCTGTTCAGCTCATTGTGGAGACGCAGGGCGAGAAAACCCCAGAGGGGATTAGCATCAGACAGGACCTGTCCGCTCCCCCGGGATACACGCTAGCGGAGAACGCTGCGCGGATCCTGAACAAGAAACTACTGGAGCAGAGCTTCAGAGAGGAGAGGAGGCTTTCCGCTTCATCCGCAGCGGCTCCCAACAGAACCGGAGACGCGGAGAAACCTGGATGTCTTGAGGTAACTGAGAGGTTTTTTCATTCAGCTCAGGAGACATAAAGTCAACATGAAATCAAAAATTGTCCATATTTATTTTGTAAGGCGAGATACTACAGGCAAAACAGTGTTTTTTCATGCATCAGTTGACTAGTGGAAAGAAAACATCCAAAATACACTTTTAACTGTATCTTTTAGAGCTCTTTATCTATTTGCATCTGTAGATTTCAATTGACCTATGGCTAAGCCACGCCAATCGTAAATGTCCCGCCCCTTACCATAACTGCAAATAGAGAGCCTAAGACCCTCCCCTTCCGGTCGACCACCATGGGACCTTATTTCGGAAAAATATTGAACGGTAGTCAATGGCGAGAGACAACAAATATTTTGATCTCGTTTGAATTGTGCCCTGAATTACACATATGATGTTTGTCAATTTTAAAGTCAAGAAAGTCGCAGTTTGATGTAAAACTGTTGAGGTATAAGACTACAAACCCCAAAGGCGCACATTTTCTCCTAATGAATGAAGCTAACTTTACTGAGGCTGTCTGTCATTTTTTCTACAGTCTTACGTTATAATCGTAACGTTACGCCGTCCTACCTGAGTGTTTTGTACCAGACTGCACACACACGAGCAGCGGATCTTGTTTCGCTTCCTGGGAGATGTAGTTCATAGAGCGATTTTCAAATAAAACTAAATGTTACTCTTCTGTTGTATGACAAACTGCGACGTTTTTGACTTTCAGAATTATCTTTTAAATTGACAAACATCGTATGTGTAATTTATTCTTATCAATAGTCTGAGGTTTGTTCATATATGTTCATATATAATTATTCCTAAACAGGAATAAACAGTATTTTTTTATATTCTAATATATATATATATATATAAAAATTAAACAATAATTTTGAACCTGGCTTTATATAATGTTCAGGTTTTTGTTCTTGAAATGTATGCAAATTAGTGCACATTTAATTAGATAATGCCTCATTAGGTTTTTTTTGTGCAATTATTAATGTAATCATTCACCTGGTGAAGTATGGTGATAGCTGTTTTTGACCTGGGGTGTCTCGCCTTTAGCAACATTCCTGTTTTTTTCATCAAAATGTTTGAGGATACTGACTTTTGGTTTCAGATGTTAGTGTCTTGGCAAATCTGAGCACAGTTTGAGACATTGTTGAGATCTCTTCTGAAACCCTACAGGACAGACGTGTGAAATTACTGGGGTCTTTTTCTCAGGAAACACGTCTTAGATGCAGGAGACCATAGCAAATGAGATGATCTAATTTGTGATATTGTTCTTTCCTGCGGGTACATAGGCTTTTAGTCATTGTATATATTACGGTATAAATTTGACTGCTTGTTGAAGGTTTTGGTCTTTGGACAATGCGGATTCAAGATACAAAATTATGTTATATGAAAGTATCAAAAATGATCATTCCCAGCTTCCAAATGCTGCCTGAATGCAAGCTTTAGCGTGCTGCTTTTCTGCAATACTAACAGTAGCATAGTCACATGCTGCTTATTGTTTTTTTATTATGCTGTGAAACTAGATTACATAATTTCTTTGGATACAGGATGTTCTAATTCACTGTAATAAAGTTGTATCCAGTTTTTGATGCCTGCCAAACTCTATCCATTACGAAGATTAATCCCTCACATGTCCACAGAGAGCAGCGTCAGCGCACAAACCCATGATGCCCTGTTAATGCCAAAGACACATTTACAAAGATTTTATTATCAAAGATGGTTGTTTGTGTCGTGAGCAGTGTATGCATCTGGGATTTGTGTTTTAAACGTCATGGATATTACTGGGCATTAATACATGCATTACATCAGAACTTTAGTCATATTTTGCCTGTCCATCATCTCTATTCATTTTAAATTGAAGCGATGGTAGATTAGGAGTTTTCACACTGTAAAAATGAATATGCTTTATCTAATCAATAAAATTGTGGCAACAGATTACAAGCAATATTATTTATTAAATTGAACAAATTAGAATTGAGTAATAGTTAATCAAATTAATATTCTAATTAATTTTAATTTGTACAATTTAATTAATAATATTGCTTGTAATATGTTGCCACAATTTTATTGATTAGATAAAGCATTTTTTTTTTCAATGCACAAGTAAAACTATATTTCACAGAGTTACTGTATATAAGGGTGAAAAGAATCACAAAGACGTGTCCAGATCACATTTCACCCCAAATTATACAACCCCAATATTTCACAACAAATGGCATATACTCATACTCATATATCTATATATATAGTCATATATCTTTAAGTATCATACATATATACAGTATATATATATATATGAAGAGTTCAGATGCAAAAGCCTCTAAGTGCCAATTGAAATTTTCTTCTAAAATGATCATTTTTTATCAAGCTTGTATATTTAAGTTCAGTAATTTCACTTAAATGGCAATAAAAATTACCTATTAATTGTCATTTAATTGAAATTACTGAACTTAAATATACAAGTTTGATAAAAATGGTCATTTTAGAAGAACATTTCAAATGGCATTTAGAGGCTTTTGCATCTGAACTCTTCATATATATATATATATATATTGCACTGTGACATTATTGATAGCAATACAAACTAATATTTATATTATTTATTTAAATTGTTTATATATGCATTACATTATTATATTATATTATATTATATTATTGATTTTAATTGATTAAATTATAATTATTACATTTGGAGGAGAAATATGACCTGGACAGGTTTTAATCTCCGAGATATGCTACGATATAGTGTTGTGATGTTAAACTGTAAAGGACAGCGAGGCTGCTTTTCCAGGTTGTACCGGCCGGATGAGCGATGTAGTGCTAACCAGAGTCTGATGTGCTTGTGTTATTTTGACAAGTGTGTTTACTCCTGTTTTTCCGGGTTGCCTCCAGAACCACACTGTCTTACTAACTGCACCCTGGGGACTGTAACGCAGCTTGTGCTCGCCGTGCAGTAAGTGCCACCGATCCTACTCGACCTTTGACCTCACAGTGACCTCACTAGTCTCACTGATTTTAATGGGATTTCTCTCACCGCATGCCACGCAGTTTCTAGACACTGTTATCACCGCTATAGGCATTATTGAAATATTGTACGTGCTTCGTTGTGGTCACACTTTTTTAGTCCTCATGTAGGTGTGAGCATGCCCATCGTCTGATATTAACTGAATAACCAGTCATCCAAAAAGCTATCAGAGTTTGATGATCATCCCAAAACGTGAGGTGGAATTTCATAAGCCAAAACACAAGAAACTTTGGCTGATATGCAGTGGCTCAAAAATAATAATCATTTCAAAGAACGTTAACACAAGCAAAAGTGACACATGTTTTAAAGGGGTGGTGTAATGCCCTTTTCACAAGATGTAAAATACATTTTTGATGACCCCTGAGTGTGTGTGTGTGTGAAGTTTTAGCTCAAAATACCCCACAGATAGTTTATATAGCAAGTTAAAGTTGTCACTTTTTGAGGGTTAGCAAAAACGCACCGTTTTAGTGTCTGTCCCTTTAAATGCAAATGAGCTACTGCTCCCAGCACAGGGGGCGGAGCTACAACAGTGTCCTCTTAGCTCGCAGACTGTATAAAACTATAAAAGATAGTATTTTAAATGAAGACTAAAAGTATTTGCACACTTCTTAAAGTGACTTAAGTGACACTGTATATCAAACTCAAATGTGGCTTTTTGGATGGCGTTACCATTTTGACTATTAATATTTAATCACTTAACTTGACATTTTTCGTAGGTCTTTTGGCTGTTAAGTGTGTCTGTGTTTGTAATTGGATTATTTTTGTCCATTTCTTAACCTCAGCAGCCCTACTGATGGAGACCACACCATAACATCTGGTTTACTGTACTCTACTGTACTGTCAGGTGTTGTTAACAGGACGTGAGCATGAGTTGTGGTGTGTGTAGGGTTCATTGGCTGCTGTGTGTGTTGATTGTGCCGTTTAACACCTGCTGCTAACGCTGGGTCTCATTTCTTCACTTCTAACAACAACTTAATGCTTGGTTGAATTTTTTTAACATTCAATTAATATTTTAATATTTAAAATTGCCTTCAATCTTTATAATTTTAGTAGTTTTTGTCATTTTTATTAAATTATTTCCATTTTAGTTTTTGTCAATTTAATACTGTAATTGTAAGTTAGTTTCCAATTTTTTTTAATTTATATTTTATTTAATTTCAGCTTGATTTCAAATAACATAAATCATTTTTAACCAGATTTCTCATTAGTTTTAGTTGTCTGGTTTGATGATGTCACTGGAATTCCATAGAACTCCATTTAAATTCTCTTTGCATGAGCTTCAAAGTCTCCGAAAGTTCAAAAACCGAAAGCAGATTCATATAGACGTACAGTAGTAAATCCCTGTTTCTTAATTATTCAAAGCACAGAAAATATCCACCTCTCATGCTGAAATCTCATTCATTTTTAATGATCGAGAGAATTGTTCAGAATAAATGAAGCTCAAAAATGTGTATTTCCTCAAAAGCCGACATTCAGTCCAAAACAAACTGAATATTCTTCTTTTCTATCTGACACAGAATGGATGTTTATCGATTTTAGTTAAATCTGTAAAAGCACAATTACTTTCAGACCAGTGTTATTTTATTATTAGATGCTATCATACTATATTTTGAATTAATTTTATTTTTAGTTCATTGCCAAGGCAACATTTATATTTTCTATATAAGGTTTTTGTATAAGGTTCAATTTATAAGTTTTTTAAGGTACAGTTATCCATGTACTATTTTATTTTAAATAACTTCTTTATATTTCTATTTAGTTTTATTTATAGTATTATAAAGCTATATTTATTTTTAGATTTTCAGTTTCCATTTCAATTTAGTTTATTTTTTTTATTAGTTTTTTAAGTTCTTTTATTTAGCTTTCATTTATTTGTATTTCTTTTTTAGTTTTACTAGTACTAGTACTTTAACTTGTTTTATTTTAGGAAAGAAAAGGCAACATTTCTTTTTTCAACAACACATTTTTTTGTGACAGTTTTTTAAATATTTTATTTAACTTCAGCTTTATTTAATGTATTTTAATTTCAGTTTTAGTAAGTCTACTTCATCAAGTAGTACTAGAATATGGCCTATTTTATTTTACGTCAGCTTTATTTTTAAATAACGATAATGATTTTTAATAGTTCGACTTTAGCTTTATTTATAGAATTATTTAACATTTCAAGTTAGCTTTTAGATTTAGATCATTTTTCATTTTAATTTAGTTATGTGCTTTTGTTATTTTTAAGTACTTTTATTTAGCTTTAATTTATTTGTATTTCAATTTTAGTTTTACTAGTACTAGTACTTTAACTTGTTTTATTTTAAGAAAGACAAGGCAACATTTCTGTTTTCAACACATTTTTTGTAACAGTTTTAAAAAATGATTTAACTTTAGCTTTATTTAATACATTTTTATTTCAGTTTTAGTAATTCTACTTCATGTAGTACTAGAATATGGCATATTTAATTTTACGTCAGCTTTATTTTTAAATAACGATAATGATTTTTAATAGTTCTACTTTAGCTTTATTTATAGAATTATTTAACATTTCAAGTTAGCTTTTAGATTTAGATGATCACTTTTCATTTTAATTTAGTTATGTGCTTTTGTCATTTTTGTCAGATTTAGTTTTTTAGTATTTCTATTTAACTTTCATTTATTTGTATTTCAAGTTTAGTTTTAGTAGTTGTTTTATTAACTTTATAGTAGTTGTTTTATTTACTTGTTTTATTTTGGTAAAGGGAAGGCAACATTTCTTTTTTCAACACATTTTTTGTAACAGTTTTTTTTAAATATTTTATTTAACTTAAGCTTTATTTAATACATTTTTATTTCTTTTTATTTACATTTTTATAGCTTTATTTATAGAATTATTTAACATTTCAAGTTAGCTTTTAGATTTAGATGATCACTTTTCATTTTAATTTAGTTGTGCTTTTGTCATTTTTGTCAGATTTAGTTTTTTAGTATTTCTATTTAACTTTCATTTATTTGTATTTCAAGTTTAGTTTTAGTAGTTGTTTTATTAACTTTATAGTAGTTGTTTTATTTACTTGTTTTATTTTGGTAAAGGGAAGGCAACATTTCTTTTTTCAACACATTTTTTGTAACAGTTTTTTTTAAATATTTTATTTAACTTAAGCTTTATTTAATACATTTTTATTTCTTTTTATTTACATTTTTATAGCTTTATTTATAGAATTATTTAACATTTCAAGTTAGCTTTTAGATTTAGATGATCACTTTTCATTTTAATTTAGTTGTGCTTTTGTCATTTTTGTCAGATTTAGTTTTTTAGTATTTCTATTTAACTTTCACTTATTTGTATTTCAAGTTTAGTTTTAGTAGTTGTTTTATTAACTTTAGTAGTTGTTTTATTTACTTGTTTTATTTTGGTAAAGGCAAGGCAACATTTCTTTTTTCAACACATTTTTTGTAACAGTTTTTATTTAACTTCAGCTTTATTTAATACGTTTTTATTTCTTTTTATTTACATTTTTATAGCTTTATTTATAGAATTATTTAACATTTCAAGTTAGCTTTTAGATTTAGATGATCAGTTTTCATTTTAATTTAGTTATGTGTTTTTGTCATTTTTATCAGTTTTACTTTTTTTAGTATTTCCTTATTTATTTGTATTTAAATTTTAGTTTTAGCAATTCTAGTAATTCAACCTATTTATTTGAGTTTTTCAGCATTTAACCTTTCCATCCAATATTTTATTTCAGCCTTATTTCTATTAACAAATATTTTTTTTTTTTATGTTTTAGTTAACAATAACAACAATGTTGCGGACCAACTAACTTGACTCCAAATACCAGCCTTTCCTGCAGAAGCTCAGAGTTTGAAAGCCTACATGTTTTCTTCCTTGACTGCAGGATTTGCCCCGTTCCTCAGTGGCTCCACCTCTGGACTCCCGTTTCCTTCGACCGGCTCGTCCCGCTAACCGTCGACCCCCGTCCCGCTGGGCCGCCCACTCGCCCTCATCCTCGCCCAAACACACAGTGAGGTTCCTCTTCCCCTCGGCTCAGGCCGTCCCGGAGACCGAGGAGCCCGGGCAGGAGGTTTCCTCACACACGTAACCAGCCTAGATACATCCTTTTGCACTTCCCCCCTTTTAGTTGTCAAGTGTGAATATGAATTGGAATTTAGAGCGCATTATTGTTTCACTTGTGAAAGGTGCGCAGAAATCGAAGCCCCTCTATTATATGCTTTGACTTTCCTTTACCATCCCCCGTTCCAGCCTGACCACACGTACGCACACCGCCGGAGCGACGGAACCATCGAGAACCTTTCTCAGAACCATTGAACTGCCACTAGAGGGCAGAGTTCTGTGAGCACCAGCTGAACTCAAAACATTCTAGAAGTTCCGTTTTGGAATTCTCAAGAATCTGGAATGTACTGACGCAAAACACAGCAAAGTGTTCCATAAGAGGTGCCTACACACACGTGACCTCGCAACGGTCCCGTACTCGTGTGTGTGTCAATGTACATGTATGCAATACATATGACTTTATATGTGTTGGTCGTAAAACATCGAACTTCTTTTCAGACGTTCTGATACTGGATAGTAATAATATTTGTCAGAACAGCATAAAAGTTTACATGCATTTACGTTTCTTAATTTCGGAGGGTTAAATAATCCCGTGTTAAATTATGTTCTGTGTTGTATATATAGTTTATAAAACTATTTTCTTATTTTTCTCGTACATCCCATTTTGTTCGGAAACCTTTGATGCTTGAATTTAAAAAGACTTTGTAAGGAGAATTTGACTAAAGGAGAAAACCACACACTCTTAGCTCGACAGGGACGAATGATATATGATGTCAATCATAATGTATTTTAAAACCCAATGTAAAACTGAATGTTAAATGATGACAGGAGAGTATATTGACACTGATTATACTTATGCACATTTCCCTAGTCACAAAACCCTGAAGGAATATGCACGGGATTAGTTGGAACTAAGCTGTTATAACTAAAACGAACCGTAAAGGATAGTGGGGTTAACCAGGGGTTAAAAAGACAACCAGGGTTAAAGGAGTATCACTTTTAAAAAAACTTTTGCTGATAATTTACTCGCCCCCATGTCATCCAAGATGTCCATGTCTTTCTTTCTTCAGTCGAAAAGAAATTAAGGTTTTTGATGAAAACATTTTCTCCATATAATGGACTTCAATGGGGTCCAAACGGTTCAAGGTCTAAATGAGAGTTTCAGTGCAAACTGTTCAAAGGGCTTTAAACGATTCCAGACAATGAATAAGTGTCTTATCAAGCGAAACGGTCGCTCATTTAATAAATAACAAAGTTTAAGTTTTATAAGCACAAACGGTCGCCTTGCTCTGTTCTGTGATGCGCGTTTGTGACTCTCCTGTTCGAACTCATCCATCAAAATGAACGAAACTTAAAAAGATTCGTTCATTTTGATGAACGAGTTCGAACAGGAGAGTCACGAACGCGCATCACAGAACAGCAAGGCGAGCATTTGACCTTATTAAACTTAAACTTTGTTATTTATTTATTAAATGAGTGATGACAAGACCCTTATTTGTTGTCTGGAATCGTTTAAACCCCTTTGAACAGTTTGCAGTTTGCACTGAAACTGTCTTTTGGTCCTTGAACCATTTGGACCCCATTGAAGTCCATTATATGGAGAAAATCCTGGAACTTTTTCATTAAAAACCTTAATTTCTTTTCGACTGAAGAAAGAAAGACATGGACATCTTGGATATTATGGGGTGAGTAAATTATCAGCAAAAGTTTTTTTTTTTCAAAAGTGAACTACTACTTTAAATTTTACAAAATTTACTAATATCTTAACCCTTTATCTAAACCCAAATTTGGGTCAAATATGGTCAAACCCAAATGCTGGGTTAAAAATTTTATTCATAAATTTACAGTTGAAAGTTGAAAAATTTGAAATTACATTTTTAACCCAACATCTGGGTTTGTCCATATTCGACCCAAATTTGGGTTAAAACAACCCAGCATTGTTTAGAGTGTAAGCTGATAATCCTATCTTTAATTTGTTGTTCTTGGTTAAAAATGACCGGCCTTTTAAAACGGCTTCTCTCATAATATACTATATTAGCACCAAATAATGGATTTGGCATTTGTCAACTCAATAAATGAGGTACACAAGCTCAGATAAAGGAGGCCGACGATCAATACGTTCCAAAATGAAATGCAAAAGCTGTCCTAATTGAAAGTTGATCAAAAAGATCAAACCCAGTTTGAGTCCGATGCAATAACATTAACTATCATTTTCAGGAAAACGACCAGAACACGACATGAGGGTTAATCAACATCCCGAATCATATTTCGATTGATTCATGATGTATGTTCTTTTTATATTGGGATGCTTTAGGATTGGTTCCACACATGATCAATATTCCACTGGCGTCCTGTGCACATTTCTCCGGGATGTGTGTACTAGGGTTCGGACAGCGGTTGTGCAGATATCATGTTTGATATGCATGCCTTTAAACACTAGCACTTTAGTGCATGATCTCAGACGCTGTTGTACCTTGTGATAAAGCTCATGATTTAAGCCACCACACACACACACACACACCGTGTGGCGACTCGTGTCATTTTTTGGTTGCCATTGACACAATTAAGAACACTTTTTAAGCCCATTATTGTTCCTGTTATGGTCTTTGTATAGATGTTATTATGAATTCAGATGTTTCTTTTCTTTGGAGGAAAAAGAAAAAAATTATGAATGTTTTAAATAAAGTCACTGATGTCTAATGATAGAGTGTTCAAATTGGTAATAAATTGAATGTGTATTTACAAAAAATGTGTTTGATTTATTTGTTTCAAATAAAAAAGTATGCAAAATATAACGATTTTTTAGCAATGATGCAAATGGATTAAAAGTCACAGTGAAGACATTTGTAATGTTTCAAAAGATTTCCATTTCAAATAGATGCTGTTCTTGATTCAAAGCATCATTTGCAACTATTTGCAACATTGATGATAATTAGAAATGTTTCTTGAGCAGCAACTCAGATTTCAGATTTCTGAAGGATCATGTGACTGAAGACTGAACCCCATCCTCCTGTCACAGCAGGTTTGAGTTTATGTTTGTTAGCTGATCAAATGATTATATGTGAAGAGTTTTATGATCTCTTTTTGAAGCATAAAAGTGGTTGTTGCGTAGAGGGACAGAAAGCTGTCAGATTTCATCGTGTTCTGAAAGTCTTAGTTTCGTTTTTGGGTGCACTGTCCCTTTAAAACTTTCAAAGGCAGTTTGAGGACGCGCGCGCGCATTTGTGCAGGCATAGGGTCGCTGTAAGGAGATTTCCCAGGACTATCAAATCCTTTCATTTCAGTGTAACACCGTGTTCAGAGTGAATGTGTGTTGAGATTAAAGCACTGTGTCATTATAGACTCATCCAGCGCTTGAGAGGGTCTTATTTTATACTCTTATTCTAACGGCACCTGAGAGATAAACATGGCTTTTCTTTCAGCTCTTATATAATCACAGCATCTGGACTTCTGGAACTGCTGACACTTATGTTTCAGCGACGGCATCTATATTGCGTGTTTGTTAGTATTACATCACTGCAGTTTTCATTTCATATGATTTTTTAAACGAGCACTAGGCTAAATGTGCTGAAGAATTTACATTATATTCCATTCACACGTATTTAACACCCATGATTAATAGGCTATTATTTTTTATTTAAGCTTCATGTGCTACTTAATTGAGTTATTGACTGGAGGCAAGTGTAGAGTTTATTACAAATAAAAACGTGAAACAAACATGGCGTGGCCAGGACACATGGCAAACATGAGGGCTTAAAAGGAGTAGTTCACTTTTAAAAAAAAAACTTTTGCTGATAATTTACTTCAGTCGAAAAGAAATTAAAACATATAATGGACTTCAATGGGGTCCAAATGAGAGTTTCAGTGCAGCTTCAAAGGGCTTTAAACGACACCAGACGATGAATAAGGGTCTTATCTAGCCAAACGATCGCTCATTTAAAAAATGTTTTAAGTTTAATAAGCTCTTTCGTGCCATTTGGTTCATTCCACGAACGAAATGAACAAGTTGACACGGAAAAGATTCGTTCATTTCCATGAACGAGTTTGAATTGGAGAGTCACGAATGCATCATTAAAGCTCCATAAGAAAATTTGTAATGAAATACCCCAAAATCACTTGCACAGTGTGATATATTTCCTGCAGTTTTGTACTTGCAATATCCCAAAAATCTCCAAAGTTCTTTTATTTCAGACTTTTATTTTAAATAATTGGCCGTCCAGGAAAAAAATGTCGCCAGTCAATGACGCAATATCCGCATTATCCTCGTTTCCGCTCGTACCGCGATGATGTAACCATGGTGACAGACGTGGCCAACTGCGTAGTCGTGAGTAACGTTAGCGGCACCCAGTTCTTGTTTCGTTCAAACATAGACC
>NW_024121101.1:595836-655836 GCF_016745375.1 Pimephales promelas
ATAGAGGTTAGTTTAGGTATAGAGTTTAGGTATAGAGTTTAGTATAGTTATAGAGTTTAGTTTAGGTATAGAGTTTAGTATATGTATAGAGTTTAGTTTAGGTATAGAGTTTAGTATAGGTATAGAGTTTAGAATAGGTATAGAGTTTAGTTTAGGTATAGAGTTTAGGTATAGAGTTTAGTATAGGTATAGAGTTTAGGTATAGAGTTTAGTATAGGTATAGAGTTTAGTATATGTATAGAGTTTAGTATAGGTATAGAGTTTAGGTATAGAGTTTAGAATAGGTATAGAGTTTAGTATAGGTATAGAGTTTAGTTTAGGTATAGAGTTTAGTATAGGTATAGAGTATAGGTATAGAGTTTAGGTATAGAGTTTAGTATAGGTATAGAGTTTAGGTATAGAGTTTAGTATAGGTATAGAGTTTAGTTTAGGTATAGAGTTTAGGTATAGAGTTTAGTATAGGTATAGAGTTTAGGTATAGAGTTTAGTATAGGTATAGACAGGGTTCGTACGGGTGCTTGAAATCCTTGAAAATGCTTGAATTTTGATGTTGTGTTTTCAAGGTTTGAAAAGTGCTTAAATTTTGGATAAAATGCTTGAAAGTGCTTGAAATTGTAACTGTTTCTTTCACAACAAATACCTATCTGACTGAATATGTTGTTTATTAAATGGCGAAATAAATCGTTTGCTGCGGCCCGAGCGCGTTTGTTACCGGCGCCCCCCGCAGCGTTGGCCTGGTTTCACACTCAACTTGATTCTATCAAATCCTGGTGCGTTTGCGTGCATCTTACGTCATCACAAACGTGCACGACGCATGATAGAAAACAGAACACGGGTCAATATATTGTGTTGTTATTATGCGCAGCTGAGTGAACAACAGGTTTACTGTGTCTGTGTATCGCATTTGGCTCTCTGCTGCTTGCAAACGCAGGAGACAGTGGACTTCTAATAATGTGTTAGCCTGAGTCCACGCGCTATATGTGTGTGCACTGTAGACTTACTCTCGCTCGTATCCAAGGTAAATCATCAACACTATCATCCTTATACATGTGTTTTTATTTTACATCATAATCATCTAAAAGTAAAACGCATGCACAGGTCACTTTACTAAGTGCGCACCCGAGTCCTGTCCGTGATTCTTTCACATTCACGCGAACCGCGGCATGGTTCGGGAGCAGCCGAACTCGGAACACCTCTCGGATTCGGTACCTGAGGCAAAATGACTAAATATGCAGCGCGAATTATAAATTTCTAACTCTAAACAATTGGCCTCTGAACCAGCTGATAAAATCTTCATTTGATTCGATCCGTGATACAACCTGACGCTCGATCAAATGAACCGATCGCATTTTACTGATGCAAAGGACGCGCGTGCACCGTGATCTTGGTGTTTCAGTGTGTACCGCCGCTACCGCGGCTGTGGTAAGTTGTAACATATTAAATAATGACGCAGTTACAAGGTGTGTATAATATAGGTGTATATAACTGCTTAGTCAACATTAACAGTAGCTGCTGTACGGTTTTCATACTGCTGCTCTCCTTCTAGTCACTTCTGAACTTGACACAACTGATTCTGAACGTCTCTTGAAAGCTCCAGGTGACGGGTTGCCAGATATCACAAAAAGAGCAGAACAAGGCCCTTAAAAAACGAAGTATAATAAGCAGACATGGCAAAAAATGTCTGATGAACACATTTAAATGAACACGTTTAAACATAATAGTATTGCTAATATTATCCTACCAAATTAAAAAGAAGTTACTAAATTATTATGAATAGAATAGTTCAAAATAAAATATTTAGATATTATAAACTGATTGATAAGGTAAAGCAATAACATGAGATTGAAAAATGATTCAGCAACACTTTATTTCAAGTTTAATTGCACCTATGAGTTGTATATTGAGTGCCTATGAGCACCTATGAGTGTTGTAATATCAGTCAGTTGGGGGAATTTCTTCTAAAAGTTAATATGTTTTTTTCACTATATTTAGCTATCAAAATAGTTTGCCAAATAAATTATTTGCCAAATAAGAGTCAAACAAGGAAAATAACTTTTCATTTCTGAAGTATTTGGGTTTATTTAGTATACAAAGCCCTTTATGATGATTTTTGGAGAATAACTACATGTATAAATAACTATAACGTGAAATATATCGTTACCGTGAAATAAAATTAGTCATACCGTGAAACAGAATTTTGGTCATACCGCCCACCCCTACTGCATGTCATTTGGATCAAATCCTCTAACAACATTTTGAAAAATAAAACCTGTGTTTTGCTTCAATATCTGATCCTTCTGCTATTACGAAACACAATTTTGCCTGTTTATTTCATACTATCTCTTTTAATGTGGAAAAACCGCAAAATAATATGTATTGGTTTGTAATTTACGGTGAATAAGGTCCTGGAAAAAACTTTAAAATGGACCTTGAAAGTGCTTGAAAAGTGCTTGAATTTGACCTTGGAAAAGGTGTACGAACCCTGTATAGAGTTTAGCATGAATAACATTATTTTTAATTCAAAAGACTGATTATATTTTTGTTGAAATATGATCTTTATATACATCTTTCAACATACATAAACATAATTGAAAAAAACTTGACAGACCTTATCAGATATGTTTTATTTCATAAAAACATAAACAGAACAGTATGCGCAAATATTGTTGTTAAACTACTTAAAATGACTCTTAAAAATGAAATAATGAAGTGGTTTTAGTTTTACATTCCCCTTGTCGACAATAAAATAGGTTGTAGTAAAATGAAATTATGTTAGCATGATTAGCATGCTGCTAACACAATTATCATGTTGCTAGCTTGCTACTAGCATGATTTAAAACGTTAGCACGTTTTAGCAAGTTGCTTACACGATTAAACACATTGCTAGCATGTTTTGACATGGTGCTAGCATGATTTAGCAGGTTAGCATTATTTAGCACATTGCTAGAATTATTTAGCATGATTAACATATTGTTAGCATTTTTAGCATGTTTCTTACATGATTTAGCACGTTTCTAGCATGAATAACATGTTGTTAGCATGTGGCCTGCATGATTAAACATGTTGACATGTGAGTTGGCATGTTGCTAGCATTATTTGAACAGTTGCTAAGCTACAATTATGAATGAATTTCACAAACAAGAAAAGAAAATCAGAATGGGAAAAAAATACTGTAACGCATCACAAAAGAATGTACAAATTTTGTGCAATCCTGAGGTGAGCTATCTTGACAACACTTCTTTTTAATTTTTGTTTGTTTTACCTGAACTATGGGCAGAGTAACACCCCTCAGATCTGATCTAGGAGAACCAGCACCGGTTCTGAGCCCAAACCCAAAGTCTTTAATGCACACAGGGTGACAGCGGTGTCCCGGCTTGAGGAAGAGCCGCCGTCTAACATCTTTGGCTGAACAGCACTTCCACGACCTTGGGGTCAGCCAGGGTTGAGAGGTCACCCAGGTCTTTTTCGTTGCGTGCGATCTGTCGCAGAACTCGCCGCATGATCTTACCTGCGGGACGGGTGAAAGCCTTGAGTTTCAGGAGCAAAGGCAAACGCAAGGAGGAATTGAGGATGATACCAGTACCTGAACGTGTTTTGGGAAGCCCTGGAGCATTCTGGATGAAATCTGGGGTTGCTATTGGTCCGATCTTCTCCCTCACTAAATGACAAATCCACACTAAAGTTAGCAGGTGTCAAATATATTCAGATGAGTTTTAGATGTCTATCTGAAGTCTGAGTGTAATAGTGTTTAATCTGATCGTCTGACCTTTTCTCTTGAGTTCCTCTGTCAGTGTGCGGTTGAACTCGTTGTGCTCTTTCAGTGTGATGAAGCAGTACAGACACTCTCCCTTCACAGCATGAGGCCGACTGACCACTGCAGCTTCAGCCACTGACGGGTGATCGGACAGAGCCGCCTCGACCTCAGCCGTGCTCAACAGGTGACCTGAGAGAAGACGTTTAGAGGTAAAAACGATATAAATACTGTTCGTTTTCTCACACAAACCGCTCGTTTCGTGTCTTAGGCCATTTCGTGTCTTGAGTCATTACATTATGTTTAATCTGGACTTCTCTGTGCATGCTCTTTGAGGTGGTGACCATAGACCTCCATTATATGACTGATAGACATGAACGGTTTGACCTAAAACTATCAAAATTGAAAATACTGTGGAAACAAAGACACCTACATCTTGGATGCACTTGAGGTAAGATAAAACATACCAAAAATTAATTTCAAGGTGAACTATCCCTTTAACTGTTATTCAGCAATGATGCATTGAAATGATCAAAAGTGACAAAGATTTCTATTTCAAATAAATGAGGTTCTTAAAGAATCCTAAAAAAATTGTATCAGTGTTTCCACAAAAATCTGAATTATTTAACATCTGAAATGTTGATCTTGAGCAGCAAATCATCATATTCGAGTGATTTCTGAAGGATCATGTGACGGTAATGATGCGTGCTAAACATTTCAGCTTTGATCACAGGAATAAATTACATTTCACTATACATTCAAGTAAAAAAATATTTAGAGTTGTATTAATATTTCATAAATTTATGGTTTGTACTGTATATTTGATCAAATAAATGCAGCCACAGTGCCATGAGAAAGTATTTGCTCTGTTCTGAATTTCTCTCTCTCTCTCTCTTGCATTTAATTGCAGTTAAAATGTTGAAATATACAGTAGTCAAGATTTAAAGTGGATCAAAACCTTTTATCAAAGTTATACATGAATCTTGTCTCAGGACAACTTTGAACTTTTTTATCTTCAAATTAGTGCCAGACCGATATATCGGCAGACCGATATTATCGGCCGATATTAGGCATTTTCTAAAATATCGGTATCGGCAGTTATAATGGCCGATAAATGAATATTTCAAAAATAAAATAAAAACGGACGAAACACGCTTGAACCATGTCATGAGTGTCGGAGTTGTATAGTTTGTCCACCAGAGGGCGCTCTACACCATTCCTGTTGGCAACACTCGTTGAGTTGGTCACGATACATACATTGCTTGAATAACAATTAAAAGAACATCCCCATCAGTTCTCTTAACTCAAATAAGCATGACTAAATTTGTGACTATCATGTCCAGTTTTAAATAAATAAATAAAATATCGGCCGATATATCGGAATATCGGATTTTAAAACCCAAAAATATTTGTATCTGTATCGGCCTTCAAAATCCTTTATCGGTCGGGCTCTACTTCAAATGTTGACTACTGTATATACCACACACACACACACACACACACACACATATATATATATATATATATATACCATCTAATACCCCTAAAGATAACCAACCTTATTTACTTCTAAATAACTGTCCTGTATTTATTTTACATATATTTTGTATACAGTTTGAAATAATGTCATAAAACGCCATATTATAGATTCTGGAAGTTAAGTGCCATTTCATGTTGTCATTAAGAGAAGGCAAAATAATATAAAATGGCATTTCTAAGCACCAGGTGGCGGCACTGAAACATCATCATCTCTCAAGGTCTCACCTGAGACATTCAGCATGTCGTCGATCCGGCCGGTGATCCAGTAATATCCGTCCTTGTCCCGCCGGCAGCCTGAGGACACAACCACACTTACAGCAACGCTGCCAAAGTCACCATTTCTTTATGTTTATGAAATATTGCAGAATTAATTATAATTAATTTAACTTTTTTTTTTTTATTCATGTGCCTTGTAATCAAAATTAATCTTGTAATTAATCAAAATATCTTCTTCTCCCTCTTGCAGTTTTTCCTCTGAGGACGAGGGCGGGGCAACCTGTTCTGTCACTCACACCAGATCCACCAATAGCAAACCACAGCCATCCAATCAATTCCTCATGGACAAAATCAAGCCCCGCCCACATTTGTTCTTGCTCCAGAAGCCGTTTCACTCGGATATACGTCACAATAGGGAATAACAGACTATCGCAACTTCCGTTTCAATACGACTTTAATTGAGATGTATGTACCATATCATAATTTGTCCCTTAGATTAGACCTTAATGTCTTTGTTATTTTTTGATAAACATATAAAGTAACCTTACCATTTGAAATTACATAAGATTTTTTTAATTAGTGACTTTTATTGGTCCCACTTTATATTAAATGGCTTTAAGTCCTATGTACTTACAATGTACTTATTGTGTTCGTGTTGTATTGTAAAACACACTTTTGCTGCTATTGAGATGTGATACGGGAAGTAGCCATCAGAGGATGGGTACATGATGGGGGCCATGAAGGGATGGACATGGTCAGAAACAATGCTCAGGTAGGCCGTGGCATTTAAACGATGCCCAATTGGCACTAAGGGGCCTAAAGTGTGCCAAGAAAACCA
This sequence comes from Pimephales promelas, assembly GCF_016745375.1. Next base: position 602,181 of record NW_024121101.1, read on the forward strand.
TTACACCACCACCACCAGCCTGCACAGTGGGAACAAGGCATGATGGATCCATGTTATCATTCTGGTTACGCCAAATTCTGAATGTTTAACAGAAATCGAGACTCATCAGACCAGGCAACATTTTTCCAGTCTTCAACTGTCCAATTTTGGTGAGCTCTTGCCAATTGTCGCCTCTTTTTCCTATTTGTAGTGGAGATGAGTGGTACCCGGTGGGGTCTTCTGCTGTTGTAGCCCATCCGCCTCAAGGTTGTGTGTGTTGTGGCTTCATTGCATACCTCGGTTGTAACGAGTGGTTATTTCAGTCTAAGTTGCTCTTCTATCAGCTTGAATCAGTCGCCCATTCTCCTCTGACCTCTCGCATCAACAAGGCATTTTCTCCCACAGGACTGCCCCATACTGGATGTTTTTCCCTTTTCACACCATTCTTTGTAAACCCTAGAAATGGTTGTGTGTGAAAATCCCAGTAACTGAGCAGATTGTGAAATACTCAGACACCAACAACCATGCCACGCTCAAAAGTGCTTAAATCACCTTTCTTTCCCATTCTGACATTCAGTTTGGAGTTCAGGAGATTGTCTTGACCAGGACCACACCCCTAAATGCATTGAAGCAACTGCCATGTGATTGGTTGATTTAGATAATTGCATTAATGAGAAATCGACAGGTGTTCCTAATTATCCTTTAGGCGAGTATGTACACAATAAGTAAAATGTAAGTACATAGTACTAAGTCACTTAGTATAAAGTGGGACACTTTTATTTAATAGCAAACATAAAGGATTATGTTTTTGTTCTGTAAGAAAAATCGCCTCATTCATTTTACCAATGTGAGAATGTAATTAGTGACATTTTAAGTAACATTCACCGGTGTTCTGACAATTCATGCTACCCATCGAGATTTGCTACTTACCGGTTATGCGCATGTGCAGACTTTTTTTTTTTTTTTAATTTATTTATTTATTTTTTTTACATTTTCCTGTTATAATCTATAATTTCCCTTTAAAAAATGCTTACTACCATATGAATATTTGTACGGTCAGCCAGCTGAAAAGGAATAACTGAAAGTTTCAGTTACTATAAGAAAAGGTGTACTTTGACAAGTCAAAGATGAATATTTGATGATAATTTTTACTTTTCACACCGTTTTAAAAATAAAAACAGTAGTCCACAGTATACAGTAGCTACTCATAACTTAGAATTGTATTATAATTGTATTTCATACGACTTTAATCGGCATTCTGTGATCAATTCGCGCTACGGTAGCATTTTTCGACAAGGCAGCAAAAATTGGCAGAACACCGGCACTGGTTATGAAGTGGATGTGTTTGTGTATTACCATCTCCTGTCACATAGAATCCCGGGAACTTTCTGAAGTAGGTGCTCTCGAAGCGCTCCTGATTCCCATACACACCCCTCATGATTCCCGGCCAGGGCTTCCGGAAAACCTGAGACACAATACACTCTTAGAAGAAATGGTTCCATCCCCCGCTTCATATATGGAACTCAAAAATGGTTCTATATAGAACCATTTTTTTTTTGGTAAAAGGTTCTATTGGCCAAGTATGGAACCCCAGGGTTCTATATAGAACCCAGAGGAACCCTTTTTTTAAGAGTGTATAGAACCTTTTAGGGGTTCCAAATATGTAGCGCTGATAGAACCTTTTAAGGTTCTATACAGAACCTTTTCTTCTAAGAGTGTACATCTATTTATGTAACATCTGAATAACCGCTTGATCTAAATTGTGAAAAGAAAGGGTTCAGGAGCACCATCCAATGTTGACTTTTACATAACCTGTCTTAAAAATAAAAATTCTGTCATAGTTCAGTAACCCTCAAGTTGTTTCAAACCTGTCTGAGTTTCTTTCTTCTGCTGAACACAAAGGAATATATTTTGAAGAATGTCGGTAACCAGAACACTTGATGGACCCCATTGACTTCCATAGTAGGAAAACCAACTGTCTGGTTACCGAGATTCTTCAAAATATCTTCTTTTGTGTTCAGCCGAACATAGAAAATTCGAAACTACTTGAGGGTGAGTAAACGATACCAGAATATACATTTTAATGACTTATTCCTTTAACCAATCAGAAGCTAGGATGTAAATCTCACCAGGTATCCCTCCGCCTCCCCTTCTAATTCTTCTCCGTGTTCATTGAGAATGGCGGGCTGGACTCCGAAAAACGGCCATGTCTGCACAGAGAAAACACTGACATCAGAGTCATCCGTCCTGAAGACGGATGTGTAATAACTGAAGGGGAACGAGGAGACTCACGGCAGATCCAGGCTTCAGTGGGGTCGCAGCTGGAAGAGGGGTCAAAACATGGCCGCCCTGCACAAACAACAAACTGAGTGAGTTTGTCAGTTATTAACTGAGCATTAGTGTCTCATGAAGACATTTTATACAAGCAATAAGCCATTTGATGTTGATTTTACCACAGTTAATTGTTTTTTTAAGTAACTTTGGTTCAGAAATCTTGGTCCGTAGCCTACACCTGGCCACTTCATGTGTTTTCTGAGATCGGATTTATCAAAACGGATTCCATTTACACCTTTTAAATTAGTTTTATTCATGAACTGTGACCGCACATCCATAGTTCATACAGTTAAACATGTTTTCACATGGATGAATAGGCTAATCATAGATGCAGATGAGGATATGCATAGTAAAACTAGACGTTGTAAGTTTCATATATCTTGAAATATAGTTATTTCAAGGTGGAGACGCATGTGGGCATAATCTTCCACTGACTGGGATTTATAAAGGGAATTCTGCGCAGGTTTCATAAGTCTGAATATTTTTTTTGCGCACAACATTTTGGCTTTCGGCCGCACGTACACTTTCAGTAAAGATCCTACGCACGGTTTTATAAATGAGACCCCTGGTCTTTTCACAATCGGATAGCTGAGGCTTATCCGATCACAGAAATTGATGAAGTGGCCGGGTGTAAACAGCCCCCATGTGTCCTGGCTGTTTTTGAGTGTTGTAAATGTTTTACCGTCTCCGTTTGCCAGAAGGTGTCGATAACCGGACAGCGTTGCTGACCCACGACATCATAATACCAAAGCCAAGCCTCCGGGTTTATGGGTTCACCAACCGTACCCAGCACACGCAGACTGGACAGGTCATACCTGAGAGAGAGACAGCCAATGTATGGAAAAACTATATCTGCACAATACAAATATAATTGGAAAAAACAATTAAATAAATAATATTTTATTATTGACCTATTTTATAATTATAATAATAATAATATTAGGTGACACTTTACAGTAAGGTCTTAACATTAGTTAATGAACATGAACTAACAGTGAACAATATATTTTACATTGTTGATGTTAGTTCATAAAAACACAGTTGCTTGTGTTAGTTCAAAAGCATTAACTGATGTTAACAAATACACTTGATTTTAATAAATTAACATTAAAGATGAATAAATGCTGCAGAAGTCTTGTTTATATTTAGTTAATGTTAACCAATGTAGTTAGCTAATGTTAGTAAATGAAAACTTATTGTAAAGTGTTAGCTAATAACTATTATTATAAAGTAAATTATATATATATATATATATATATGAGGGAAAATATGAGGAAAATGTTTAATATTTGTTAAATATTTTAAATATGAAGGAAGAACAAAACATTTGAGTAAGGTGTTTATCCGACAAAACCAATTGGCTAAAAAGCCAAACTACAGCTACAGGTTTTATTGTATTATTTTACAAAAAAATATATAAAGTAATCATAATAATAATAATAATTATATTATTACTATTACTATAATTATATATATATATATATATATATATATATATATATATATATATAATTATTATTACTATTACTATAATTATATATATATATATATATATATGAAGAGTTCAGATGCAAAAGCCTCTAAGTGCCATTTGAAATTTTCATCTTTAATGATGATTTTTATCAAACTTATATATTTAAGTTCAGTAATTTCACTTAAATAACAATTAATAGGTAAGTATCATTGCCATTTAAGTGAAATCACTGAACTTAAATATACAAGTTTGATAAAAATCATCTTTAAAGAAGAAAATTTCAAATGGCATTAAGAGGCTTTTGCATCTGAACTCTTCATATATATACAGTATATATAGATTTATATATAATTATTATTATTACTTTAGCCAATTGGTTTTGTTGGATAAACACCTTACTCAAATGTTTTGTTCTTCCTTCATATTTAAAATATTTAAAAAATATTAAACATTTTCCTCATATTTTGATGGATTAAAAACTTGTTGGGTCATTAAAAACTTTTGGCCACTACTATAAATACATATACCACAGCAAAGCAAAGAAATTTATATATATATATATATGTGTGTGTGTGTGTGTGTGTGTGTGTGTGTGTGTGTACATATATATATATATATATATATATATGTGAAGTATATGGAAGTGTATATATATATACACTCACATATACTTTTAATGTATATTTAATGTTAGAAATAGTATAAAGACATAATCAAATATTTGTTTCAAATAACATGCACTTATGAATCATCATCATCATATACCATAAGACCAGCTACAGTTGTTATAAAAAATACTTATTTCATGTCAAATAGTTTTAAACAAAATTACTTGCCACATAACTTAGATTATGTCAAATAAACCAAACAAAACGACCAGAGATTTCAATGTGACTCAATGAAGGATTTGTCTTTCTGAGGCCTCCAGCGCCACCTGGAGGACAGTTATGAGCTTGCAGCAGCTGCTGGCCAGTGTGTGTGTGTGTGTGTGTGTGTGTGTGTGTGCTCACCGCTGCAGTGGTTCTGTCCCGTATTTCATCAGTAGTCTGATGGCAGTGGGCGCAGTGTAGAACTTGGAGACTCCGTACTTCTCAATGATCTCCCACAGTCGGCCCACATGAGGGTAAACCGGCACACCTTCAAACTACACACACACACACACACTTTCGGTCAAACTGTTTGTGCTAAATTATTACAATTTACAATTTAATATTTTTAAATGACAGCAATTGCTATGCCAAAGAAAATAGCTGAAACAGTTTGGATTTGACACGTTTATGCAAGTAAATGTTCTGCTTTATATTTCAGCGGCGTCTGAACTTACGAGCACACTGGTCGCGCCATTGGCTAACGGGCCGTACGTGATGTAGGAGTGGCCTGTTATCCAGCCAATGTCTGCAGTGCACCAGTAAACGTCATCATGGTGATAATCGAACACATACTTGAAGGTCAGTGACGTGTAGAGCATGTAGCCAGTGACGGTGTGGACGACCCCCTGTACAGCAACCAAACCAATCAATACACACTGTTGTGATGGAATACAAACACACTACTTAGTGCACACTGTGTAGTGTATATACTGTATGATGCCTCCCAGATTTTAAAAAGTTTGTGAAGCAGTACATGCTGCTGAATATATTCACAGTATTGTGCTAATCAGTGAAATAGCATTAACATACTGGATTTTGCAGTTTGCTAATAAAATCCTGACTTTTAGCAGTCTGAACAAATAAGAAGTCAAGAAGGAGATTGCGATCGATATGGTTGGGTGCATTGCATTATGGGATACATTTTCCACCCAATGAGAACTGTCCACAGTATACAGTAGTGTGCTATTATGCTATTCTGTACTGTACAACATAGATGATCGTAATGCAAATTGCATTTATTAATTTGCATTTATTACGAATTTCGTTTTCAAAAGTTTGGGCTCAGTAAGAAACAGTAATATTGTGAAATATTACATCAATTATCTAACATGTCTTCAATGTCACATGATCCTTCAGAAATCATTATAATATGATAATTTGATGCTAAAGAAACATTTCTGATTATTATCAATGTTGAAAACAGTTGTGCTGCTTCATATTTTTGTGGAAACTAGTGCATATTGTTCAGGATTTGATGAATAGAAAGTTCAAAAGAAGAGCATTTAATTCAAATAGAAATCTTTTGTAACATTATAAACGTCTATATCTAAAATCTTAGTGACCCCGAACTTTTGAGCTGTAGTGAATGTATGGACCGTATATTAATATTTCCATAGGTGAGGGGGAATGACTCGCCTTGGGTTTTCCGGTCGAGCCGCTGGTGTAAAGTATGAAGAGAGGATCTTCCGAGTCCATCCACTCTGGGTCACACTCGTCCGCCACTCCGTCCATCAGATCATCCCACCAAATGTCACATGACTCATCCCACGGGCTCTGAAGTACATACAAACACAAAAGAAATTAATGAAAGGAAGTTTTCCATGTGATGAAAGGGAAAAATGATGCAGGATAAGGGATGGGCAACGATTAATCGCATCCAAAATAAAAGTTTGTGTTTACATAATATATGTGTGTGTAGTGTGTATAATTAATTTGTATATATAAACACACACACATGAATGTATTTATTTAAGAAATATTTGCATGTATTTACTTTATATATATATTTATACATAATTAATATATATAAATATAAATTTGTTATATATTAATTACACATTTTTCTTAAATATATACATGCATGTGTGGGTATTTATATATACAAATTAATTATGCACACCACACACACATATATTATGTAAACACAAACTTTTATTTTGGATGTGATTAATCGCGATTAATCATTGCCCATCCCTAATATACTGTAAATATGCATCCTGCATCATATATATATATTCAGATGCAAAAGTGCCATTTGAAATTTTCTTCTAGAATGATCATTTTTATCAAGCTTGTATATTTCAGGTCAGTAATTTCACTTAAATTGCAATGAAGATTAGGCTACCTATTAATTGTCATTTAAGTGAAATTACTGAACTTAAATATACAAGCTTGATAAAAATTAGAGGCTTTTGCATCTGAACTGTTCATAAATATACTGTAAATATGCATTATATATATATATATATATATATATATATATATATATATATCAGTGGGTTGCGGTGGGATTTTAAAATTAGGAGGCAAAGTGCTCACTTTTTTTATAATATATCAAATGTAAATGTATGTCCCTGATACAATTAACACCTGGTTAAATAAACATTACCTTAAAAAAAAGAGTCCGAATACAATTCTATTTAGTATTTTTACACTAATTGTATATTTATTAAAACCAAGTATAAATTTTATCAAGTTAGTGTCGCACAGTTTTTTCAAAAAACTAAAGGCAGTAACAATTTAAACAATATATATAATTTGTGAAATAATGTTCAGGTTTTCTTTTTAATAGTCAATTTATTTTCAGCAGTCTGTAAACACGAAGACCGAAGACGTACCTTTAACTTCCCCAAGCTTGCTCACTAAAACGTGACGTAAAGCGGTGATATCTCAGAGGCTGAGCTGTTTAGTCAATTTTAATTAATATTTCCATTAACTCCATTGCATGAACCAATCATAACCGGTCATATCCAATCATAGTGCGATGGAAGTATCGCCTCTTCTCACGTAACTTTCCTCCATTCATTCTTTAACAGGGGGTCTGTTAAAACTCAAAGGGCTCAGAGGAGGCAAGAGAGGCGACGAGACGTCCTGCTATAACTTTACCTGCGGGTGTCACTGTTGGACAGTGTTACTTTAGATTAGAAATTGTAATATTTGCATTGTTTTATTTTTGTGTAATTATTTTCTCCTCCAGTTTTTTAGAGCTCCCCTGAGGCCCCTGATACACTGTATTTTCTTCTATAAAATGAAAAAAAAAGTCAAGCTTATGCTTTTTCATCCAACAAAAATGCATTGTTATATTTCCTGCAGCTCGACCTTTTGACTAACCTGTAGTTTGTTGGAAGCATCACTGTTTGTTATGAAGGCATGATGTCTGACCACCACACACTTCTGAACACACCAGGCCATGCTGAAAGAGAGAAAGAGATCGTTAGAAGATAAAGGTAAAACATTTTTTAGGCTGCTGTGAATGGTTGCCATGGCATTACGCGATCACATTGCATGGACATTCTTATCATTGCTTTATGTCATTTATTGTTCCAAATCAATGACATCATCTAGTCACGTGTTACACAATTCTGCTTGTCTCATCTCGCATGCTTCCAAACTGTGCTGTTGCCCGGCAACCCCTGACAGTTTCTGATTGGGCGATTGCCTCGTGCTCTAATGGACGGGTGAGATGGTCATGTAAACGGGACGTACCTCTCCTTACAGCGCTGGAGAGCTTCAGATGCAATCTTCTTCAGATTGATCAGCTTGTCACCTCTGTAAACACCATCTGTAGGACACACAGAGAGAGCAAACACGTCAGATTGGAAGATGATGCTTTGTGGATATAAAAATTGGTAAGCTATAATGCACCGAAACATCACATAAAAACTATCTTTGGTTGGTCAATTTTTTTCCTTTCTAATTGACCTGAATAAGTATGAAATGTGAATCAGACTTTGCTTCGATGACTACACAGGATTTCCGGTTATCGGTTATCTGTCAACGCTCATTTGCTGAACAAACCCAATAAACACACAGTCAGCCCAAACACACGTCCTTTAAGACAGATCTGGACAGCCGTGTGTGTGTCACATTTACCTGCTGTTACCAGGATGTTGCACTGAGCGTCCATGATCCTCTCACACAGAGACTCGGACGAGAAACCGGCAAACTGAGTGAGGAAGACAGGAGAGAGTTAGACTCGTCTGCATCTGCTTTCAACTTCGTTTCTCAAGATAAACGTCAAGTCACCTGTATTTATATAGCGCATTATACAATCCAGCTTGTTTTAAAGATGCTTTAACACACACGTTTCAACACAAATTTGGGTCAAAAATATGGACAAACCCAGCCGTTGGGTTACATTTTTAGCTGTATGTATCTCCAATAAATTTTGATTACAAAAAGTATGTTTTGAATTTTTAAAAATCACAGCTTCATCAGAATGTTACGAAACTTGGTGACTTTTTTGGCATTATGTATGTGAACACACACAAAAATTGAGGTCATGATCTGAGCATGCTAAGTGGTCTTAAAAAAATAGTCACACTTGTGGTCTTTGGTCAAAAATGACCCCCATAGGAAATGAGTGGGAATTGACAAAAACACAAAAATTCACAAATTTTTATTTATTTATTTTTAAATTTTTTAATAAAAAAATCGTTTTTGAGATTGTTTCAACTTTATATTCAAATCCACTAAAAAAAGAAAAAATGTGTTTATAAACATTTTCACTATACTGAAACCAGATGGTGCTAATTTTCTTCAAAAAATATTTTTTTTCTGAAGGCCTAGACTCTATATTAAACTAAAATACTGCATTAAAAAAATAATATATAGAAAAAATATATATATATTTTTCCATGGCCATAAATATTGCATAAATATTAATAAGTTCAATCAAATTGTCTCAAAATACTAAATTACAAAGAATAAATATTATAGATCAAAAATAAATTGCATTGGTTTTACTGGGATGGAGGAAATTTAATTTTTAGGTGTCCGGTCACTTTTGACCGGGAAGATAACAAGTGTGACTCCGAAACGAAGAGCACCTGAGGGTTAAATATATCAGTGGTTTGTGGTGGTGTTTTAGTTTGGTATTTTTTTTATAATATATCAAATGTAAATTTATGTCCCTGAAACACTTAACACCTGGTTAAATAAACATTACATAAAAAAGAGAGTCCGAATACAATTCTATTTTGTATTTTTACACTATGTAATTGTACATTTATTAAAACCATGTATACATTTTATCAAGTTAGTGTCGCATTCGTTTTTTTTTGTTGTTTTTTTCAAAAATAATAACTAAAGGCAGTAACATTTTATACAATATAAATAATTTGTGAAATAATGTTCAGGTTTTATTTTTTAATAGTCAACTTATTTTTTTTTTTCGATTGGGTTTTTCCACATTTGACCCAAATTTGGGTTGAAACGCCCCAACAAAATTATGATAATTTAAAATAAAATCGAATATGAGACTAATTCAAATTCTGCTGTAAAGCAGCTCTAAAAAAGGCAATAGTGTCATTATTCAGCTCTAGTCAGTTCAATTTTGCCCAATTTGTCCGTTATGAAATGTGGATAATCATTTTTATAAATTTGAGGTTCCAAAACAAATAGACAAGCTGGAATGGGGTCATCATCCAAGCATTAAAAAAATAGGCTTTGATATCTGATAAAAAGTAATCGTGTGTTATTTTTAACTCCAGCTGTAACCTTTACTTGGCTAAAGAGGCTTGGCCGGCACAAATATTCCTGGCAGGGTGAATGAGGCGCTCATTTCATGCATATTAATAATACCGTGCTAAATACTGACCCGAGTTTAAACTCTCCTCAAGACCATAATCGACAGAACCCAGAATATTCCTCCATGAAATAGTCACCATGAAATCAAAATGTCCGATTCTTGTTTTTCTATGAAATATTGCAGTATTTATTATAAATATTTCCTCTGTGCACATCGTTATTGTTTTAAATTCATGTGTCTCGTAATCCTTAATCAAAATATCTTCCCCTCCCTCTTGCAGTTCATCTCTGAGAACAAGGGCGGGGCAACCTGTCACTCACACCAGATCCACCAATAGCAAACCACAACCATCCAATCAATTCCTCATGGACAAAATCAAGCCCCGCCCACTTTGTTCTTGCTCCAGAAGCCGTTTCACTCGGATATACGTCACAATAAGGAATCGCAATGTAAAACTACTACAGATGTGTAAACCTGCTCACCACTATCGAGTGAACGGCCCCGATTCGAGCGCAGGCCAGCATCGTGTACACCAGCTCTGGAATCATGGGTAAGTAGATGGCGACTCTGTCCCCCTTCTTCACACCTGGACCACAGGAAAAAAACATTAAAGGGGTAGTTCACTTTTAAAAAAAACTTTTGCTGATAATTTACTCACCCCCATGTCATCCAAGATGTCCATGTCATTCTTTCTTCAGTCGAAAAGAAATTAAGGTTTTTGATGAAAACATTCCCGGATTTTCTCCATATAATGGATTTCAATGGGGTCCAAACGGTTCAAGGTCCAAATGAGAGTTTCAGTGCAGCTTTAAACGACACCAGACGATGAATAAGGGTCTTATCAAGCGAAACGATCGCTCATTTAATTAATAAATACAAATTTTAAGTTTTATAAGCACAAATGCTCGCCTCGTTCTGTGATGCGCGTTTGTGACTCTCCGTTTGGACCCCATTGAAGTCCATTATATGGAGAAAAATCCTGGAATGTTTTCATCAAAAACCTTCATTTCTTTTCGACTGAAGAAAGAAAGACGTGGACATCTTGGATGACATAGGGGTGAGTAAATTATCAGCAAAAGTTTTTTTGTGAACTACTCCTATAATGCAAATACTCACAATGAATGCACTAATATTGCAAGAAAAGCTGAGTTAGAATCAAAGCCAGGGGAAAGCGATGCTCTTACCCAACAGCTTTAATGCATTGGCACATCGGCACACGTTTCTCAACAGCTGGTTGTAGGTGACGGTCAGGTGATGATCAGGGGAGTTTCCCTCCCTGCAGGAAACCATCAATATTAATGAAACCATGAGCTAATAACAGATTCATGATGCAAACAGTGCGGCCTAGTGAGTTTTTCCATCTGCGTTTCAAATGATTTTACAATTTCAATCTGAAAATAAAATAAAAACTGATAATAAAAACAACTATTCTGGATTCAATACGTCATGTAGAATATATTATCAGCAGAACAATTTGAGTGAAAAGTTGAATCCTGCAGTGTTTCTAGTTTATTACGACCATCAAAAATAGCCTTTGTTAATTAAAATAAAGCTGAAGTAAAATAAAACATAAATATTAGACGAATCCCTAACCCTAATATAAAAAACTGATATAAGTATAAAATTGACTACGAATATCTAAAAATAAAAGCTAATTCAAAATACTTAATACTATAAAAGGGTCTAAATAAGAGTAAAATAACACATTATGTATTATTTAATAAAATACTGTACATTATTGTCTCATTTGTCACCCTTTTTCTTCAACAAAAGCATTATTTGTTCCAAAAATGGAATTTAATCAAATTAAAATCATCATTTGCAGAATACTGAACAATAATTCTTAATTTTATGCCGTAATAATATGTTCTCAATGCATGATTTAAATCCTAAAACTTTTTTTTTTATTTTAAAACTTTTTGTTTATTCCCAGACTCAAATTAGACTTTGATTGTCAGTGTGGTCTCAGACTTTTGGACCCGACTGTACGCGTCTCCTTTTTACAGGAACAGGCCTGTACTTTGGCTCTGATGCCTGCATTAGATGTGGACGTTCGTCATTTGTGCATTCGGTGAGTAGCACTAGCCAGAACAGTCAATTCAACAACAGATTGCAATATGGAAACATGCCTGACGCTAAACTTACGTATAAACAGCAGTGAAAGTGATGCTTGTTTGAGTTCATGTCTCTCCATTATTAGTAAAGAAATCTCTCAGCCTTGGATGACTGTGCAACTGCACCTGGCTGTCCAAAAAAAGAAAGTCCTTGACTCTACACTGAAAAGATTACATTTTTAAACCAAGCATGAATGGATGGCACTGTAAAGAAGGATGCTGACCTCTGAGGTTGCACATTAGATCATGTTTTGTATTATATATAACAAAGGGCCCCACGTGTATGACACGTGTCAAAGTATATAGAGTCCGAGAGCCTTTCTGTGGAGTGAAACCCTGTGTCCCTGAGTCCGCCATTAGCACTTGATGTTTTATGTCTAACTGAAGTGTCGCCACAGCATAGTCCACATACTTTGGCATTTGTTAGGAGTCTCTCTGCCAAAACCACCTCATGTAATGTGCCACAGAGAGAGAGAGAGAGAGAGAGAGAGCGCGTCTCTAGATTATAGGCCAACTCCAGCCACAGGACTCATAACACACTTCTGCTCACACATGCAAACCCGTTCACCCGTCATTATTGAGACTTCCATATATATATATATATATATATAGACACACACACATACTTACATATATATATATATACACATATGTAAATATTCTATTCTATAGGTGAAATTATTTATATGAAAATATTGTGTGTGTGTGTATATATACAGTATATATATTTGTGTGTGTGTTTGTGTGTAAATATTATAATATATAACATATGTACAATTATGTATGAGTGCTGTCAAATCGTGACTAATCGCATCATAACATAAAATAACTAAATATTTAGTTATTTAAATATTTAGAAAAAAATATGTGTATGTGTTATGTTGAAATATTACATAATAAAATATGTAAAATCATGCATCAGTGCTGTCGCATCTAACATCAAATAAAAAAATAATTATATTTTGCATATATATTTATATATATTTACACATGTAAATATTCTATAGGTGAAATTATTTATGTGAAAATATTGTGTGTGTGTATATATATATATATATACTGTATATGTGTGTGTAAATATTATAATATATAACATGTAAAAGTTTGTATGAGTGCTGTCAAATCGTGATTAATCGCATCTTAACATAAAATAACTAAATATTTAGCTTGAGAAAAATATTTGTGTATGTGTGTGTTACGTTGAATTATTACATAATAAAATATACTGTATGTAAAATCATGTATGGGTGCTGTCAAATCGTGATTAGTTAATCTAACATCAAATAAAATATGTATTATAATTGAATGTATATATTGTGTGTGTGTGTGTTTAAAGATTATATTATATTATATATATGAGTGTTGTCAAATTGATTAACATAATGTAGAAAAAATATTAATTACAAAACAAAAACCAACATTTTAATGCAAATTTGGGGAGGGGCATGTGCTTAATTTCCATATAAACAATGATATCAATGTTAATGTTCCTAAAAATATGTGGAATTTTAATTTATGCACAATATAATTTCTTCTTTGAGCTGCTGGACATGTGTTTGTGAGATCTGTATATATATATAACAGTCATCTGACACCCCTTATTCAACAAGACTATTAATACTTCACAGCAAAGACAACAATGACTGTCACTGAAGCAGTATCACCTAACCACAACGAGTTTATTATACACTAGAAACAGTCCTAGGGATGTTCCTGAGAGAAGTCATCTTCTCATGATGCAATTCTTACAGGAATCTTCCTATCACTCTTTATGCAATCTAATCAAAGAGTTCTGTGATATGCAGATGACTCAATAACACTCACTGTGTCTGTCCGTACTTAATACTTATAAAACATTACAAGTCTAGATTGTACCTTGCACAAATGCATTAACTCTAAACACTGTTTATCTATTTGAAATTATTTTAAGTTAGTCTCTACAGTTTATTGTGATACTTTTGTTTTTGTCAGCCTGAAATGCATCAACTATTAAAGCTTGGATTATATAACTAGGGTTGCAAAGCGGCAGACAATATCCAGTACATTTCCGGGAACTTTCCATGGAAATGTTGGAAACGTTTCAAGTTGGAGAAAATTTGGGGTAATATTTTATACTTTAAAAATGTAAACATTTTGTTTGGTCATGCATGCAAACTAATACAAATTTATATATATATATATATATATATATATATATATATATGTGTGTGTGTGTGTGTGTGTATATATAATATATATATATATATATATAAGGTATAAATAAAAGTTCCCTGTTATATATACACTGTAGAAAAATATTGTTGGTTTAACTTAAAAAATTAAGTAACCTGGTTGCTTTAAAATTTTAAGTTGATAGAACTGGAAAAAGTGAGTTAATACAATGAAGGAGATTGATTTAATCATCAGAAACTCAAAATAATAAGTAATATCAAATAACAAATCTTGAAAAACTGGTGAAACTCAAAAAAGTAGAATATCGTCCAAAAGTTCGTTTATTTCAGTAATTCAACTTAAAAGGTCAAACTAATATATAGACTATATTTCAAGCTTTTATTTGTTATAATTTTGATGATTACAGCTTATGAACACCCCAGTCAAAATTAATATTGTGAAAAGGTTTTCATATCTGTAAGCCATAACCATCAAAATTATATCAAAATAAATCCTTGAAATATCTCATATGCATGTAATGAGTCTATATAATATATTAGTTTCACATTTTAAGTTGAATTACTGAACTTTTGCACAATATTCGAATTAATCTTCACCGGTATTTGCAAACTTCGAGTTTATTCCCATATATAATTCCCATGGAAAGTTTCCAAACTTTTGCAGCCACAAGTTATAAATGTACATAGTTATGCACCATATCATGTTAGATTACCAATAGTAAGCCACTTTCTCTCCAAGGTTCCTCTCATGAACGTTCCGGTCAAGGACGTTGTAGCAAATGTTGGTTTTTGCTCCCTCCATGAACTTGATGTAAACGTCCCCTTTGGTGACATCAAAGTTATACCGCAACATCTGCCCTGACGGAGGCTTCTTCCAGTAAAACTCTTGAGCAACATCCCCCCAGAACCCTGTAATGCACATTAAACAAACAGCTTTACTGCATTCAGTTCCTCTCTCAGGCATCATCAATGCACACATATTAGCTGACCTACCGTCAGGCTCTTCCATAGACTTCTTATATAAAGCAAGATATGCATCAAAGTCTGGCACATGTGCATCTGTGAACTGGCCATGATCTGATGGATGGTATATCTTCTCCTCTGCCACCATGTTGCTGGAGTCTGAAACAGGAGACATTTGACAATCACTATGGTCTGTCTGTACATGAAGAAGTTTATTGTGACTGTGCATGTGGTACTCACCCTCTAATCACGCTCAGTCTGCTCAGCTCCGCCTCCGCCAATCAGAACGCTCCATTCAGCACTCCTACTTTCTGATTGGTTGAGCGGCTGCTCGGCTGCTGATACCATTGCAGAGGGAGGCGCAGCATGAGTGGGCTGCATGTTTCACACATACACACACACTTTTACAGCTGTCTAAATGAGGACACACCTTCATATAGAGCTGTGTCCAGTTTCTAAAAAGACACTATGTTAAGAACAACTTGACTAACTAACAATTAGACAAAAGGTTATTATCAGTCTTATACTTTTCCAATTCAGTCTAAATGATGCTGGGTTGTTGAACCTAAATGTGGGTAAGATATGGAGAAAGCCAAATGTTGGGTTAAAAATGTAATTTCAAGTTCACAAAATTGCATTTTTAACCCAATATTTGGGTTTGTCCATATTTGACCCAAATTTGGGTTAAAACAACCCAGCATTTTTTAGAGTCTATACTTTTCAATCAACTGACTTAAAACAGTTGATTTAATGAGTAACTTTTAAGACTCTACACAAAAAACGTTGGGTTATCTGTTGAACCAAACTGTTGGGTTATTTTCATAAAATATTGGGTATTTTTTTAAATCGTTGGGTAAATAGCCCGACTGTAGCCTATTTAAATATTTAACTCAACTGTTGGGTTGTATAACCCAACTAGAGTTTAACCTAATGCATTGGGTTGAAATAACCCACAGTTGGGAAGGTGCTATACCACCCCATAGTCGGGTTATACCCAACAACCCAACAATTTTAACCCAACAATTTTAACTGAGTACGGAGTTTATGCAACTGGACAGTGGTTATGATGACAACAAACTAACCCTAAATAAATAAATACCTTTAGCATTTTTATAATAAAAATGATGTTATTATGAATACACTCTAAAAAAATTCTGGGTTGTTTTAACCCAAATTTGGGTCAAATATGGACAAACCCAAATGTTGGGTTAAGAAATGTAGGCTAATTTAAACATTTAACCAAATTGCTGAGTTTTTCCATATTTCAACCAAAGATGGGTTAAAACAACCCAGCATTTTTTATATAGCCTATATTGATTAAATTATATGAAATTAATGATAATAATAATAATAATAACAACCCAACGCACTAATTTTAAAGGAAGACGTTTTGCATTTTTATAATAAAATATGTTATTTACTTGTGGATATGTTTTAAATTGTAATAATAATAATAATAAAATAATATAATATAATAAAACATAAATGTAATGTAATAATACAATAGGGCCGTCTCTCAAAACCAAAGAATGTAAAGAACGGACTTGTGTTCTTGGGAAGAAAGCTCTTGCTAGTTGTTCTTGGAAGAACAAACTCACGAGGTGACGAGCACACAGAACGCTGCTGACAGTTTGAGACGATGTGTTCTTGCTGGTATTGCGCAATAGTACCTGCAGTGCCCAAACATAACGAGAATTATTATACAGCCAGGCTTTATCGCCCAAGCCTAATGTAATGTATTCATAACAATAAAGCAGCACCTGTCTCATTTTAATTCGGCTTCTGTTGTTTGTTTGTGTACATCACTAGCCAACGGCGGGAAAAAACGTTGGGAATATTCGGTAATATTCAGGTAACTTTTGACCTGCCTCTCTCTGCTTCCCGCTCCTTCCGCGAATGCCGAAATGAATTATGGGATATTTCTGCCGTCCTCGGTAAAATGGGAGTGTCAAGAACGAACACATCTGGGATTTTTAACCGTTCTTGCCTAAATGCAAACTTGTGTATTGGGACAGTATTTTACAAGTCCACAAGAAAACAAGTACAGACTTGATTCCCAACAAGCTTATCCGCTCTTGTTTCAATTCTATATTATATCCGACACTTCTATATAAAAACTGTGTTTTGCAATCTTATGATAAACGAGCTGTTAAAAAATTAAAAATTAAAAAACATATTATGTTTGGAATGCTATTGAACGAGAAAAGAAACGAATTTCTTGTTAATGTAATGTTGATACTGGGAATTTTTTTTTAATTCATAAATCCAAATGTATGAAAACGAAAAAGACTTGATTTGTAATTTTTTTTCCAGCTTTGAATGTATGAAAAGTAAAAAGGCCCAGAAATTGATTGGAATTATAAGAGACCTTGAGCTTTTAAAAGAGGAATAAAGTGACCCCTTTGCAGTCCCTCCAGGATTTCACGATTTTTTTGTGTGATTTTTGCGATCAAATTGACTGATTTTGTGGTGGTAATTTCCAAAAATTTGTGAAAAAATTTGCGATTTATATTTAACATTTACCATACTAGTATTCACAGTCCTTCCAGAAAAACGCGGAGTTTTTTTGTGATTGTTGCGGGCAAAAATTGATTGATTACGTGGCCCGTTTTCTTTAAAAATGCAATAGAATATGCGGGATATTTATGCAATTTTATGCGATGAAATTGCAGGAATTTGCAAAAATTGAGGGAACTTGCAAAAATTGCGGTTTGATGAAAAAGAGAAAAAAAGTGATTCCCCCAACACCCTGTTCTCACTAGGCTAATGTAAGAGTCATTTCTTATTACTTCCTTTGATAAACAAGCATACTACATCATAGAAAGCGCTGGGAATATTTAATTTCTCATCTTGTTTTATTTCAGACTGTAACGAGTGTAAATAAGGTGTGGCCCCTTTAAGAGCTGCGCGCTCCCTGTTGAACTCTCTGCAGTGTTATATGTGCGCCTCAAACGCCCCATGTGTGCGGGTAATTTCTGTTTGATGCTACTTCTTATATCTTATGTTGTTTATTAAGTAACGACGTGACGGTAGAACGTGTGACAGACAGTTATACGAGTTCGATTTGTGAGATGTCGATCGCCTCCGTGAGTCTGTCTGAGCTATCCCGTCGCGTAATTGCGTCACTTCATAACGTTCCCATGGAAACAGGGGGAAATGGCTGCTCTTGTGTGAAGCAAACGCAACATTTTTCAACTACATGTGACTTTTTTGCAACGAAAATGCGAGGATTATGAAATCATGCAAACCCCGCATATTTTGCACGGAAATCGGCAATTTATGCGGCGAAAGTGCGGCGTATTTGAAAAAAAATGCGGCCCCGCATAAATATGCGGACTTTGGCTGATTTTGCATTGAATTCAGCGATCGCATAATCGCGTTTTTCTGGAGGGACTGCCTTTGTAATTTATTATTAGGCTACTATTATTTTTTTTATGTTTTTTTTTCTTCATTGCAATTATTTTTATTTATTTATTTTTACCTTAAGTGATATGTGCCTTGCTTAATACTCATTTACCTGTATTTGTCAATGCCACTGTAGATGTATATTCTATTTTTGTTTTGTTCTCATTGTTCAATAAAAAAAAAATAATAATAAAAAAACAGACAAGAAGGCATATTGAAAAACGGCCTAGGTCATATCTACATTTCTATGTAACATTTCCAGGTCCCCCTTGCAAAAAATATTCTTAATCTCAATGGGACTCTCCTGGTTAAATAAAGGTTTAATAATTTAAAAAAATGTAATAAAATAAAACAGTCTTTGTGTCCGAACAGGATGTTCAAGACTCATCCACCCTCTGTCGTAACTCTGGATTCTCCTGCCAACTCATGATGGAACTGGAATTAATGCCTGCGGTTTATTTCCCGGAAAGGGAACCATAGTTTCTTTGACCAAGTGATACTGTTTACTGAACCTACAAAACAAGGGGATGTCTTCTAATCTAGACCAAAAACTAGAACATATGCACAAAATAATTAATTATTTGAATCTACCAGTCTAGTGGTTCAATGAATATTATATTATATTGTTTTTTTGCATATAGTTTTAGAAAGGACACAATTGGTAGCCTATTTATAATAATATCCCCATTTGTTAAAAAGAACAATAAACAAAACATTTTGGCTCTCATTTTAGTTACAGCATTATAAACCCGTATAGCACGTAAGATCAAGTTCAACAAGTGTGCAGGCTCATTGTCAGTTATTTTTATCGTGGCAAGCTGTGCATCTGTATTTTTTGTTTGTTTGCCGCTCGGTGTTCCATTATACAGCCTTATGATGTCCCTTGTGTAACCAGACCCGCTCAATCGAACTCGCATCACTTGATGTCCGCCATTGCTTGTGTTTAGTGCGGTTTAGTGTGGCCGACCGAGCGCATTAAAAATATGTTTTTATCTTCAACGCTGCGCTCTGCCGTGTCTTATGCGGTAGGTTTACTTTACACATGTTGTAGTCGTATTATAAATGAGGTGGTTAGAAGAATTGCACACGAATTTTGCTTTAAAAGCAGCGTTGACATCTGTGCAAGGACATAAAGCTAACATGCTAACAGCTAATAATGAGGCCTGATTGTGATTATATGTCATTAAAATAAGAATGAAACCTTTTGTGATTACTAGTCACTCGTTAAAAACAGCTGAGGATTTTATATGTATATATATATATGAAGAGTTCAGATGCAAAAGCCTCTAAATGCCATTTGAAATTTTCTTCTAAAATGACCATTTTTATCAAGCTTGTGTATTTAAGTTCAGTAATTTCACTTAAATGACAATTAATAGGTAATCTTCATTGCCATTTAAGTGAAATTACTTAAATATACAAGCTTGATGAAAATGATCATTTTAGAAGAAAATTTCAAATGGCATTTAGAGGCTTTTGCATCTGAACTCTTCATATATATATATATATATATATATATATATATATATATGTGTATATGTATTACCATTGCAATAAGTAATGCTGAAAGACCCAGTCAACACTGAATAGATACACTGAACAGAAAGCATTAAAGAGCATAAGTACTGTATACTTCTACTTGGATCATGTTTGGTCAGTACACACAGTATGCACAAAGTTATGAATTGCACAGACAGTGTTTTAACTGCACACATTAAGCAGTCTGCCAAGAACATGAGTTTTTTTTTAATTATGCATCTACTCTGACTTTATACTCAATCGTTTTTAAAATATTTTCTACTGAACAAAACTTGTTTATAAGTAAAGGCCATGTCCCATGTGTCATGATTGCATTTCTCCTGCAGGCGAGGCAAGTGCGCAGTCTTCACCAGACATCGGCTCGCGCTGGAGCAGGAGGAATCTTTGTGGTGAGACTTTACTTTTGTTGTCTTAATTGCTGTATTTGTAATGATCTGCACATGAGACACTTAGGCCTGGTTTCACAGACAAGGCTTAAACCTAGTCCCACACTAATACCTGCTAACAGTCTGTGCGATTTCTGCAAACCTGGTTTAAGATCATTACAAATCACACTGTACGATCTAATAGACTTGGGTAGGACATGTATGTGCATTTTACGATGATGACACTTATTGAATCATAGGCTACGATGCAAGATGGTATAGAAAATATAAAAATCATAATCTAGATTATTTGTGGTCAATATTGAAATCACAATTATTGGTGGCCGATAACATCAAAGTCTTATTTCATGATATGGGTTATTTTAAATATAAGTGAAATTAAACTGACACTAGGTTATCAGTCAGCAATACAATAAGAGCATGGAAACAAAACAGTGGTATTCAGATAAGTAAAAGGCTACCAAAAAAAATAAATAACAATCAAATGTAAAATAACTGCATAGTCTTACGGTAACATCAAATATAGATTAATCCTCATTAAAGCGAAGGTATTCAGTCAATATCAGTGAGTGGTTCATGTATTGTTTGATTATCATTAATGACAAATAATGCTGTCGCTTTAAGAGCTAAAGCACGGATCCAATATACTGTTACACACACATTTTCTTCCTCAACTGTGTACATTTACTTAAGACATAATGCACTTTGTGTTTATACTTTGCATTAAAAGTGTCTTTTCCTGGGGAAAATTGTCCCCAGGAAAAGACAAAAACCGAATATCGAATCATAAATGTATCACAGAATTTTTTTAAGTATCGTATCGATGGATGAGAGAATCGATATTGTATTGTATCGTGATTTACACCCCTAACTGTTATCTATTATAGAGCTGGTTTGTTGTTGAACTGAGTTTGCTTCATAACTAATAAAATTGGCAACATTCACAAAAGATATTGAACCGAATTGAATCAACATTAAGGCGAGTAATGACACCGTTATTCATTTTTACCTGTTTTCGTTGTTTCAGCACCGAGACACACCGGACAATAATCCAGAGACTCCATTCGAATTCTCTCCAGAAAACATGAAGGTGAGGAAACTCGTTTGTGTTTTTGATAGCATAACGTAATCATATTTTATGCACAGCATGTATAACTCAGTCCTTCCAGAAAAACTGTTTTTTTGTGATTGTTGCGTGCAAAAATCCTTGATTATGCCAGGGTTCCCGCGGGTCCTTAAAAAGTCTTAAAATGTCTTAAATTAGATATTTAAAATTTAAGGCCATTAAAAGTCTTATAAAGTCTTATTTTTAGGTATGAAAGGTCTTAAATTTTAGATGACACTTCGACTCAGTCATATCTTAATGTTTTCCAAATTAAAACCATCTAATTTGCGTACGTATTAATTTTTATCTTTGTGGATTTGCTTGTTCACGTGACAATTCGCGTCACATTCGCGGCAGAATAACGTCCGTCTCCTGCACGCGAGACAGGAGAGGAGGAGAGAAGAAAGTTGGCAAATGTCAGTTCAGTCGTAAGTTAATTCTTTATGTGCGTAGAGGTGTGCGATGTGTATTGTCTATTATGATACTCTATTGTTTTAACGATGGACGAGGCACTGTGAGTGTGAGCTGACATCGCATTTGTCTCTCGTGTTTTCACGGTGTGATGTGTGCAGTTATAGGCATAGACATGTATTTATTATGGTTATAGGTATGTCCCCAAATTAGTTTTTGCCTTATATTTATATCATGTTGTTATATTAGAATATCACATCAGTAAGAGTGCCGTTTTCCCGTGCACAAGTGTGATATTTATGTTATACAATAGTTAAATTAAAAAGAAAGTGACATTTTGAGTTAGTTTTTAGCCATAACATTATCGATATTGTTTGTTTTCCCTTTATTTCGCCGACTAGAATTTCAAAATGAAACCATAGCAGAGTCTCAATGCAACAGACAGCGATGATTTCTTGAAGGAAATCCGCGTCTTGAACGAGTCATTTTAACGATTCAATCACTTGCTTCTTTCCCGTTTGAACAAATCGGTTGAATGAATGACTCCCTCAACTCGCTTATTAAGACAGCGATTTGCCGCCGCCTACTGGCGGTTTTAGTTTCATATTAAAAGTAAAAAATTAGAAATCATTTCACATTTATATATTGAATATTGATTTTTTTTAAAAACCTTATAGCTTGATTTATGCAATTGTAATTGGAGTGTATATATTAATGCCACTTCTAAGGCTGCTTCTGCGTCTACTCTGCACTGCAAAGATGGATTTTTGATTGAATGATTTAATTTGACTGCTAACAGTGGTACTGTATAATTATTGTGTAATGAAATATTATTGTATAAATAAGTATAATTACTGTATATATGTGATGCACGTGATGCATAACTCTAAATAAGTTTAGAAAAAAAAATCTCCATAAATAGGTGAAAATGCCCTGGAAATCAATTTAAGGTGGCAAATATTGCACATTAATTAATAATTTCTGTCACTGCTGTGAACTGACCACTGCATAGAATATGAAAAATGTAAATATCTCCGCGAGTCTGCTGTCAACAACAGGCCTAAACCAGCCATGGCACCAGCACAAAAACACAATCAGTAAAATATTAACTAATTATTGTTGAATAATTTTGAATAAATATTGTTGAACAATTTTACTGATTTTGTTTTTGTTTTGTGTTTATCAACAAAACGTGAAAATATCGAGATATATTTTTGTCAATATCGCACACCCCTAATGTATGGTATTAATTTTGATTTCTTCAGGTCTTAAAAAGGTCTTAAAAAGCCTTAAATTTTACTTTAAAAAGTGGGCAGGAACGGCCCCTGTATGCGGCCCATTTTCTTTAAAAATGTGATGGAATATTTGTGCAATTTTATACAAAAACTGTGGTTTGATGAAAAAGAGAAAAAAAAGTGATTCCCCCAACACTGTTCTCAATGTAAACCTTAATGAAAGAGTCATTTCTTATTACTTCCTATGATAAGCAAGCATATACATCACAGAAAGTGCTGGAATATTTCAGTTCTCATCTTGTCTTATTTCAGACCTTAATAAAAACATCAAACTTACAAAATATTGATGAGTCAAACAAGTTCTGTAGCTTTACAAAAGGAATATGCTACAACTTCTGTAAAAATTAATTAATCAAATATTAAAAATAAAGTGTGCTCCTGTTTTACAGCTTTTCAATGATGTTCACGTCACACAATTACGTCACTTCATAACATTACCATGGCAACAGGGGGAAATGGCTGCTCTAGTGTGAAGCAAACTTTTTAGCAACGAAAATGCGAAGATTATGAAATCATGCAAGCCCTGCATATTTTGCCTGGAAATCGGCAATTTATGCGGCGAAAGTGCGTCGTATTTTGAAAATCCTGGACTTTGGCTGATCATGCAATTGCATAATCACGTTTTTTTCTGTCAAACTGCACATTTTGCTCTTGTACACACACAGCCAAGTTCAAATATATCTTGACAATAGAAAAGAATAGAATAAATCTTTATTGTCCACCAGGGTGGAAATTTTTCTTTGGCTCACCAAACATACAAGCTAGATAAACACACAAACGTCACAAACATAGCGAAGGAAATAAAAGGGGAAAAAAATAGCTGTGTGTTTGTTGTTTATGGTATGTTGACAGAGAGTTCAGGCCATCATTGATAACTACCCAGTGGGACACAAGGCGGCCGCCACTATTCCTGTGCTGGATTTGGCTCAGAGGCAACATGGATGGCTTCCTATTTCAGCAATGAACAAGGTGAGAGGCTGAATGCTTTGCAATATACCCAAGTTTGGTCTTGTTTTAAAGAAAACACTCTGCAGATTATTGCTGAAGTGAAAAAACTTCAAAAAATGACAGTATGAAAAAGTTATGGAAGTTTAAATTTACAGTAAATCAAATATACTGAGCTATATATTTGTATTTGATATAAAATATGTATTTTACAAAATAATTTTTACTCTAAAATTAATTAATCTAAACAAGTTATGTTCCAAGTTTGAAGTTGATATCACAAAAATTGAAGTTCTCGTGTGATTTTGTTTAGGCGTAGTACCAAAAATAGCCAGTGGGTGCCGTACATTTCATTGAATTTAGTTGTATACATTGTGCCTTAACAAATTAATACATTTCTGTCCAAATATCAATTCTGTCACAAAATTTGGGACCTTGAGACTCAGACCTTTCTGACAATATGTGTTTTGCCAAGATTAGTAAAGGTTTTGATCATAAACATTATGAAATATAATGAAGCCCAAAAGGGGAGGAGCCTGATAAAATAAGTACCGTTTCTATGGTAACGCAGCATTCACTTATAAAACTGTTTTCACTGAATTAATTCTGAGTTTATAAGCTTTCAAATGATGCAAATAAAATATGTGATATAATAAAAAAGGCGATAAAAAATTATATTTTAGAGGATAATATAAAAATATATTCATTATTATTATCATTTTTAATATTATACTCTAATTTTTTATTAAAAATACTAGATTATATGTTTTATTATGAACTTAGCATAAAAACAGAAGTTTCAATGATTAAAAGTGCGTGCATCGACTTTTTGTGGTAAAAATGCAGATTTTTTGAGGTGCACTCTCGTCATAGATTAATCAATTACTCTTCCTACATAATTTGTAACACAAAATGGGTAGAATATCTAATTAGAAGTCTTAAATGAATGATTGTCTGATGTGATTTTCAATTTGTCCTGCAGGTGGCAGAGGTCCTAGGCATCGCTCCAATGAGGGTTTATGAAGTAGCAACTTTCTACACCATGTTCCTCCGTCAGCCAGTGGGAAAGTACCACATCCAGATCTGCACCACTACGCCCTGCATGCTCTGCGACTCCGACAGGATCCTGGAGGCCATCCAGAACAAACTGGGTGAGCAAGAGCTGGGACTCCACACAGAGACGTCACCAATAAACACACACGCCACATAAACAAGCTAAAGACATCACGCTACTAAAAGAAATGGCCTCAAATGTGAATATTTGAAAATGCTGAGGCTTTTTCCAGACAACATAACATTTTGAGTTGGAACGAATTCAGATTCTGTTTCCGCAGTATTTTCAATTTTGATATTTTTAGGTCAAACCATTCTTGTCTTTCAGTCATATAATGGAGGTCTATGGTCACCACCTCAAAGAGCATGCACAGAGAAGTCCAAATTAAACATGATTTAATGACTCGTAAATGTAAGTACACATTGATGGCCTAAGACACGAAACGAGCGGTTTGTGTGAGAAAACGAACAGTATTTATATCGTTTTTACCTCTTGAAATCACAGCCACGTCCAAGTGATCTGAAGGCGCGGGCGCTTTGTGGCTGTGGTTACAAGAGGTAAAAACGATAATCGTTTTGTATCTTAGGCCATCAATGTGTACTTGCATTTATGAGTCATTAAATCATGTTTAATCTGGACTTCTCTGTGCACGCTCTTTGAGGTGGTGACCATAGACCTCCATTATATGATTGACAGACAAGAACGGTTTGACCTAAAAATATCAAAATTGAAAATACTGTGGAAACAAAGACACCTACATCTTGGATGCCCTTGAGGTAAGATAAAACATACCAAACATTAATTTCAAAGTGAACTATCCCTTTAAAAAACATGTTGTCATAAACTTATTGATTATATATGTATATATATATATTTTTACAGTGCAGGAATAGTTCATCCCTAAATTAATTGTCGTCATTTTCAGGAAAGAGAAAATGTTTAATTTGAATTTTTGGGATGACATGAGGGCGAGTAAATAATAACTGTATTTAATCCTGATCTCTCCTGTCAGGTATCAAAGTCGGGGAGACCACAGCGGATAAATTATTCACACTAACAGAAGTCGAATGCCTCGGGGCTTGTGTGAACGCACCAATGGTCCAAATCAATGATAACTATTATGTGAGTATGATTACAAAGCTCATTTTTGTGTGCCGGTGAGCGTCTAGTTTTAATGTCACCTCTAGGGGAGGCAGTTTCTCTGCTAATGAAGTCAAGATGAACAACATTGTTCCTATGCTAGCAGCAGAGTAGCATCTTATTGATAGTCTTAACAATAACTTTTGGGTAGCATGTGGGATGCGATCACATTACACACATTTATAATAATAGTAATAATAATTATCTTCTGATTGGCTGATATACTATAACTGTACTACTACTACTAATAATACTTATACTATTATAAACCAGATAATAATAATATTGACAGTGCATTGTGCATTTTGTTATTATAATTGTCAATTGTCAAAAAAATGTAGGTGTACAGCAAAATAACTAAATATAATTGTACAAATGATGCTAATAATTATTTTTTTTATAAAAATACATAATCTAGTGATAATATTGCAATATTTTTTGTTTATATTTTTTGTACTATGTAAAAAAATAAAATAAAAACTATTTCTATCTTTAGAGGAATATAACCAGCCATGTGTTCTGTTTAAATAGTTTAATTTACCAATTAGATCTGATGACATATTGGTGGTGAATACGACTTGGGTTGTCTGAGTCTCAGTTTAAGCTTGTGTTTGTTAAAGGAGTAGTTCACTTTTAAAAAATAACTTGCTGATAATTTACTCGCCCCCATGACATCCAAGATGTCCACGTCTTTCTTTCTTCAGTCGAAAAGAAATTAAGGTTTTTGATTAAAACGTTCCAGGATTTTTTCCATATAATGGACTTCAATGGGGTCCAAACGGTTCAAGGTCCAAATGAGAGTTTCAGTGCAGCTTCAAAGGCCTTCAAACGATTCCAGACGAAGAATAAGGGTTTTATCAAGGACCCTTCGAGTCATGACTCAAAAAAAGATTTGTTCATTTTAATGAACGAGTTCAAACAGGAGAGTCACGGACGCTCATCACAGAACAGAGCAAGGCAAGCATTTGTGCTTATAAAACTTAAAAAATTGTATTTATTTTTTAAATGGCTGCTCGTTTTGCTAGATAAGACCCTTATTCATCGTCTGGTGTCGTTTAAAGCCCTTTGAAGCTGCAATGAAACTCATTTGGACCTTGAACCATTTGGTCCCCATTGAAGTCCATTATATGGAGAAAATCCTGGAATGTTTTCATCGAAAACCTTAATTTCTTTTCGACTGAAGAAAGAAAGACGTGGACATCTTGGATGACATGGGGGTGAGTAAATTATCAGCAAACGTGAACTACTCCTTTAAGTGTAGCTTGGGATGACCCGCCAGGGTAATGATGCAATTAGCCTTGGCCTCTGACGGCTAAAGAGAAAGTTGCCAGAAAACATCTGTAGTGGCTGAATCTCACAAAACCTATCATGAACGTCAAGCATTTATGTTTCATTTAAAGAAATGTGAGCCTATTTTTGGGCGCAGTACAATTTTTGCATCTCAGTTGTTCATATAAAAACACTTTTTGTTTTTGCATAGCACTTTTTATTGATTTTGGTGGAATGTTTTCATTAAATCCACCCTTGCAGAGTTGACACTCGCTCGTTTATCTATCTCTGTTAAGACAGAGATCAGAGAATACACTGTACTGAATTAGTTCTCCATTAATGGGTGTTTGCTGTGCTTGTCGTCCTCTTTGTTTTGGCCTGTAGGAGGATCTTAAGACCTCAGACATAGAGCAGATCATCGATGAGCTGAAGGCAGGGAGAGTTCCTCCTCCTGGACCCAGGTACAGTAATCTGCTGTCTTTCTAGACCTGATTAATTGGTAAAAGGGCATGATCTTGATTCAAACAGCCATGCGATCTCATTCCTAAATCACAACAGTGCGGCAATGTCTATAGAGGGTATGTGCGTGATGTCACTGCAATGCTACATAACTATATACATATGCATGATAATGCTTTTCAGAGGGCTGACATTTCTGTATTTAAAATCCTTTTTTTATTGATTTCATGTAATATTCTAATTTTCTGAGATTTTGAATTTGGGGTAAGACATAATCATCAAAATTATAACTTTTGCACAATATTCTAATTTTTTGAGTTTCACCTGTATGATCACATGTAAATCTGTTGGCGCTGACCCAGAGAGAGCCGTTGTCATGTATTGCTGATAAACAAGTACATCGTTTCATTATTTCTGTTACAATAATTCAAATTCTGCTTCGTTAAAGTGTATAGTTCTGATGTCTATGGTAGTGATAAAATTAAAAATAGAGCAAATCACCTAACTTGATGGTTCAAATAAAGATTGTATCAATAAAATATGTGATAAAAACAAAAGTATGTAAATATAATATTTTTAACCCAATAGAACAGCGATAACACTGAATGTGAAAGCAACTCATCTTATTTGTTCAAAGATTCGGATCTTTTACAGAAATTTTGATTATCCGGTTTGGAGTCGAGACGAGGGTAGTTTGGTTGTGAAGTTTGGGACTTTCACATAGGCAAGCTTATTAAAAGGATTGCTAGTTAGTTATTAGCATGATGGTGAGCTTAGCTTGCACAGTTCTCATATTTATTTTACTTCCTAAGATAACATGAATCACCTAGATGTCTTGAACGAGTCTAATTAAATAAGCACACTATGTGACGTGTGGTTAATGAGTCAGTTGGATTCACACCCTAAGAGTGTTTTAATTGATTGTAACGATCTCTCTTCCATCAGGAGTGGGCGTTTTTCATGTGAACCTGCCGGAGGTTTAACCTCACTGACAGAGCCTCCTCCTGGACCGGGCTTTGGCGTGAGAGCCGACCTGTAACCGGACCTCCGCGGTCTGGAGCCAATGTAAACCTCAGAGATGTTGTGTATGTAAATAAAATATTATCATTAATTATATTCAGTAGTCCAGTGTGGTTATTTTAAAATGATGAGTAAATTAATGTTCTGACCTG
This sequence comes from Pimephales promelas, assembly GCF_016745375.1. The sequence goes on from NW_024121101.1 coordinate 631,795, forward strand.
TGCAAAGGTGTTGGAGAATACAAAGCATGCACATTACAATATTTTAACATACAAATAAGTCCACAGTATTTTCAAATGTATTTATTTACTTGGGTTAAACATTTATTCCCGAATGCTCCACAGTTTAAGACATATTCCTGAATACACAATAGCATATTCCAAACAAACAAAGACGTACGTCTGCAATTGTGTTGTAAATACTGGAGATGCTTTTGCCAGTTTTTACTCTGCATTTTTAGTAATTATGTACAGTAATTTCACCACTTTATGTCAGTGATGGCAACGCACAAGCGATTTATCGGCCGATATATCAATCCACCAATCTAATAATTTATTTATTTTATATCTCTAGTGTTGCTTGATATTTTACAATGGCCGATAATATCATGCAGAATCAAAAAATTACTTAATTTAACATGTGTAGATAGTAATAATAATAAATATTCCATTTAGGGATGCACCGATGTAAACATTTTGGCCGAGACCGATAACCGATATATCGGCCTTTCATATTCTTTATAGCTGATAACCGATATTCTGGCCTTTCAAATTCTTTATATTTGAAAGCCGATAACCGATATATCGGCCTTTCAAATTCTTTATATTCTCTATAGCCGATAACCGATATTTCGGCCTTTCAAATCACCGATATATCGGCCTTTCAAATTCTTTATATTCTTTATAGCCGATAACCGATATTTCGGCTTTTCAAATTCTTTATATTTGAAAGCCGATAACCGATATATCGGCCTTTCAAATTCTTTATATTCTTTATAGCCGAAAACCGATATATCGGCCTTTCAAATTCTTTATAGCCGATAACCGATTTATCGGCCTTTCAAATTCTTTATATTCTCTATAGCCGATAACCGATATATCGGCCTTTCAAATTCTTTATATTCTCTATAGCCGATAATGATATATCGGCTTTTCAAATTCTTTATATTCTTTATAGCCGAAAACCGATATATCGGCCTTTCAAATTCTTTATATTCTTTATAGCCGATAACCGATTTATCGGCCTTTCAAATTCTTTATATTCTTTATAGCCGATAACCGATTTATCGGCCTTTCAAATTCTTTATATTCTCTATAGCCGATAACCGACATATCCGCCTTTCAAATTCTTTATATTCTCTATAGCCGATAGCGATATATCGGCTTTTCAAATTCTTTATATTCTTTATAGCCGGTAACCGATTTATCGGCCTTTCAAATTCTTTATATTCTCTATAGCCGATAACCGATATATCCGCCTTTCAAATTCTTTATATTCTCTATAGACGATAACCGATATATCGGCCTTTCAAATTCTTTATATTCTCTATAGCCGATAACCGATATATCGGCCTTTCAAATTCTTTATATTCTTTATAGCCGATAACGATATATCGGCTTTTCATATTCTTTATAGCCGATAACCGATATTTCGGCCTTTCAAATTTTTTATATTTGAAAGCCAATAACCAATATATCGGCCTTTCAAATTCCTTATATTCTTTATAGCCGAAAACCGATATATCGCCCTTTCAAATTCTTTAAATTCTTTATAGCCGATAACCGACATATCAGCCTTTCAAATCTTTATATTCTTTATAGCCGATAACCGATATATCAGCCTTTCAAATTCTTTATATTTGAAAGCCGATAACCGATATATCGGCCGATAAATCTAAATCCATTCTTAAAATCTAATAAATCTAAATCCACCATTTTTTATATAATTTTTCAGAGCCTGATTGCAAAAACAAAAGTTTAACATTTAAAATCCATGTCCCAATCACACAATTATAATGTTCTCATTATAAATTCATGTAGCCGATATGACAGCACATTTTGCACTTAATTATATTTTTTCTGTTTGATTCCAATCATATTTCAAGCAATTAAGATCAATAATGTTGAACAGTGCACATCTTAAGTGTCTCAAGTGTTGATCAGTTATTTATCAACTTTAATATATCAGCCAAATTTTATTATCGGGCCGATAACTATAAAATACAAATAAACAAATATTGGCCGATACCGATATGGTGGCCGATATATCGTTCATCCCTAATTCATCCATTATGCTACAATTGTTTTCCAAATGAGATCATTACGAATCCTGATTAGAAGAGGCATATGCTACAGATTTCTTGGAACTGGAGTATATTTAATAGGGTTATGGAATATTAATACTAATCTAAATAATGTGACCAAGTTCTAATTAATATAGAAATATTTGTGTGCATTTAAACATGGTTCCCATCCCTAATATTCTCGAACAACACATAAAAGTAAAGCACATAGATTTTGGTATTCCTTGCATTTATTTGATACAAAAACCCATCCATAAAACATAACCTCACTGACAGTGATGTACAGTATAGCATTTATAAACAAGCCACATCAAAAGAGCAAGCATTATGCATCATACAGTCTTTATTTACAAAACCTTACTGTTACCATACAATAGCAATACTATGGTAGTGTGAATATATATACTATATACCATAGTACATGACTGCCATAGTCATATACCACTGCATTTACAGTAGTTAGCAGAACTGTATCCAGGTAGCAGTGTGTTCGAAATAGTGCTGATATACAATGCAGTTTAATGATAGTAAATAAGATGCACACACAATTGCTGTTATTTACTCGATGTTTTTGGCCAATCAGGTATAGTTATTGTCCATGCCAATATTAAATGGAAACATATTAATGGCTGCTTGCTTAAAAGGTCTATCAGTACTCCATGGTATTTTATTTTTTTACCTTTCCCTAGGAAGGTCACTAGATTTCTTACAACCAGAAGAGAATATTACAAGAATATTACATCATAAAATAAATAAAGAAACATAAAACAGGGTATAGGTTGGTTAAAAAAAGACATGCATACACACACACACACACACACATATATGCAGTGGCCCAAACAGTTTTACATGTTAATAGTCCATGTTGAAAAAAGAAAAACAGAAATGACCAAGCTGAAGACCAACCAGCTTAGGCTGGTTTTAGCTTTTTTTTCTTCATTTCCTCCAGATGTTAACTTTTATGCTTATGCAATAGAACAAATGGTACTACCATAACACTTTACAGGCTTCGTTGTTAGGGTTTAAACTATAACCCAGTTCTACACAACAAGGCTGTTTCATATGTTAACCACGCATATGTCTTCATGTTATGATCACTTCTTCAGACCGCAACAACATGGTCGCATTTCATGTAACTAACTGGTCTGTGCATGCACGTGTGTGTGTGTGTGTGTGTGTGTGTGTTTGTGTAGCCAGCGCCCATCCCCCTAACACACACAGACTCACACACACGGTTCTCCCTTGTGATTCGAGCTCGTTCTGCAACATAATACCAGCCCATCCCATGCGCATGCGCGAACTCCCTTTTTCCTACATCATATAAATAACCAACTGCGCCACAACAATAACAACCCTCGAATGCGCGACAAAAAACGTCATTCTAAAATAGCGAAACTACAATCAAACACAATTTAAGCTCTCGTAACAACAGAATTAATGACTCCACAATGGATCAGGCCCGACAAATACCTTCTCCTCTTTCTCCTCGCGCCTCTCCGACATGATGAAGGTTCCAGAACATTCGCGAGCGCTGCAGCGTCGCACGGAAAGGGTGACGTCACAGTCCGCAACGTCACCCCCCTCCCCATCCCATAATAATATAACGTTAAACTCTCACACACAAATTAATTTATGAGATGTACGGAGAGTGGATGAATTTCACTTATAACAATTAAAAAACAACAACAAAAAAAAAACAACAGATGTCTAAAGAGTGGAAGAGTGGAGCAATTTGTCATATTAAAAAAGTGCATGGACATTTTCTAAATATTATTATTATTATTATTACTATTGTTATAAACATAAAAAAAAAACATTTAGCATAATACAAACTATAAACCCACAATACGAATATAGGAAATAACGCACGAAATGTTAATACATTTGATTAAATAAAAACAAGTATTATTTTATTATAGGCACAAAACAATCTCACACAATCCAAACTAAAACCATAAAACAAAATAATATAGAAAGACTACGCACACACGTTAATAAATATAAACACCACAGGACATATTCTTTGCAGTTCAGCTCCGCCTACAATTGTATTTCTATATTCTATCCGGGCATTATGTATTTTAGGCATTTGTATATTATTGCAAGAAGACATAATACATTAAATAACTAATAAAAATCAAAAGAACATATAAAACACTAAAAATTGCTGGGTTGTTTCAACACATGTTTGGGTCAAATGTAGATGAACCCAACCGTTGGTTTAATTAAGAATAAATTGTAAACCTAATTGTTGGGTTTGTCCGTATTTAAACCAAACATGTGTTGAAACAACCCGGCAACCCTTTTGTAATTTGGACATTTCAGCCAAAAGCTATTTAATTAAAAAAATATAAATAAGAAAGCATTGTATAATTAAATAATAACAATAACATAATATTAAAATAAACATACAAACATGAATAGAACAGTACGAGAGATATATTCAACAGCAAAAATATCAGCGTATGCAAGTCACAGCCTAGCAGCAGAGCGAGTGTGAGCATGCGCAGAACGTTTTTGAGCGCCCTGGATCACGTGAGCCCTCGTCCCCCAATGAGATCGCAGCTTTCCGTGTTTTTTCGCTGGGGCTTTTCTTAGAGACGGGCTGACGGCGATGTTTTCAAAAGCAGCACTGAGAGACGTCACACAGCCGTAGGGTTAATGTTCAGTTTTTACCCTCCGATACACACATTTATTTTTCTTAAAATCGTCGAGGTTGTGTCTTCTGCTCGTAGGTGAATGACGAAGAGGAAGCCAAAGGCGGTAAGCAGAAAGTTTCGCTTGTTTTTCTTTTTTTGTCGCGGGTTCCGACTATGAAGGAGGAAAACGCATTTAGTTTTGCTACGGAGAAGCTTAACCAACCAGTCTTGAGTAGCAGAACAACAATAGAGCGGTGTGTGTAGGGTTTTAAAATGAGTTTTGCTATTAAGTATTGGTAGCAGGTTTGTGTTCGATAGCGTTGCTAGTGTTCCGCGCGCGTGCGTCAGTGACAGGCGCGTGCGGTGCGCGTTATACGCGGAGGGGCCCGCATGTCTCATAAACCCACTGCGGGCTCATTGTCTGTGCGTGAGAGGGGTGGCGCAGACCGCAACGTGACACTGTATGCTGTAGTTTTCATAATAAACCAATTTAAGTTGGATCTTAATGGCAGACAGTCAGCTAGAACGCATTGCATTTATTGTAATTTGCATTATTTTCCACCACCCATTTTTGTCCTCTTTATAATAAATGACAGGAGCATGTCTGACATAAATGCATGGCATGTATGTAAATATATTTGTATAATATTTTCTCTTGGCGTTTGGTATATTGAGCGCGGTTGCAGCTGCGACGTGCATGAAATATTGTATGCATCCATGCAGCTCTGGTGTGTGTGTGTGTGTGGTTTGCACAAAGCTTTATTTGGTGACCGTCCTTCGCACAGAAACCTTTTGTCTAAAGGACGTACGAGGCGTCTTCAGCTGTGCAGCGACAGACAGAAGCATGTCATATGCAGGTGCAGTTCGTAGTGTCTTTCATGGAGATTTTTGTGATGACATAACACGGTACTACATTGTTTACTACGAGCACACTAGTATATATATATACACACACATATATACATGCACACAATGTGCAATATACAGTAATATTCTATAATATATGTTTTTGATTACAGGGTGGGTATTAAATCTGAAAGTAGGGGTGCAATACAAAAATGCAACAATACGTATCGTGGATAGTCCCCCCAAAATAAAAATTACTGTGTGAGAAAAAAATCTAGTTTTAGTGTCAGTTCTACATTAAACTACTATATATAATGTTGAATATAATTTATAATAATGCAATGTGGGTCCTGATAATGCCAAATGTCTGATGTTACCAGTAAAAAGTGTCTGATTTTAACTAGCAAGCATATTCATCTAAAATAATTCAGTATTTTCAGCTTCAGAATCATGAATATGTTTATTCTGGTGTCCTTGGGTTACAAGCCCCAAGTCCAAGCCTATTCATTTAAACCCACAATGTAATATCAAATTTAGCATTTTAATCAACTGTACATTACGCCACATGTCTTGGAGTATCGCAATAATATCGTATCGTGAGAGTTAAGTATCGAATCATGACATGAGGGTATCGTTACACCGCTATCTGAAACCAGGTAACTTTAGCTGTGTTAGTTGTTATATTTTAGGTCTTTAAATCTATACGGTCTAGTGTGATTGAAATCTGGTTTATGTAATTATGGCTAATCTTTTAAAAAATGACACTTTACTACTCAGATTTTTCTACATTTTAACTAAACATATTATTGTTGTGGGTTATATAATGATTTAAGCATTTTTGGTTTTGGTTTGATTCTTATTTTGTGGGAGGACAGATTTGATATTCATTTTAGTATGGAATCTAGATCAGATGTTTACGCCCACTCGCTTCGTCTTGTTCTGCACTCACACACTTTCAGAATGACATATTAGGGATTATTACTCAAACATCCGAGTTTTCCCCAGCTGGGCCACCGTCCAAGGAGAGCCTGTGATTCCTGCTGTTTTTCCATTGACCCTTTTTTAAAGTCACGGGGGCCACTCGCACGAAAGGCCCCTGTGTGTGAGAATCTGTGCAATTCAACGGCGTTATGACGAACAATAACAGACTCGTTTCTGTTAGCTGAGGTTGTTTCAGGGCTACTTAGCCTCCCAAATGCTTGTTTTATAGTTATATGGCGTGTTTACGTTTGATAAACGATCCGTGGTGGTGCTGATGCGGTGGGAATTTGCAGCGACTGTCAAGGCAACGCTCGCACGTATCACAGCAAAATAACAAAGTGCATTTGTCAGATGGAAAGCGACACAGATTGAGAGAGACAATCAAATTGTCTTAAAAGTTTGAAATAATAAACGTAACCCCGAAGAGGCAGATGTTTTTCCTGTGACACGCATTCTTTTTTCTCATTTGGGCCTAAAAGTGAATATATATATATATATTCATTGTTATATCACAGCAGCCACACCTCTCTTCTCCTCTTAATACCATTCATGCAACATTTTATGTCAGCCAGTAAATAATATCCAAGTGTTCACAATGTGTTTAACATAACATTCATACATGCATTGATTTACAGCAAACAAAGTCAAAACAAAGAATATGCATTTGCTGTTCTAAATGTATTATGAGTGTATTGTTTTTATTAATAGAGCCAGACCATTAACCAATATTTGTCCATTTTGATATTATTTTCAGTGATTGATAACTATATAACTATTTCCCACATGTCAGTTTCAAATGACGTATTCCTGTCAACATGAATTTAGAGTAATGTTACTAAAATTTACTAAAATCTAATTTTGTCTACGTCCCATAAATGATCATAAAATATATCGAATTTTATTAGTAGTTAGAAATCAGCACTATATTATCAGCCACCTTCCCACTGTTGATATTGGTATTATTGGCCATTAAATAATCCATATTGTTCAAGCCAGCAGTTGTGTTATTTAAAACATTGTTTTTGTATTTTAATTAGCATGTTAAAGTTTATTTCTCGGATTTGAAAAACAAAGAACAAAAAAAAAAACGTAATAGTACAGTACTAGGGGAGGGCGATATGTCCAAAATCTTATATTACAACATGAGCAAATTAAATTCATTATAACAATATATATATATATATATCACTATACGCAAAATGTCTTTCTCTTCGCTTCAACGGTTTTAAAAAAATCACTTGTTTTTAAACAGCATGTCGTAAAAGCTGAGTCTTCGTGATCGCACAGCAAAGCAACTTTACTGCGATAGAGGCGGTAGTCCACAATATCCACCGGTTGACAAATTTTTTGCTTTAAATAAGGTTTTTGTGAAATCAAAATTGGATACCATTTGAAATTTAATTCTTGTAACCATTTTCAATATCATAAAAAATACTTGTATTAAAATATATTTATTCCTTCAAGTGATTCTTTCAAGAGCAGTGAGAGATTTGTTTCTCTTTTGTTGTTTTATCAATATTAATGAGACACAGATGACAGCAGGTTTATTAGGTTGCTGTCACTTTAAAACCGCATGCACGGATCTAATATACTTGTGCCTTTTTTTCTTGACTATTTACATTCATATGTTGTTGTGAAAGGCACAAAAAATCTTAAACAATGTGTAGAAAGGCCAGTTTTGTTCTTGTATCTATACAAGCTCTAAATGCATAGGAAATCGGCCATTGATATGTCATGTATGCTCTCTTGTTGATGTTTTTTGGGGATGTCAGCAACTATTTTTGATGGTGTTATAATATATTGATAATTTAACTTGTTATGTGTGTTTGTGTTATGTACACATCTACGGTGGAAACTAGACAAATACAAATCTAGCCCTATCTATCGACATTCACTTAAGACATAATAAATGACTGAAATGACTCGATTCAGTTCTCACTCGCCCTGCATATAGTCGCGAAATGTCTTTCTCGGCGCTTCAACGGTTTGAAATCACTTGTTTTTCACTCTTCGTGATCGCACAGCAAAACAACTTTACTGCGATAGAGACGGTAGTCCACAATATCCACCGGTTGACAAATTTCCACTGGTTAATGTTAATCGTGTGTACCAGTATATCTATACAGTACAATCATTTCCGACCTGAAATCTCTAGTGCATTTGAGTGTGCATTTTCAGCCAGATAATTTTATCTAGAAATGTCTCTGCGTTGACATGAAAGCCTTAGGAAGTTTATAATGTCATGCTAAAACTATTTTAAATAATGCTGATACTTTATTTTTTCCCGTATTACATTTAACCTAAAATTGCAACATTAAAAAAGCCAATGGAGACGTTATACGTGAACTACCCAACGTTAGCATGTCTGTCTGCAAGAAATCAGAAGTGCACCAACTGTGTCTCTGCACATTTCGCTGCTCTGTTTACAGTCGTGTCCTAGTTTTGCTTTCATTTGCACAGATGACACCGGTGCGCTGCAGCGTTTCTGTCGAGTTCATCCACTGAACGCCGGACGGTTAGAGCAGACGTGTTGCCATGAAGCTCGCGCGAGCGGGAGCTGGTTGCATGAGAGAGAGAGAGAGAGAGAGAGAGAGAGAGGGAGGGAGAGAAAGGGAAAAGCGCGAGACAGAAACAGGCGTGTGACTCACTCTCCTACCCATTAGACGTTGGCCTTTGTGATCTGAACCATTCCCGTGAGAGACCTCTCTCCCCGCTTCACGTTCAAACTGGATGCCATTTTTATTTTGCCGAGCTCCTTTTTTCGTGTGCAGACGCAGGGCTTTGAAGTACAACGGTTTTAACGCCGAGGCTTTGTGTCTATTCTTGATGTTGATAGAAATTGACACATTTTATATTGCAGATATGCTGCTTTTGCTTAAATTAATTATAAAATTTGCTCCTGTTTTGCTAAATGAAGGTGGCTGATTGATTAAAGTGCCAAGATTTGAAATAGGCCCTAATTTAAGAGCTTGTATTTCTTGTGCTGCTTTTATTCTGTGTGTTTGAAGAGCTTTCAGTATCACTGACCTCTGGATCCATTTCGTAAAATAAACAAAAGCGCTTTCGCACTCTGCTCCGATCAAACGTAATCCAACAGCCGTGGTTGCGTTCGTCTAATCAGCAGGTCCAGGCTGAATTTTGTCTCGAAACTATTAGCATTAATGTTAGCTATTAAATATGTTGGCTAATTTTATCATTCTCACCGCTGACTATTATGGGTTTTGTAATGTTTGATATCGATTACCCACATCTAGAAGAGCAGGTTGGCTTATAATATGGTACACACAATATGGTACAATATGTAAGAATTTTGTAATAAAACATACAAAAATATATTTCCTGCAGTTGTGTACTTGCAATATCCCAAAAGTCTCCAAAGATTTTTTATTTCAGAGAAATTATGGAAAAAAATGTTGCCCGTCAATGACGCAATATCCTCGGTTTCCAATCGTACTGCCATAGCCATGACGTAACCATGGTGACAGACGTGGACAACTGCGTTTAGCGGCATGCTGTTCTTGTTTCTAATAAACATAGACCATGTCAAGCAGACTTCGGGACAAACAAGGAGAACTAAAATGAGGATCAATATCAGAGTGGCGTTTTTGAGATGGCGAGAGCTAGCGTCCGCGACTAACTTGGACTTGACAGAGCTTCACGAGTCACGACTTAATTAGACGGGTGACCAATAAAAAAAAATCAATGTTCTATAACGTTAGCGCAACATGATGAAATGTTGATGTGAAATGAAATGTGGCCGATATATTGATATATACTATATAGCATTTGCACTTGGCCTAAAATCTGTTTTGTGCTTGGAGAGATGGCCGGCATTGTTTTATACCTAAATAATAAAAATGTCACCATTTTCTCTGTAGACACCTGTTCTTTTCAGTATTCTTTTTCGCGTGGTTTGTACTTCAGTTCGGTGAACATGCTCTGTCATAGCATTTGAAATGTTCCTATTTTTGTTTTAGGAGTTCCCAAAAACAGTTTAACGTGCATGCAAGGATAAAAAACACTTTATTTGTCTTATAATATGCATTTATTTTTAACAGATTTGCTCAACGACTCCTAAATGATTCGTTCGACGATTCATTTTCCCAAACACCTCCTTTGAGTGACGTGAATCTGCGGCGATTGGTCAAATGACCCAGTCAGTTGTTATTGGTAAACCGTAGGCAGAGACTGTCGGCAACGGAACGCCCATAACCAGGATTATCGCTTGTCAAGTGTTGAAAATTGTAGATAGTTAGGGATGCACCGATATGAAAATTTTGTCCGACACCGATAATTCTTTAAATTTGAAAGCCGATAACCAAAATATCGGCCGATAAACTTAAATCCAAATTTTTCTCTAATTTTGAGAGCCTGATTACAAAAACAAAAGCGCTGCACATGTTGTACCGAAGTGTATTTTCATTTTTTGAAGAGATTTAAACCATATTTCAATAAATTTAAAAACATAAACAGTGCTCAACAAGTGTCTCAGCTGAAGGGAATAATACATTATTTATCGGCTTTAATATATCGGCCACATTTTCTTACCAGGCCGATAACGAGAACATTAAAAATGAACATATATCGGCATATTAATCGACGAACCTGATCCATATACACTGGATACTGAGCCCTCCTTCGGGAACAACCGGCTTGCGAATCAACACATTTGAATTCATTTATGTTTTAAATTTTCAAATGATTCGCCATTAAAATGATGAGAACACAAGGTTCGGGCGTTGCAAATGTGAACTCTTAACCACTGATTCTTCAAATGCTCGTCCCTGGGCAAGTGGCTGAACTGTCTTTGCAATGTAGAACACAGCGTCTTCTCGACATGACACGATTCAGCTGAAGAATGTGTTCTAGACGTCACTTCAAGTTTACACCGTATGCACGCGCAGTTGTTGGGAGCGGCCAACGACCTCTCTACGTCACGACGTAACAGCTAATGACTCGTTTCAAAAACAATTCATTTCATAGACTCAGAGTCGACTCTCACTTTTGAAAGACAATAACTTTATATACAGCGCACTTTCAGATATAAATCTTTGCAGGATGTTTTCATTCCTTTACACGAACAGTCATTTTTAAAAATCCATGATAGGTGCTCTTTAACAACTGCACATGTCACGAGTGTCAAACATTTTCCCCTCTCTGATGTTTCTTTCGTAGAGCACACACAAAATCCTCTGAATTTCCTCTTTTATAGAAACCCATTGCATTTGGGGAAACCCCCTGTAAAGTTTCATCCTTTACCCTGCAAAGGTCAGGCTTTTAAAGCCTTCAGCGGGACGACTGTGTAACGCGTGGCTCTTTGGGTGTGTAGGACTCAGCTGATGCGGTGACTTGAGTCTTTCCACTACAATGGAAATTCAGACAAATGAAATGCTCTTGATATTTGCATCATCTTAGGTTTAACGAGGAAGCGTCGTCTCATCAGGAACCCTTTTAGTTGTATCATGTTTTTGAGTTGCTGTGTGGTTTTTTGAAGATTAAAAAAAGTCTTGTTGCGTCATGGTCTTCTTCAGACGTTTGTATTGGTTTCTTCTCAAATGAATGTTTTTCTCAAATGAAGACTTAACAATGGCTTAATATTTTTTAAGATATGGCAGTGTTTTAAGTTAAACAGCCCAAACATGCTTTTTAGTCTTAAGCCTTGTCTGTGAAACTGGGGTTTATATGAGGTAAAAATAATGATTAGTTCATTAACATATTAATTCTGGTCATAGTAGAAGCGATAGCAGCAAAACATTTCACAATACACTGTAAAAATGATTTTAAAAGAGTACGGTTTACAATAAATTTCACGGTTAATTCGATGTGTTGCTTGCCATTTCCTTTTATGAAAGTTACTAGCAGTTTTTCTGATAAAATGTTGTACTATAGCGAAATAAATTTTGTAGAAACATTTTGAACAGATTTCTGGTTCTAACATTTTATTTATTGATTTAAAAAAAAGAGAGATACCTCCAAGCTGATTTGCCATATCTGCAACTTTTAATTGCGTTATTTGTGAAATTTAACAGGCATGTAAAAATGATCATTCCTTATATGAATAATATCTACATAACACTGATCATAGAAAAGTCTAATTTTATTCTATGAGGCATTTGGGAAAGTTCATCAGCCCTAGCAACAGTATCCAGGGGGGGATCTTAGCGAAAGGTCAATTGGATTTTTTACTTTTCAAAGTGTACCAGCTATGACTGAAGGTTTGTTTTTGTTAATACGGCCACGAGGCTATTGGTTTCTAGAAACCCTTCAATCAACGGGGTCTGTGTTTTCTGGTCTGTACGCACGTCCTGTCAGGAAATAGTGACTTTCTCCTCATGCTCAAGACACGGTCGGCATGCATACACGTCTGCTTGACGTTATTTGTGTTTGAAGCCAAAGTCGCCTTTCCCTGCAAGGATGTTATGTAACAATGTTTTATTTACATGCATATCTTTATTCACATGCATTTTTCATGAAGATGCTCATGGTCCATCCAGATATATATATATATATATATATATATATATATATATATTATTTATTTATTTTTTTTGGTGGTCAAGATATGAAATGACAATTTTTTTAACTACAGTGATCTCATTATTATTATTCATAAGTATATTTACAAATGAAATGTTAAGCTGTACGTAATCTTTATCGTTTAGAAACTGTCTGTAGTTTATCCAAATGTGAAGAAGTGTGCGTCCTAGTAGTATTTATTGTTTTTAAATAAATATGAATACATTTTTTGCGGATATTCCTTGCGCTTGCTTAGTGGTTTACGCTTTACAAAATATACCAACATAGCTGTTTAAGGTGCACATGTTCATCCAAATAGTTTTAGAGTTGCTGCATTTTGTAGTATTTCATTAAGTTATTACTAGAACTGCATTTAGCAGATGTGTGTACAACGTCTATGATTCAGAATGCTAAATCAATGCTGATTCTTACCTACTTTTAAGATGTTATGTTGTATGTAAATGTTTTCATTGTTCTGCAAAAGTTGTATGATACACAAGCAATTCAATATTGTGAAGTTGTAAAACTCGACCACTTGGGTCTTATGTTGTGTTTCCGCAACCTTTGTAAAGGAGCTTCCAAATAGTGGTCAGTCCATCTCGTAACGCCATGTCTCTGACACTTGAGATGAGGCGGTCGGTGTCCTCATGCTCTTCATCAGATTGTCTGGAGAATTTGAGCCGTTCTTGTCTTCTCCATTGTTCAAACACACACATTAACTACTCATCCATTCAATCATTTGCTCTGCTGACACCATCATGAATCTGATTACAGCAGACAGCAGGACTTTAGTCAACACTGTAACCATCAAGACACAGAATACGACTCGTAGTTCGGTTCGTTTGGTCCGGACTTAAAAAAATTAATTTTTGTCTGGGCTGGCAATGCAAAACAAAATCTTACAAGTTATTGCTTAGCTTCAACAATACTAGTCTGTTTTCCCCCCCACCATTCTCGACTTGGTCTCAGTCTCGACTTGGTCTCAGTCTCGACTTGGTCTCGGTCTTGACTTGGTCTCAGTCTCGACTTGGTCTTGGTCTCAGTCTCGACTTGATCTCGGTCTCGACTTGGTCTCGGTCTTGACTTGGTCTCGGTCTTGACTTGGTCTCGGTCTCGACTTGGTCTCGGTCTCGACTTGGTCTCGGTCTCGACTTGGTCTCGGTCTTGATTTGAACTAGGTCTCGACTTGGTCTTGGTCTCGACTTGGTCTCGGTCTCGACTTGATCTTGGTCTCGACTTGATCTTGGTCTCGACTTGGTCTTGGTCTCGACTTGATCTTGGTCTCGACTTGGTCTTGGTCTCGGTCTCGACTTGGTCTCGGTCTCGACTTGATCTCGGTCTCGACTTGGTCTCGGTCTCGACTTGATCTTGGTCTCGACTTGGTCTCGGTCTCGACTTGATCTTGGTCTCGACTTGGTCTTGGTCTCGGTCTCGACTTGATCTTGGTCTTGTCTTGGTCTCGGCCTCGACTTGGTCTCGGTCTCGACTTGGTCTTGGTCTTAGTATCGGCCTCGACTTGGTCTTGGTCTCGACTTGGTGTCGATACCCTCTGGTCTTGGTAGTGTTTTGGTTTCAGTTTAGGCGGTCTTGACTACAAGTCTACCAACCAAACATGCCAAGTGTGAACACCCTGTATCTCAACTAGACTTACTTGTGTTTTAATTTTACAAAGAATTCTGTCATTTGACATTTGGTGTTTCCCACAGGATTTTATGAAACTGTGGTGGTAGGACCTTGGTCTCTCTAAGGGGGGTTCCCAAGCAAGACATTTTTGTACATTTTAGAGTTAAATTCATAAATCTGGTGCACTTTGAGAATTAAGAGCTCCAACCCATATTCAGTGCGCAAATTGAACACAAAAAAATCAGTCGGTGCATTGACTTGTCCAGTACCTGGACTTGGAGACTCAAATCTCTTTTTAGTTGTAATATAGTGTCTCAGTCTACATTACATTGTACATAATACAATAATAATGTTTTAATATTATTACTATATGACAGTGATCTTATTACTATATGACATAATAGCCATATATTGTAAAACGGATGCACTGAAACTTTTATAACCTCAAGTTTTATTTTGACAGAAACAGTCAAGTTTTTATTTTGGCGGAAAACAAGTTTACAAAGACGTCTCATTACAAAGCTAGTGAAATGTTGTAATCATCAACTATGCAAATGTGAAAACCATTCTTAACTGCGTTTCTAAATGCATGTTAAACTCAGTCTTAGATAATATAAATAAGAACAAAGCCTTTTCCCTCTTTCAATTTTAGTTTGTTTGACATCAATGGCTCAAAACGCAACATTACTGGGACATTAATGCGACATCTAGGCCTAGCTAATGAATGGGAAGCACTGAAATCTATTTGTGGCGGTCAATGTTGATATTGTGGCGGGTTGCCACAGATAATTCAATGTATGGGAAAACACTGGACATTCAATGTTAAGAGTAGTTAAGCATCTGTCTGGTTGATAAATTGGTCTATTGATCGAAGCTAATGATCTCCAAATGGCCAAATATTGATAGAGTTGTTGATAGAGCATCATTTTGGACAAACTATATGGGCAGGTGCAAAGCAAACAGTTTACGTGCTTTTAATTTCATCAACACTAGTCAAAACATTAGGCTATTGGATTTCTTATTGTTGGCTTTGGGTTTTTTCCAGCATAAAACCTGCGAACCAGATCTGTGGCATTTCATCAATTACGACTAACGGTAGTTTTAATTATCCCCCCATTTTGAAGGTTGCACTGTTAATATATTAAGAAATTTATCTTCGGAAACATAATTCCCATTCTTTTTACTATTAAATAAATGGTTTAATTAAGGATGATTGAGCACAGCATGTCCATTAACATGTGTTTAAAAAGTAAACGGGTTTGGATTTCATGTTGACTTGAATTTTGAGCATGCAGACTTTATCAATCAATATTACTGCACTAGTCGGTGTGTATATCTCTGAAACATTCTGACAGCGAATCTGACACCAGTGTTCATGCATTGTAACGTAGCTGACATAATGAAGGGTTGTGTGAAAAAGCTTAGATGCAGGACAAACTGGTTTGGTCGCTTTGGTGAACACATGGCTGCCTTTTCAAACGTTGCCATAGCCTGTCAGATTTTGGCAGCGTTTTGATTGTAATTTTGGGAAATCATAGTGCGTTGCCTGGTCCTGTCTTTTTGAGCATGACTGTACTTTCAAAGAGGATCCAAAACTGATTTTGTTCTCTTTTGCCTACTTGACTTAAATCTGTGCATGTGTATGAGGGCATGATGTATGTGTGTTTGAATGTAGGATAATGCTGGATTCATGTGAAGTGAAACCAACCTCCCAAATACAGGAACAAACAAGAAACCTACTTTGACAGCAGCGTGCTACTTTTGCATAAACGTGTGTTTGTGGCAAAAGAGGGCGGAGATTTTAGTTTGCACAACATGTGCTTGACTGGTATGTGAGACGCCTACGTTGTTGTGAGGCTGTTTTTACAAGCGCCGTTGGTTGGTAACTGGCTGTCACAGACGGTTGATGGTCATGTGCTTGTTTTGCAGGTGCTGTACTTAAAGGAGTTGTTCACTGTCAAATAATATTTCCTGATAATTTACTCACCCCCATGTCATCCAAGATGTCCACGTCTTTCTTTCTTCAGTCGAAAAGAAATTAAGGTTTTTGGGGAAAACATTTCAGGATTTTTCTCCATATAATGGACTTCAATGGCAACCATTGGTTTGAAGGTTCAAATGTCTCAATTCAGCTTTAAAGGCTCGACATGATCCCAACCGAGAAATAAGGGTCTAATCTAGCCAAACGATTGGTCATTTCCTAAAATAAAATAAAAATTATATACCTTTTAACCACAAATGGCCATCTACTAGGGCTGTCAATCTTGCTCTACAATACTATTCGAATTCTATTCCTTATTTTATTTAATATTTGAATATTAAATGCTAAAATTGATCCTATTATTAATATTTACAACCTAACACATGCTTATGGATCGCCAATGCCACTATAGCATGTGGTTGTTGTTACACGTCGGTCCACTAGATGCACATCTAATACACATTTTCTTCATGCTGAATATGGTTGAAGCGCTTCCGATGGTTTTCGGCTGATATCTCCGCGAAAACACCACCAAAAATTCAGAAACTTATATCGTTCTTTTCAGTTCGACTATACGGTTCCAACAAGCTCGATGCGCACCGACTCCGTTGAGATATTTGCGTTTTTCGCTTCACATGTGCTTTTGGGGAGGCTTTTTATGTTGTTAAACATTTAGGCGACCATTTAAGACAATTGTTATGATGATACACCGTGGATAACGTGCACACTTGTGTTACGATTCAAAAACTTTATTGTTTATTTGTTTGACGAAACAAAGGCATTTCATTTTCACACGCGTAAGCAAGGCGAGGAAAAGGCAAGATTGCATATAATAGAAAATTGAAAAAATTATACATAAAAAAGCAATATTCGAACAGTATTCGAATAGTATTGATTTGTTTTAATATTCAAAAATCTATTCGAATTTCGGAATTCGTTCCAACAGGCCTATCTTGTACCATCTATGAGATGCGGCACGCATTACGTCATCAGGTTGGAAAGGTCACTCGTGACGTAGCCGGAAGTACCGCCGGCCCAGTGTATACAAGTTTGGAGTTTGAGGACCATTCAAAGATATTGTAAGTTGAATGAAACATAATTATTTGTATTTGTGTCAGTTTATTGTTTAAAATGGTCCTTACATGTGCATATCCTGGATGTTTAACAATGTCACGTGTGACCTTTCCAACGTGATGACGTAATCCTGAAATGGCATTTAATAAAGCTATCTATCTATCTTGATAATTTCAGTGTTAAAATGGCCATTGTAAAGTTTTTGATGTTATCCTAGCTGATAAGGTTAATACAGTCATAAAGTAATTAAACAATATTTGAAGTCTTGCAATATGCTTTTAGTCAAAAGAAGCACCTCATCCATCCCAATCCATATTTAGCATTTATGTACATCCACCCGAATTAGGGCTGTCAAACGATTAATTGCGATTAATCGCATCCAAAATAAAACTTTGTGTTTACATATGTAAGTGCACTGTGTATAATGATTATATATATATATAAATACACACGCTTGAATATATTTAAGAAATATTTACTGTATATAGATTTATATATAAATAAATATTTTATATGTAATTAATATTTTTTTTTCCTAAAATCTAAATATGCATGCATGTGTGTGTATTTTTTATATATAAAATAATTATACACAGTGCACCCACATATATTATGTAAACACAAACTTTTATTTTGGATGCGATTAATTGCGATTAATCGTTTGACAGCCCTAATCCCAATCCATATTTAGCATTTATGTACGTCATCTAAAGTTATTTTCAACCAATGAAACATGGATTATGAAAAAATCAGAAACAAATATATGATACACATGTGCATTTTGACTGATTGTTAAAACTAGACAGATCAACAAGCTAAACTGTAGTATTTCTAATCAGGCACTCAATGGGATACTCAGTTCTCTCAGCCAATAGATTTGTTTAGGGGTCCAAGTGTGCAATAATTTTAACAAGGCTTTGGCACGATATGAGCTGGGCAATAATCATTTGCTCTCTCTCTGGCAAGGAAATGTATGTGATTGGATATGTGGATGAAAGGGACTGAGGAGGCAGATGTGGATATCTAACGTCTTTACCCATGATCCTGTTCTTAGTGTGGCAGCAATATGGGATTACTGTGTTTTAACTGAGGCTCAGAGGAAAGAGGAATAAAAGATTTGTCGCTTTTGACTGACGGGTTTAAGTCACATTTCAGCGCTGGTGAACAGACTTGAAATTGAAAGAGCCGGAATAGTGAATAGAGCGGAAGAAACAGCCGACCTCAAGACACTGCTCTGGCTCAATCCCAGAAGCCTGTGCTGTCAGGAATGCTGCCTGTTTTTCTCATATTTACCAATGAGAATGTTTGAGTTTCATCTTTGTTTGATGTGGTGGTTATTAATTTTGGTTCGTTTAAATGTTTTTCTTTAGTGAAATGGGCAGAATCCAGGTTTTATCCGTCAAAACACCATTTTCTATTTCCATGTTAAACTCTCTCACCAGTTTCCATCAAAATACAACAATTACTACAGCTTTGTTTTCTGTAGCAGTGCCAGTACAGTCATATATCGATATATATCAGGGCTCCTGTAGTAGCACCGCCACTAAGCACCTGATTTGTAGCGCTGGGGGGATTTTAAATCATAAATTTAATTTAATCATAACATTTTTGTTGTTTTTCATTAATAAGTGCAGTTACTAATAATATTAGTGTTTTTTATTGGAAATTTGTTTAAATTGAATTGATATGCAGATGAAATAAACTTTTTATCTGCAAAAAAACAAGTTTTTATTGGGAAATTTAAAATATTCTGTAAATGAAATGCCTATTTAATATATCATGATCTCACGAGTTGTGTATTTGCGCTAAATCCGCACAGATTCGTCTTACGCAAACTTCCACAGCAAAGTGACTGAACACAGAAAGCTGGTTCGTGATTCGACAGCGCCAAAGTTTCCCGCCAAAGTTCATTTGTACTAGGCTTGTTGGAACGAATTCCGAAATTCGAAAATAATTCGAATATAATTTGAATTTTAAAAAAATCAATACTATTTGAATGCTGAAGTTACTGTTTGAATATTGCTTTTTCATATATATAATTAAAAAAATTTCTTTTATATGCAATCTTGCCTTTTCGCCACCTTGCGTGACGGGCATGTGAAAATGAAATGCCTTTGTTTCGTGTGATGAACAATATAGTTTTTGAATTTTAACACAAGTGTGCACGTTATCCAAGGTGTATCATCATAACAACTGTCAAAAATGGTAGCCTAAATTTTTAACGACGTAAAAAGCGCCCCCCTAAAGTGCCTGTGAAGCGGAAAACGCAAATATCTCAAAGGATACAGTGCGCATCGAGCTTGTTGGAACCGTCTAGTCGAACTGAAAAAAACCAATACAAGTTTCAGTTCTTGGTGGTGTTTTCGCAGAGATATCAGCCGAAAACCATTGGAAGCACTTCAACCATATTCAGCACGAAGAAAATGTGTATTAGATGTCCCTCTAGTGGACCGAACGTGTAACAACCACCACATGCTATAGTGGCATTGGCGATCCATAACCATGTGTTAATGTCGTAAATATTAATAATAGGATCAATTTTAGCATTTAATATTGCATTTAATATTCGAATAATATTCTAATAAGGAATGGAATTCAAATAGTATTATAGAGGAAGATTGACAGCCCTAATTTTTTATCCGCATTTGGCGAGTTGGATGTTAATTTCAATCCCTGAATGTTGCGCTCCAGTTTGTCATTGTGCACGAAAATTCACGCCAATAAATGATCAGAAATATTGCTGACTTTGTATCAAGCGCCCTCTTTACGCTTGTCCTAATGCCTGTTAGGTGTCCGTGGATTTGCCTATATTTGGTGTTGAAAATGGAAACGGAAAACGTATGTCTTTTTTCACAAAAGTGACAGCCCTATTTACAAGCCGAATCCTTCATTGACCCGTTTATTCTTTAGTGTTTAGATGCTGTTTAGGCAATGTTTGACCCTGTCTAGACGTCTTCTGACAGCAGATGTCAGGGGTTTTGATTTCAGTAATGATGCTCGCTCATTGTGTTTGTTGAATGATGTTTGTGCCCGCCGTCTTGTTCACGTTGCCTTTTCAGTCTTCCATTGAAAGCAGTTATTACAATTAAGTCATTATTAAATTCTCAATCTTGTTGTTGTATTCTCAGAGGTCTGAGCGGATGCTGCAATCCGGGTCATTCCCATGAGTCTGGTTAATGTGGGATATCATCTCTCCCTATAAAGCGTTTGTGACTCACCCAAACTTCACCCGGTGTTGACTTGAGTCATTGGGTCAAAATGCATTGGTTTTATACTCTCCTTTCCAGTAAAATATTTAATACATGGCAGTAAAAAATATCATTTAAAAAAGACAAGCTTTCCACTATTTTTAACTTAAATTAAAATTCATAAGTCAAATAAACAATAATATTTACCAGTGTATTTCTATAACATTTAATATATGAAAAATTGTGAATGTTTCTGAGTAAATGAAATTTCTTAATTGATTCAATAAGACGGCTAGATGAAAAGCACTTCAAAATCATTACGATATTCACATTTTTACCAAGCTGCATGATTAATCTAAACAAAACCAAAGTCATGATATGGTTTAATGCAATTATCAAATCTACAAAGCCTGCGATTCGATGAAATAAATATATGCGCTGCATGTTTGAGAGTGAAACGTGTCACTGTGTCAACACCTGCTGCTGTATGTCTATAATATTGAGCTAATCAAACAATAAAAGCACAGCTTACCAAAGATTTATCTATATTTCACTTGTACAGCGAACACTATACTGTTATTTTACAGTTAAATTGCTCTCAATACACTTCATTTTACACTGAATACGACTGTTAGACCTTACTTTATTTGTAACTTTGCTTTATTGTATTGATCTCTGTGCTGATTTATAAAGTGTGCTTTAAGTAATAAATTAAAATGAAAATGTAAAATTACTAGTACTGTAATGTTTAATATTTTATTTAGTTATAATTAATAATAACAATAGCAATTGGTATTCATATTTTAATGTCACTTTGATATACTCACACAAGTTTTTGACATCAAACCTGGAGCAATCCTTTTTTTTAATCAGTTTTAATCGGTTACTTTATTTTTAAGGTGACGTAATTGTACTTACTCATAAGTACAGAGTAATATTAGGGTTTGGGGCTAGGGTTTGGTTTAGGGTTAGTAAGTTGTAGTTTTGTATAATTTACTGTTATTATTAAAAAGTACATGTACTAACGTGTAACTATGTCACCTTAATTTAATGTTACCGAAAAATCTATTTTTCCCCCAAATCGCTAAGCCTCTAGGAATGAATGAGTTTATTATTTTTAATAGATTATTGTAAAGATTTTTTTTTATTATTATTATTATTATACTGGCCCAATTTGGGCCAGTGGTTCAACTTGTCGTCTCACCAATAAATAAATAAATTTAATTAAAATTTAATTTAAAAAAAATGCAACCTCAAAAAATAAGGGTAAGACACTAAATTTCAGATACGGGGAAAAAAATGTATTCCAATTTTGATCCAAACCAGATCCAAACTACTAACTATATACAGACAAGTAAACACTTAGATATAATTAAACAAATAATGAGCAGTAAAGTAAATACAACAGAACAAACATACAAACGCAACAGTGCTTTTCAGGTTTTTCAGGTAATAACCACTAACAGTGGTTTTCACTTTAAGTAATGCAATGTAAAATAACACTTCATATTTTCAAATCGTTGTAAATGTTTATTGGAGCCATTAAGTAACCTGTATCGTAGACAGAATTATTAAAGTCCCCGTGAAATCAAAATTGAACCTATTTACTTTGTTAGCGCATATTACTAGTCTTGTGGTGAACAATTAATCCGTGCAAGTGAATATATATTTAAAAAATGTTTTACCTTAGTAATCTTTAATCAAAATCTGAAAAGTTACTTCCGGCCTGGAACGGTTTCTTTTTCTGATGACGTAGGCTTCACAGTTTGGGTGGGGAAACGCGTAACCACTCCCCTCAAACCGTTAGTTTACTATGAGCGAGAGATGGAGAGGAGGAGCGCTAGAGTAAAACCCTGCCCTCTGTTCAATATTCCGTTTCACTTGGAAATACGTCACAGCACTGGAGAAAAATCGTTTGCAACTTCCGGTTCACGGGGACTTTAAATTCTTTTCCCTAATGATGCTCCCCGTCTCTGTTTCTGTCTGTCTGAGCCTCTGTTCAGTTCGACGTGTAATCAGCCTGACCTCTAGTAGAAAGCTGATTACAACCACACAACCACAGCAAGACCAACACTCATCTACTGGCCTGTGCTCTAATCTCGCTCTCTCTCTCTCTCTCTCTCTCTATTTCTCCCCTCCGTTCCCCGTCATTCCTGTTCCCACCTCCCTTCGGCTTTCCGACCCCCCTGTCGCTGTGTAATCTCCAGTAAAAGGTGCATTGTTCTGTGTGGCGTGGGTATCTGTGGTCATTAACCTACATACTGAGCAGCAGGCCACAGGCTTCTTAAAGCTTTCTCAGATGCCCTCCGATCAGGAAGTTCAGCGCTCGGGTTTCTGTCTGTTAACCCTTTGCTTCCCCTGTGCACAGTGCTTTGGTAAAGGCTCGCGGCCTGTTATGAACTCTAGGGTGAACTTTAGTAATGCAATTTTGTTGTTTTTCCTTCATTCAAACTCATTTGTCAAACTATATAATCATAAATTCCAATATTGTTTTCTGCTTTTTCTTTCTGCACACTCTTTGATGTCAATGAAAAAATATGGGAAGCATTAATTTTGCTATCCGAACTATGTGTATGTGCGGTATCGGCCGATATTTGCTCATTTTTATGTTATCGTTATCGGCCCGATAATAAAATTTGGCTGATATATTAAAGCTGATAAATAATGAATTAATTCCTTCAACACTTGACACACTTAAGATGCGCACTGTTCAACATGATTGATGTTAATTGCTTGAAATATGATTGGAATCAAAAAGGAAAATATAGTTAAGTGCAAAATGTGCTGTCGTATCGGCTATGTGAAATTATAATGAGAACATTACAATTGTGTTAGGGGATGGATTTTAATTGTGAGACTTTTTTGTTTTTGCAATCAGGCTTTCAAAAATTATTTAAAAATTGGATTTAGATTTATCGGCCGATATATCGGTTATCGGCTTTCAAATATAAAGAATTATCGGTTATCGGTATCGGCCAAAATGTTCATATCGGTGCATCTCTAATAGCATTGTTGGATAAGTTTTTGTTTTTTCTAATGCATTTATAGAATTTTTGGTGCATTCAAGTTAATTAGCGCAGTGCCCGTGCAAAATATGTTTTTGTGTGTGTTTT
>NW_024121101.1:660836-743421 GCF_016745375.1 Pimephales promelas
AATTCAATTAAATTGCTAGTCTATGTATATTACTTTTTAAAATGTAGGTTTTTATTTAATTTCATCTCATTTTATTGTTTATTTTTACAGGGACAAGCTAATAGCTAATAGCTAGTTTACATCTTCTGTCCCTGATATTATTTTGTATTTTGTAATTTTATCATGAAGTTTTGGATCTGAACAGGTTGCATTGCTCTGCGTCATCTATAAAATGTCAAAAACAGCAGGAGCTCTGATAAAACATTATCAGTGACTCGGCTACCTGTCTGTATGATTTTATTACACACTTCCGATTGTCAGGAATCCTCAATGTGAACAAATGAACCATTTAAAAGATATTTCCAGCTCGCATGCGTGCATTGCAAGTTAGCTTTGCGTTCTCAGCATTGCTGCAAAGGGCTCCATAGCATATATTATCTTCTTTTACGTTCACTTTTATCTTTCAGAGCACTGAATCCTGCTGAGCTGGTTAGTTTAAATTAGTTAAACTTCCTTCAGTTTGCAGGTATGCCGGATTAATAGCACATCCAATTTAAAGACACGGGCATCTGAAGGAATCTCTATTGCCCTCTTGAGTACTGAGGCCTGTTAATGAATTTGCTAAATAAAATCCCTCTTTAATGAATTTTTATGTTGTCTATATTTTCATTGTGCATTTTATAAAAGCAATTAGTCAAGTAAGGTGCTGCTGTAATGTACCTATGGGGTCACGTTAAAATGGAGCCGTTTATATTAGAAATGCACTACTGCGTTTCAAGTGTTTTTTATTTTTTATATTGTCTTGTGATGCATTGCAGAGGTTGAATAGCACTGCAGAGCATGCTGAGGAAAGCAGCACCTTTATTATTAAAAAATGGTCCAGGGGTATGATTTTTTTTTTTTTTTTCTATTTGTTGAAATAGCAGATGTGAACATAAATGGTTTTGGGATTTTGGACTCTTACGGATAATATGTACCATATGTATGTGTGTGTGTGTACGGCATCATACAGGGACTATTTTATCCATTTTAAAGATTATCTTGTAATGACAGTTAATTTTACTTGCACTTTTCTTTCTTCACTCTGTTAACATGCTAAAAAAATTAGCTGAAATGAATCCAATCTGATTGGCAGATTCTGATATTTATGTCAATCTGATTCACTTTATGCATGACATGTATTGCAAAAATAAAAGTGCATATGCAGTGCCCAACATGACCTTCATGTCATATCTAAAATGAAAGCTGAAATATTTCAGAAGAGCATTTTTAGCAAATATTTGGAGCATTTTCCATGTCATAAATAAATATGCGCACATAAATAAAAGACATAAATAAGCATGCGCACATTCATATGATGATGTGGAAATATCACACTACGCATGTGCTATATATATATATATATATATATATATATATATATACAACAATCAAATTAAGCATGTAAACACTTGTGCAACTATTTCATGAATCATATATATGATGAAATAGGTGCACAAGTGTGCTTAATTTGATTGTTTCAGGTCTATAACACCTCTTCCAATCGGAAATTTATTCCAGGTTGAATCGAATCAGTTGAGGCGGTTGCATGACAGCTTTTCAGTTCGAATTAGCCATCAATTCAATTGCTAATGGATTATTTGGTTGCATATAAACATAGCTACTGATTGGTCCCCATTGACATTTATTGCATAGACAAAAGAGACTTTTTTTCCCCTAAATATTTTCTTTTGTGTTTCACAGGAGAAAGGAAGTTGTTTGGAATGGTGATTAAATGATTATTTTTTCATTATCTTGTCGCAAACGTATTTTTTGTACTTTGTTGTATTCTGATATGTGTCAGACTGCAATTAATTCAACGCAATTCAAAAACATGTGTTGTAGTGGACATTAGCATAATAAACTCTTAACAAATTAGATTGCCCTCAAGACTGAAAACAAAAAGTACTGGATATGCAGCATGAAGCAGAAGTGGTGTCTTTTTATTCAAAATGGTGAAATATAAGGTAGTTTTTCCATCCTTGCCTTTGTAAAATGTTCAGCATTTCAAGCAGTTTCAATGCCATCCTCTATGCTGTTCCCTAAAGCAGCAGTTATCAAATTGATAGTCTTAAAGGAGTAGTTCACTTTTCAAAAAACTTTTGCTGATAAATTTACTCACCCCCATGTCATCCAAGATGTCCATGTCTTTCTTTCTTCAAACATTCCAGGATTTTCTCCATATAATGGACGTCAATGGGGTCCAAACGGTTCAAGGTCCAAATGAGAGTTTCAGTGCAGCTTCAAAGGGCTTTAAACGACACCAGACGATGAATAATGGTCTTATCTAGCGAAACGATCGGTCTTCATTTCCTTCGTTGAATGAACCAAATGACTCTGAATGAACGAGTTCGAACAGGAGAGTCACGAACGCTCATCACACAACAGAGCAAGGCAAGCATTTGTGCTTATAAAACTTAAACTTTTGTATTTATTTATTAAATGACCGCTCGTTTCGCTAAATAAGACCCTTATTCATCGTCTGGTGTCGTTTAAAGCCCTTTGAAGCTGCACTGAAACTCTCATTTGGACCTTGAACCGTTTGGACCCCATTGAAGTCCATTATATGGAGAAAATCCTGGAATGTTTTCATCAGAAACCTTAATTTCTTTTCGACTGAAGAAAGAAAGATGTGGACATCTTGGATGACACGGGGGTGAGTAAATTATCAGCAAATGTTTTTTAAAAGTGAACTACTCCTTTAAATGGTTGACTTATTATACCATGACTACATGTAATTATGATGCATATCCGTTAGCTGTGCCACTCCAATGATAAAATCAATATATCGTCCGTCCTCTTTCGCATATCTGTTTGCACCGGCAAACTTGTTTCTGGCCTTATTGTTCATGGCAACGAGAATTGTCTTTGTGTCTCCGATTTGTCTTTGTGTCTCGAGTCCTGGCAGGTTTTGTGACTGTTCGGAGAATATTTGGCCGTTGGTAAACAGTTTACCCTGAAGATTTGATTGCAGTTTCCTGTTGTTTGTTTAGCGCCGTGCTGCTGGATTACGTTCGGTTTTCTGCCTGTCCATAAACACATTTGCACAGATACCAGCGGACAGGACTGATTCACGCTATTTGAACATAAAAAGCAACATGGAAATATGAAGTAATGCAAAAATACAGAGCAAGACCTGTCCAAAATGGGCTTGATGCTTATGTGTTTATTTTGATAATGAAAACACATCAAATAATGTGTTTTCCTTTAACAAAGGGATACAAGGAGACATTTAGACATTAGTTGGAATACAAGAAATACGTTTTTGAAATATCATATTTAATAATTATAGGCATTTAAATAGTGCCAATACTAATAAAATGTACATTTAGAATATTACGTGTTAATAATGTTTAGTCTTTCCTTCCTGTATCAAATGTGGCTCAGATAAAAGTTTACATTGAAATTAAATGGCAGATACAGTTTGTATAACCTAAATACCAATAATAACTGAGGAATAAATCATGTAGTTCACTGGCTGCATAAATGCGCAGAAGTGCCACATTTTTACTTGGAAACGTGCAGTGCTCATTTATTGAATTAAATCATTGTATTTTGAAGTTTAATAATCACGTTAGACTGTTCCTGTTTTCCAAATCTAAAACTTTTGTTATATTATGTAAGACTTGCGGCCTTAAATTTCATAAAATGTTTTTTTTTTTTTTTTTAAAGAGCCCCTATCATAGCATTTCAAATGTTCCTTTTTTTTGTTTTAGGAGTTCCCAAAAACAGTTTAACATGCATGCAAGGATAAAAAACACTTTATTTGTCTTATAATATGCATTTATTTTTAACTGATTTGCTCACCGACTCCCAAATGATTCGTACAACGACTCATTTTTCCAAACCACTCCTTTGCATGATGCTAATCTTTTTAAATTGACTAAAGGCGAAACTAAAAATAAAAATAAAAACAAAAACAAAAGCACAAACTAATTATATTAGCCTGCATTTGATAACCCCATTATAATGGTCACTTTCATAAAAATATACTTGTAGGTTTAAAATTCCACATATGGCACATTTATTGTCTCCAAAAACAAATATTTTAGCAATATATTTACTGTATCGATATAAACGGTATTGCCTCATTCCATATCGTTTAAAAAAAAAATAAAAAATATCGATATATCGTTTCAAACTCGATATACCGCCCAGCCCTAACATGCACCTAAATAAATTTTACACTCCAAAAGCGAGTGAAATGCATGCACTTATTATGATCCCTGACTTACCACGTTAATATAGAATGAAACTAATGTCCAATATTGGAATAATCCATTTATAAAATGTGTTGTTCTTTCCTTTTCCCACTTTTCCAAAGCCGTTTATTTGTCCGTGCCGGGGTCAAGAGGACACACGAAGCCGTAATGCTGCCCTGTGCCGTTGTAGACGTGGTGGTGATGCCACACTGGGTGGTTTGTTGGAGAATAAATCAGAGCCGTCAGTCGCTCCACCGCCGGTGTCCCAGTAGAGACGCAGTCCGAGGTCACACGCTGGAGGGTTTCGAGCGCTCTGTTTGTGTTTCCACTCCCCGGCTCTGGCCCCTGCCTTTCTGTGTGCCTGTTTTTGCCTTCGTCTCGTGTCTCGGTGGCAGGAACAAACCTAGTCATTTGCCTCCCCAAAGTTCACTGAAATAGTTGCACTGGTACAATCCTCCATGCGTGTACTTCCAGAATAACCTTGATTGTTACTTTGTGATGTAAACAGTGTTGTAATCGTGACTGCGGAGTTCGTTTCTGGTGCAGGGAGCCTGTGGATGTGAGGGTTTTCATGATTGCAGAACTTCAGAGGGAATAAACCCATGAAATATTAATGTTGACGACTACCTAGAGTGCAAACTAAACAATGAACGCTGTTTCCTGGTGTTGAATTTTTCATTTTTGGGTGACATCTCAAAACGGATGTTGTTGGACATGACTTTAGCATAGGTTTGCTAATGCAACATTCAGTGCACATTATTTCAATTGCATGATAATAACATGTGTCGTGTGCTCCCTTTTTTGTTGTTAATAATGGTAAATTGTGTACTGGTTAATATATTTATGTGTTTGAGGGTTGATTTTGAGTGCTACTTTTATTATTGCATGCACCGTGTGAAGCCCTTTTACGCCAATTTGCTGTAATTAAGGCGTATTTTTAAATGTGATCCTTGAATTAATGATTTTACCTTTTAATAAGTGGTCATCATTTGGTCATTAGGGTGCACTGTTAGGCCTTTATACTTTCAAAATTCAGCTAAATGGTTCAGATTCAGATCTATAGACTACTCAAATGATAAAGGTCTAAATTATCATCACTAATGCATGAATAATGTGCCATGCATGCGTGATGATGGGTCTGCGTCTGGGTTATGCAAGGTAAAACGCTGTAGGAGAATCACCAGAATCACCTGGCGGCGAAAGATACAACGTTTTTTCTTTTTTTCTTCTAAATGTTTTCATGTTAACTTGATTCACTGCTTCATTTCCCCTTTAAGTTTTACAAACATGTTTACAGAATGCTGCTGGGTGCTCCCTGCACTTTTTTTTTTTACAAATTATTATTATTATTAATAACTAGGGTTGGGTATCGAGAATCGAGTATCGATTGGAACCGGGACTAACTTTTCGTTTTTCCCGGAATCGTTCAAAAGTTAAAATTTCGATTCCTAGTTTTGATATTCACAGTCCGCCGAGCGGAAGAAGAAACCGCTGAACAACACCAACGAAGAAGCGTCTAGCGGAAGTGTTGGCATAACCGCGCGAGTCGAACATTAGTAGCTTACGTCAGCGGTCCAAAGTGTGGCTTCACTTTTCTAAAAATAACGAAATCTCGGCAAAATGCAAAATTTGTGACAAAAGGAGTATTTGTGACAGGAGTATTTCCTTCAGAAAGGATTATTTCCTTCAGAAAGACCGTTGGTTAGCAAGGTTAGCTAAACTTTTTTGACCCTGCCTCTTAAAAGAATCGGAATCGAGAATCGTTAGGAACTGGAATCGAAACAAGGAATCGGAATCAGAATCGTTCAAATTCAAACGATACCCAACCCTATTAATAACAGTTCTCAAATTCAAATTAAAATGATTTTAAAGAAAGTATTTGTCAAAACCCTTTGTTATTCTTAATTTTTACATTAATTTACAGTTTTACACCAGACATAGGCTATATAATATCGGTTCAAAATATCGGTTATTATCGGTCTATTTGATCTGTAATAAGCATCGGCCCTGAAAGTCACATATCGGTCGAGCCCTAATCTAGATCATATAAAAAGCAGTCCTTTCAGTCCTGCGACTCATTAGCTTATTTCTAAAGGGGTTTGGTTTGAGCATGATTTAAACTTATTTTAAAAAGCTTATAACTTGTTCGCTGCGAGTGAACCTCAGAGACGGATGGATTATTGGGTTTAAGAGGCTGTGTGGCACGGTTGTAAGCTGAAACACTGAGCGCAGGAAATCTTGTGGTTGTAGTTGTAACACATTTGTCCCACACTGATGATGCACACGGACAGTGCAGCTCTTTTCTCCTCACCGCCTCTTTTTTTCTCCGAGAGAGTGACTCAGCTGGTTTTTACTCGGGCCCACTGGGTGTCAGGTGTCGTGGAAATGTTCTTTCCCAGGAGCCTCTGCTCTGTGTCATCTGTTCGCATCACGAGTCTATCGGGGAAGGTATTGTTTAGGTCTGTGGGTCTCTGCTGATTTGCATTTCATCCAGAAGAGACCCAGGCATCAGTATCAGATGCTCTCTAATTGCGGACTTTATCGTTTGTTGCTTTGAGAAATCGCAGAACAAATGTAAAGATGAAGCACTGAAGGCCTTTTGTGAAGCTGCTGGTTTGATATGTAAACGCCTCCTTGTTCTTCAGGCTCTTTATATTGTGATGATGCAAAAACATACAGACACATGTAGACATAATGCAACAGTGGAGATGCCTTTATGATGTGGAGAAGTGTCGGTCAACTCAAATATGACTTTAAGTTAATACAGCTGTGTGTAAAATGTACTTTATTTTAGAAAATTGTTATTAAGATGTTTCAGTTAGGCATACATGTTTTTGGCAATCACTGTTTGATGCTATGGTTACTCACAGCTGTCTAGCCAGCGCATTAACGGTAAACAGTCGGGCTGCGTCCGAAATCGCGTACTATGTGAGTAAGTACTATATTTAAATAAGAACGTACTTCACGACTGTTAAAAAGGTACGTTCTATGTAGTATGAATGAGTCCGGACGTACTTTTTTTTTTTTTTTTATTGCAGAAAGGTAACATATACAGACAATAACAGAACATAAACAACCAAAACAAAAATAAATACATAAATAAATAATAGAGCATAGTTCACATTCAATTTTAACAAATAAGAGCATTACAAAACACCAGGGGTATTGAAGAGTGCATCATAGCATTGTAAATATTTCACAGATTTTTCATTTTTTAACAATCTTATTGAAGAAATGTAGGAATCAAAGTCATAACAAAACAAATTTAACATAGGAGATGAATTAAGGAATTTTTGTTTATGTATGTGAAATTTTGCTAATAAGATAAAAAGGTTAACAATAAATTCCAGATCCTTATTACTTTTATTTTCATAATACAAGGTAACATCCTTTAAAGTAAAGCAATAATTAGTATTCAACAAATTAAATATAAAGTCTGCCAAATCAGTCCAAAACTGGCTCACGACTTCACAGTCAAAAAATAAGTGAGTCCGGACGTACTACATGCGCCATGTTGTTGTCGAGTGACATACGCTGTCACAACATTGCAAAAATTTAAAGAGGCCATCCCAGTGACTGCACCAACTTCGCGCTGTTTTTAGTTCTGCTTTCATCTGCGTTTTTACGTCGTCCGAGCCGACAATCAAGAGACGGCGTTGGTCAGCCGCTCGCGGATCACGCCTTTTGCGGAATTTCTCAAATAACATTTATTTATCTAATAAATTTTACACACACACACTCCCGTGTGTACGGGTGCTAGTGTGCTGGCTGCAAATATGATTATGGCGATGCTGACTCGTCATTCCTGCCGTAGTGAATGCACGCGCCTATATGGATTATAGGGCTGGGTATTGAGACAAATTTCACAATTCGATTCGATTTCGATTCACAAGCTTGCAATTCGATTCGATTTCGATTACGATTCGATTCAATATCGATTATTTTGGATATCAGTTACAATAAATGGCATTTTTTTTCAAGGGAATCAAATCTCTTAACTAATGCTGTAAACTATGGGAGTCTAGTTGTAGCCTACTAGGCTTCATTAGCCTATATGAAGGTAATAATGAATGAATCACTTAAATTACACTTTTATTTGTTTTTATAATAAGAAGATTATATGAAATATAAACATTTAAATGGTGGCTATATATTTAGCAAAATGCTCCTCTCTAGAGTTATTTTTTCTAGCTGACTAACGAGTTTGTGGGTTTTCTGAGGTAAATATGACGATACATTGATTACAAGCTGTTTAACTGACGTCTTTCCACGGTTGAAACGCTGATTGAGTAAATCAATGTGACATGATACGAATTTCGATAAGTTATACTCTATCTTTTAACTCACTTTCAGATGCTCATTCATGTTTATTTCGCGCTGTAACTGGTATTATTAAGCCGGAAGAGAGATCAGCGCTGCTGCTTCTCCAGAGCGATCTCACGCCACAGCGCCAAAACTCTATTTATGTTTTTGAATATCTAAAGAAAATGGACGTAATTTGAAAATTGAGACTTTGCTTCATATCAATAGTAACAAAGGACAAAGATTATTGCGATTTTTGGATGCGCGCAGCCGCGATACAATGATCCATTCATTCAAATGAAACAGGATGACTAATCGATTCTTGAGACTTAAGAATCGATATCGGTTCGTAAAAATGAGAATCGATTAATATCGAGAAATCGATATTTATTGGCCAGCCCTAATGGATTAGGTAATAAAATTTTTTATTTCTAATTGTTTTGTTTAAAAGTAGACATATTTTGACTGTCTATAGGCCTATTTCTCATGTCTATGTGGCAAGTATCCTATATGCTGAGTTTGGTTAATTTATGACGCGCTCCAGTTCTTGCAGTCGAAGACGGATAAACTTTCTACTCTCAAGTGTCTGTGTGCACTGCTTATCAGTTTTATCAGATATAAATATATATATATATATATATATATATATATATGAAGAGTTCAGATGCAAAAGCCTCTAAATGCCATTTGAAATTTTCTTCTTTAATGATGATTTTTGTCAAACTTGTATATTTAAGTTCAGTAATTTCACTTAAATAACAATTAATAGGTAATCTTCATTGCCATTTAAGTGCAATCACTGAACTTAAATATACAAGCTTGATAAAAATGATTATTCTAGAAGAAAATTTCAAATGGCACTTAGAGGCTTTTGCATCTGAACTCTTCATATA
This sequence comes from Pimephales promelas, assembly GCF_016745375.1. The sequence goes on from NW_024121101.1 coordinate 670,252, forward strand.
TATATTTACTTTTTATATATTTATATATATAGATATATATTTACTTTTATATATTTTTATATATATATATATATATATATTTACTTTTATATATTTTTATATATATATATATATATATATATATATATATATATTTACTTTTCGCCTTTTCGAATTCTATGATTTTGGACATACTACTCTGCTTGCATACTATGTAGTTTTTCGCATACTATATAGTAGGGAAGTATTCGATTTCAGACGCAGCTTAGGTGTACTCTATCACTTTTTAATGGACACCCCGCAGCCAATCAGAATCGAGTAGCCTTTTTATTTTGACCATGGTATAAGCAGTTATTTTGTAACGCTGGTGTGATACACATGAGCTGTAACCAGTCCAGGATTGAAGCAGACATGAACATAAGTCCTGTTCCCACCGAATGACCTCCGGAACTGGAAAATAAAGCTCACATGCTCCAACACACACCCGTCTCATTAGACTTTTTACTGAATATTATTTTTGTTCAAGCAGCCAGGATGTTTGTTTATTGGTCACGTTTAAGAACCAATCAGAATGTGTTTCTGGAAGGTTTCTTGTATTTCCTGTGGCCTTTTGTGCTTTTCAGTGCACTTTGAAATTGACATGTCAAACAGGGTCGAGAACTGCCAAACTATTCCTGACTTGTCTTAAGAATTTCAGATCTGAGATTTGGGAGATGATTGATTGTTGCCGTCTCACAGTTGTTTTCCATACCCAGAGGTTTACGCTGACAGATTGTTTTAAATGTATTTTTGGAGCCGCAGCTTTTGAAAAGGAGTTTATGAAGAGATTTTCTCCTCGCTTCTGTCAGAGTTGAGTTTTGGGTTTTTTCTTCCAGTTCCTGAGATTTATGCTTTAGTGTGACTTGTGGGAAAATTTGATTCTTGTTCCATTAGCAATTTTGCATTGTAATAATATTTAAAACATTCAATTAAACTATATTCTGTAATAATCCATAATGCTGATGATTATTATTCCACCTGCACATGCTCAGTATTTTCTTACATACATATATTGAATTAGAATTGTTGGCTGACTTATTTTAGATTTATTTATTTCAAAATGTCTGTATATTTACTAGGGGATGGGCATTCGATTACATTTTCTTAGTCGATCGTCGGAAGAATTAACGATCGACTATCGATTAATCATTAATATTTTTATATTCAAATTTGTTATATTTCACTTTTTATAAATTAAAAATGCAATGAAAATACAACAATAAAGCGTGTTTTTCCTCGATTAGATCTTTATTACAAGATTATCAACTTGTGGCAGTTAAACTGGGTGTTCGGTTAGGCTAAATTTGAAGATATGCGCGGAGGTGCTCTATAAATTTTCTTGAATTTTAGAGTAAAGCAATTTTATTTTTTTTTCTTTACTCTAAAATTGATTGAAATTCTTCCCCAATCACGCCCATCCCCAATATTTACAAAATACAATTAAGTTGGTCATTGAAAATTTGTACTTTTATTCATAATTTTTTCAGTTAAATGAAGGTTCAAGAGAATTAACAAATCACATAATCTTGATTTTATTGCATTTTACAAAATGTCCCAAAATTTCTGGAAATATATTTTATTATTTTATAATCTCTATGGCTCTGAATCTGAAATTGCACATGTATCAAATATAGTTTGATACTTTTGAATCTTAGTTAGCACAGAACAAAGTAAATTATGAATTAAGTCTTAATATAATTTGCTTCCAGTATCCGATGCTGGTTATTAAATAACCGTAACATTGGATGATATTTTAGGTTTACTAATGTCATACGTTCATATTTGTATTCATATTTATTCGAATCATATTTAGTGAATCACTGAAATGCAGAGTTGTATCAGTTATTCAGGTTCTAATGTGCATCATATGTTTGTGTTTCAGGCCCATGATGAAACCTGTGAGCCGTAGCTGCCACGGCTAGTCATAAGATGCGCCATGGCCAAACCGGGATCGGACCGAGATGGAGCCATGGTGGAGAAGACAGCGGGGAAGAAGGTGAGTCGGATCATCCCGGGATATTCTGTCCTGTACCTTTTTAGCTCTGTTAAAAGATTCAAGCTTTTTTATAAACAAAAAAAGTTGTTATATAATAATAATAATATATTATATAATAATATTATAATTATTATTATCGCAATAAAAACATTTTATAATAGTAGTAGCCTTGGACTATTATTATATTTAAATTTTATTCATATTTTTTCAACCATCTAACTTAATAATTTTGTTGTTCTAAATAAAAACTAGTATGATTTACATCTTAAAGAATTTTTTTTAATCCTGTGTGTGTGTTTATCATATGATGAGGACATGACAATTAACCGCTTGCTAGTAATTTCATTAGGGTCGGCAGTGGCTCTTTTATTCTTTAAATATTTCATATATTTTTCATTTAATCAATAGGACCTGCTCAAAAGATCTTAATCTTATTATTTTTAGTGCGTTTACGCTGTTATACAAACAGTTTATTATATTAAGATCAAGGCTTTGTGCATACTACGTTACACAGAACATGGTTTTGACAGTATGTTCTTCTATTAAATATTAAAGCATGTGTTTATGTCTCTCAGAGTAAAGAGAAAATCTCTCTGTTTAGCAAATGTTTAGTTTTTTTCATAGTTGAATATTTCATTTAATCAATAGGACCTGCTCAAAAAATCTTAATCTTATTTTTAAGTGCATATACGCTGTTACACAAACAGTTTATCATATTAAGATCAAGGCTTTGTGCATACTACTACGTTACACACGTTTTTTTGTTAATTTATACTTTTTACTTGTTTTTAAAGCAATTTTTAACTTTTTTGTACACATCAAGGACGGGGGACAAAGAAAAACAAAAGTAAATAAAAGAATAGAAAAAAATAAATAACAATAACACAACTGTTACATGAGGTCTTACAAGGAGTCTTACAAAGTGATACAAGTAGAAATTGTGGTACAGTTCTTCAAGTCTACTCACAGAACATGTTTTTGACAGTATGTTCTTCCATTAAATATCAAGGTCTGTCTTTCAGAGTAAAGAAAAAATAACCAAATGTTTAGTTTTTTTATTGTTGAATATTTAATTTAATCAATAGGACCTGCTCAAAAGGACCCTATTTTTAGTGTGTTTATGCTGTTACACAAACAGTTTATTATATTAAGATCAAGTGCATACTACGTTACTCAGAACATGTTTTTGACTGATAGTATGTTCTTCCAGTTAAATATCAAGGCGTGTGTTTCTGTCTTTCTCTCAGAGTAAAGAGAAAATCTCTCCGTTTGCCAAAACCCCGAAGCTGGATCGGAGTGAAATCCTGGGGAAAGAGGGAAAGTCTAAGTCTTCCATGAAACGGAAGCTGTCCTTCACCGTCAGTCCGCCCCGGAACGAGGAGCGGGACTCCGACACGGGTCAGTTTTGCATTAGCTCTGAAAGTTCTAGTAGCTTGTATCTGTGCCTCACTGCTGCCCCCTTCTTGTCACTTTTAGGACTTGTTTTTCTTGGACATGCTAGAGGATTTTTTGTTTTTTTTTTAGGGTGTTGTGTAACAGTCAAGCCAGCCTCATCGAATGCGTGGACGATAGATTGGGTCTCGTTCAAAAACACAATAGATTTCCCCTCAAAATATATTGTCATTAGTTTACATTGAGCCTTAACCTCTTGTTTTACTCCCGGTTCTGTGGTTAGTTGCATCATGTGAGGACAAAAGGGGGTTTTCGCGTCAGAGGAAACTTTTTCATCGTTCCTAGAACTATTGGCGGAAGATTTTGGCGTGTTCGCACCGCAGGAACTAGGAACGATTTTAGTTCTTGAACTAAATTGGCTCCTACTTCTAAGTCGGACTTTACTATAGGAACTATCCGTGACGTAAGTGTTCGCTGATTGGCCGAACCCACAAAACGCAGACACCCGCTGTTTTCAAAAAGGAATATATATTTATAAAAAAATAGGGCTGTGCAAAGATTAATTGCGATTAAACGCGATTAATCACATCCAAAATAAAAGTCTGTGTTTACATAATATATGTGTGTGTGTATAATTATTTTGTATATATAAATACATATGTCTATATATATATATATATCTATATATATATCATATAGATTATGTATTTTTATATATATATATAAATATGCAGTATTTACTTGCAAATAATTCTTAAATATATACATGCATGCATAAGTATAAATATTTTATATATGAATAACACATTTTCTTAAATATTTACATGCATGTGTGTGTATTTATATATACAAAATAATTATACTCGGCACACACGCATATATTATGTAAACACAAACTTTTATTTTGGATGCGCTTAATCTTTGCTCAACCCTCATATAATAATATTAATATATATAATATAGTTAATTATTTTTTACCCTTTTTTGTTGTTGAATTATCAAAAATAACTATACTGTTATTATTATCATGATTAAAAAATGTCTCTTACAAAAAATATATATATATGTATATTTTGGTCACACCGCCTACCCTTATTTTAGTATTATTTTTATACTATAATAGTATTTATAAATATTTTGAACAAGCTTTTATTTTTATATTTTTAATTTTAGTTTGTTTTATTCATTTTTTTATGTGCTTTAGTAATTTTAGAAACTTAATAAGCTTAAAAATTAGAAAAGTTGCCTTTGCAATCAACTGAAATAAAATAGAATAAAACAACTATCAGATGGAAAAAATTTTACTTATTGGATTTCAGTTACCAAAAAATGCTTTTTATTAGTTATTAGTTTTTAGTTATCAATAACAACACTAGTATAAACAAAAAGATTTTAAGAAGTACACTTATTGTGAATTTGTGAGCTTATGCAGAGACTTTTATGTCCTGCTTTTTTGGATGGGAATGGATTTAGGTTTAGTGATGTCATCTGTGACTCTTAATATTCATGCCGGAGTCATTGAATCCTGTGCTGTGATTTGTTATTTGAGTGAGGGGCGGAGCCTGTGGGTGTAATCAGTGCTCTGCTCTCCCGTCCCTCCTTCCCATCCACCTCTCGAACCCTGAACCTCCCCCTCCTTCCCCACTCCCGCCTCTCTGCTTCTGCACTGTAGATGACTCTGACCCCGGGCAGTCGAGCGATGTGTGGGGAGAGAGATTACTTCCTCCCTGCAGGATATACGCAGGTAAACGCCTCCGTTAAAGTCGCACAGTAGAGCTGCACGATTCTGGAGAAATCATGAGTTTTTTTGTTGTTGTTTCAAACAGATTCTCCTACAATTCTGAACAGAAAGCTTAATAACATGTAAATTACTAGAGGTTCTGCAAAAATACGAACTGCTTCAGTATTTAATTTATTAATTATTTAAATGTACCAGTAATTAAATGTTCAACTAATTAGAATGAATATATATATATATATATATATATAAATACAGTGTATGTATATATATATATAGACCATTTCACAAGACGTAAACAACACTGGTCCAGAAACACTTCCTGTTTCAGTTTGTAACCGTTTTCTTTATTTCACATGTAAAAAAAACATCTTAAAGATGTTTGTTTAACTTTTTGATTCAGTTTTAAATGTTCTGTTGGTTGTATTTTATCCCAGCTTTTATGTAGTGTTAAAAAACTGAAAAAGGAAGTGCTTCTGGACCAGTGTTGTTTACATCTTGTGAAATGGTCTATATATATATTCATTAGGGCTGTGCAAAAATTAATTGTGATTAATCGCATCCAAAATAAAAGTCTGTGTTTACATAATATATTTGTGTGTGCTGTATATAATTATTTTGTATATATAAATACACACACATTCATGTATACATTTAAGAAAATGTGTTATTCATATATAAAATATTTATATTTATATAATATAGATTATGTATTTATATATATATATATATATATATATATATATACAGAATTTAAGCACAAATAATTCTTAAATATATTCATGCATGCATAGGTATTTATATATACAAAATAATTATATACAGCACACACAAATATATTATGTAAACAACACAGACTTTTATTTTGGATGCGATTAATCGCAATTCATTTTTGCACAGCCCTAATATACATACATATATATATATATATATATATATATATATATGAAGAGTTCAGATGCAAAAGCCTCTAAATGCCATTTGAAATTTTCTTCTAGAATGATCATTTTTATCAAACTTGTATATTTAAGTTCAGTAATTTCACTTAAATAACAATTAATAGGTAATTATAATTGCCATTTAAGTGAAATCACTGAACTTAAATATACAAGTTTGATAAAAATCATCATTAAAGAAGAAAATTTCAAATGGCATTTAGAGGCTTTTGCATCTGAACTCTTCATATATATGTGTGTATATATGTATGTGTGTGTGTATATATATATATATATATATATATAAAGGTTTTAATGAATGATTTAATGACTGTTAAATGGCATTTTTCAACAAATCTCTTGAACGAATGAATCAATGACAAATACAGTCACTTGCCGCCACCTACTGGTGTAACAATGTAATCAATATAATCGTTATTTAAAGCGCCATGTTACTTTTAAAAGGGGATTTGCCCTGTATAGATCGCTACCGTAGACATGGATTTACTATCTCAGTACTTCTGTGGTGATGTGAACATTTGTAACGCAGAAAAAATAACGATACTGTGTGATTAAAAGGTTCTTTGGAGTCGAGTAAAGAATGAACCCTTTTTTCTAAGAGTGTAGATCCGTGACATTTAGTCCAAGGTTTAATAGACAGGTTGTCATTTAGGAATGAATCGAAATCATGATCTTTTAGCGATTAATCGTGCAGCTCTTCACCACTACAACGGTTGCAGTCACGGTTCGGCAACGCCTTTATTTGTTGTTTCTCTCCTCCCGACGGCTGGCTAATACGAATGTAGTTTCCGTAACCACTTCCGCATGACCTTTTCTGTATGCTAGCCTTTCTGCATCACTCTCAGAGAGACAGTCTTCTTTAGGTTGCATCATTTTATGTGCAGAGTCGTCTCTCGCGCATTCGCTCTTTATATTTGTGTCATTATAAAAAGCGATTCGGTTCAAGGAAGCACACACACACTGACTCTTTCTCGGTTTAACAGCTGCATCTGTTCTAATGGCATGCCTTTCAATAGCGCACAAAGACTCAAGGGAACAGTGTTAGATGGGTAATGCATGTGTCTGTCAGGCTGGAACGTTTCCATTGCAATTCCTCCAGCTGTTTGTTTAAAGGGCATAAATTGCATCAGACGTTGACATTTTCAGGAACTGAGGTGCATGAATGCAAGAGGAGAGCTGTGCTCATGCTCTGTTCATCCTTTCTCTTGTTTGCGGCAGACAAAGATGTTCCAGATAAGAAGAAAGTTAAGAAGGAGCCAGGGACTAAGAAGTCGACCCCTGTGAATATTTTGTTCGGCTACCCTTTATCAGAGCGAAAGCAAATGGCACTGGTCATGCAGATGACGGCGAGAGACAACAGTCCAGGTAGGAAATTAGTTTTTTCTGATTTAGTTTTTTTTTTTTTTAATCGCTAAACATCGGGTTGTTGTTTTACACTGAGGTAAAAGTTGTCACTGATATTTTGTTTAGTAGACCATCCTTATCTCCTGAATTTTATTTGTTCATGTCAAAAGCCAGTATTTAAAAATTACAAGGATATTTATATGGAGTTTATAAATGTTTTCAGTATTTATTGTTTTGTTTATGTACTTTTATAGTATGTATTAATATTTTAAATGAGCTTTTAGACTGTGATATGTGTGTTTGCTTACTGTTTTGTCATGGTTGTTTCTATGCAATGCATTTTGAGAAACTTTAAATAAAATATAAAATAGTTTTTTTATATTATTATTTTTATAGTTATATGCTTTTGCCATTTTTATTTGTTTCCTTTTTTATTATTATTATTTTATTAACATTTTTGAAGTTATATGAACAACCAAAAATAGGAAAAAAAAAGAAAAATAGCATCTAGATTGCCTCAGTCCACAAATATATACAAAATAATTATTGAATATACACATATATTAATAGATACACATAAATTGCAATATTCGCAATTGTTTTATAATACAGCAAATCATTTTGATTTGTTTCTAATATTTCTATTTAGATTTATGTTTTTCAATTTTAGTTTTAGTGATTAAAGTACTTCGACTTACTAGTTTTTCATCAAATATTTATATTTTAGTTTATTTCAGCTTTATTTCAACCATTGAATGAATGAATGAAAAGTTTTTATTTCGAACATGTAAAAAACAAACAAAAAAACAATCATAATTAAAATTAATAACAAAAAAACTATTTTAACTTATTCATGTCCGAAAAGGACTAGGAAGAAGCATAAGCTTATTCAATCCTAACCCATCTCCACTACTTTTTAATAATTAATTAATTAATTAACCTGTTGTCTGAACATCTTGATCTATTTCTTTCTACACACCAAAAAACAAAAACAGCATACTTATTTACCTATGTTTATACACATCGTAAATAATAAATTGCATAAAAATATAAATAAAAAAATGAAATAAAAAAAGGGAAAAAAATATAAATAAACTATCACCTAACTAAAACTAAATAGTTTTTGAAACTTTTAAAATTATTGGAAATGTTAGTTAATTTTAGTAATTATTTCAGCCACCAGTTTATTTATGATCAGCGAGTTATGCTGTAGTCATTTGTTATCAGAGCGCTCGCTTTCTTTTGTAGTCCAGTCAGGTCAGATTGACAATTCAGATAAACCAAATGTCTGTGGCGTTCTCTGTAATCTCAGATACCACACCGAACCACCCCTCTCAATCTCCGGCGGTGCAGAAGAAGATCGCTAGCAGCTCGTCCACACGGCAGAAGGACAAAGTGAACAAACGAAACGAGAGAGGGGAGACTCCCCTGCACATGGCCGCCATCCGAGGGGACGTCAAGCAGGTGAAGGAACTCATCGGCCTCGGCGCAGATGTGAACGTCAAAGATTTCGCAGGTGAGACTGTGTGTTTTATGCACATTTACAGGATTGCATCACCTGATAACAAGCTGTCTGTTGTTTATTTTCATGTTTTATGGAATTAAATAATCGTCTTAATCATGTAATTTGATTTGGTAACAGTTTACAAATTCTAAAATAATATAGAATCAATAAATCAATATTTCAAATGTGGAATCTACATAAATATCAGCATAAGTATCTCCTAATAATAATGTCTTGGTAAGATGATATACTTTCAAAACATATAATGCAACCGCTATTTACTTTTTTTTTGTTTTATTTCTGTGGCTGAAAAATTATGTTAGACCTACCTGAAAAGCACTGATTATTTAATTTGTCTTTTGTTCTAGTGTATTTATTTGTGCTATTGCTTGTAATTTGGTTATCTGAGCCCTGCATGTCTTCATGTGCCCCAGATTGTGGTATACTAGAAACAGGCAAAAAAAATATATATATATAATAGAGTAATTTCAAGAAGGTCATCACACCACAGGATTCCCGCGGGGTCTTAAAAAGCCTTAAAAGCATTAAATTTATTCATTTGGAAATAATACCTTAAAAAGACTTGAATTTTGATGTCTAGGCCTTAAAATTGTATGGAACTTCTCCGTATTTTGTTATTTGTCAACCATGATTATTATGATTTTTGATGTTTATTGTTCAGGGGTCTCTCTCTAAGTAGCTAATTTAAAAAAAAAAAAAACTTAACATTGTTCGGCAAACTTTCTTGTGGCCGACTGAAATGTTTTTTATTTTTTCACACCTGATTGGCTTATTATCTTTTACCCATTCCACATTTAAAAAATAAATGAACACAAGTTCAAGGATTTAGTTTTTCTTTGGTGGTAGGGACGTGAAATAGGTATTCATTTTTTATATAATTGGTCTTTAAAAGACTTGATTTTAACTTGAAGAAACCTGTAGGTTTTTTGTAGTTTTTTCTAAATTAATTTTTCTTTTTCCCTACAACTGGAATACCTAATTTTGGTTGTTTTCTGATAATAATTTTCACTAGATTTGACACATTGCACATTTTTAGCATGGGATAGATTTAAACCCCTTTTAGCCAGAGGCTAATTTTCATCTGCAGTCCTGGGACTTCAGCAAAGTTTTAATCATGTTGGTATAATTTAGAGGCAGTAGAAATTTGGCTTTATAGGATTAAGCAGTTGTCCAATTGAAGATTCACATTTTTTTTTTTCCTTCAGGTTGGACGCCTCTCCATGAAGCTTGTAACCTTGGTTACTATGATGTGGCGAAGGTTCTGATTGGTGCAGGAGCGGAAGTGAACACGCAAGGATTGGATGACGACACTCCGCTTCATGACGCCTCCAGCAGCGGACACAAAGATGTGCGTTTTTACTTTAAATCATGGCATTTACAGCTAGTGATCAACCTACTGATACTTACAGCACACTTATGTTAAACATTGATGACGATACACTCAAAGTTGACTAATATCTGTTGCAAGCATTTGTGAATCTTTCTGATAATCTATATTGTCTATTTTCATAGATTGTGAAGCTGCTCTTGCGTCACGGAGGCAATGCCTTCCAGGCCAACAAGAGAGGGGAGAGACCCGTTGATGTTGCTGACTCTCAGGAGCTTGAGCAATTACTCAAGGGAGAGATCCCGCTTTCAGAAGCAGAAGAGAGCTCTTCAGGTACAGAGACGTTTGCCACTGCTGTTGCTATTGGTATTTCTTTTGAACTTTTCTTTCTCAAGGGCTGTCAACTTTTTCGGCATGCATATCCAGTCATATCCATTTTCTAAATAGTTTTAAGTGTTCTCTAACTATAATTTAGTTTTATTAACCCATTTGGAGGAATATTTATTTCTAATATTTAGCGTATTTGACATCTCTGCATTTGTCACGTGCTTTTATACAAAGCGACTCAAAAAAAAATTGTTTTAGAATAAAATTGAATAGGGTTAAGCAAAAAAAAAATTGTTTAATTAATGAACAAAGAATGGCTAGTTAAAACAGTAGAGCACGGCACTCCCGTCGGTCATATGATCGATTGTTTTTATCTTTCTGTAAATGCCCAGTCAATAGGAAAACGGACTGACAAATTGTCAAGATTTTTATCCAAACAACATTGTTGCAAAATTTGGAGATTAGTTTGACCTAAAGAATTATACATACGTTCAGTTTCAAGGTTTTTTTTTTTTTGTTCTATTGGTTACCTCAGACATTCATTCTTTATTAAGTACTTTAAATAAACTGGTTAAATAAATGTTGGTTGAGCCTTTTTACAATTGTAACTAGTTCTGCTTATGCATTACTGAGATTAGTATTTATTTAAACACAGATATGTCTTTTAATTATTTTATTTTTGATTTAATAGCATTACATTTTTTTTTTCCCAAATTTTTTTGTTTGAACATAAAGACAACAAAATAAACCGAATAATGGGTAGGAAACAAATAAACAATTAAAAAATGAAGATAATGAGATGCACATTACAAGACATCCAGAACAACACTAAACCATAAAACACATAAAATATACATTTTAATATTACAGCACACAGCCTGACATTTTGTAGTTTAATTCTACTATTTTACCAGAGCCATTGTTTGTTTTGCTGGATTACAAGAACTGAGTTAAAAATTGGACTTGACCAAAGAAGATGACTTTAATCATCCTAGTTAGGTCATCTTGGGTTTTCTTCCATTTTAAAGCAATAGTACCCTTGGCCTGAAGTAAACTAAAATCAACTAGTTTGCGCTTTCTTGCATTCACCTCAACATTTAATAGCATTATATTAATTCTCTTTTTCTATTATTTTGTAATTCACAGAATCAGAGGACCCACCGTCGGTGAATCCATCCAGTGTAGACGAGAACATGGAGTACTCGGATGCTGAAAAGGACTCTGACAGTAAATCGACAACAGTGAAGGCTTCGTCGTCCATGTCGGGGCTGGATGAATACGAGTTCAAGGATGAGGAAGAGGAGGAGGACCTCAGTAAGGCACTTAACGACCGACACATCTTAAGGCGAGAGCTACGGCAAAAGGAGAAGGAGGAGAAGGAAAGGAACCACTATACTTCCAAACAAGGCAGCAAAAGCGACCAGTCAACGGTGGTGTGCAAGTCTAAAAAAACAAAGGCGTCCCGTATCTACTGCACTTCAGACAGTTCGAGCGACGAAGCCGAGGTGCCGACGGAAAGAAGGAGCTCGCCTACCAGGTCGGTCAGTGTGGATGGTCACAGATCGAAGAAAGAAAGCTTGACTCTCACGCCAGTGGAACAGAAAGAAAAAGGAAAACAAAAGAAAAAGAACAAGAGCCAAAGCAAAAACAAGGAGAACCAAGAAGTCCGAGAAGAAGGGAAAGAGAACAGCAAGTCTATTCTGTTTACTTCGGCGACTGTGTCTGACAATACTGACAAGGGCGTCAGGGAAGAAGATTCATTCAAAATGTCATTCAGTGCAAAGGATGACACGTCGGTCCACCTCTTTCACCTGTCTGTAGTCAAGTCCCCTAAGCTGAACCACAGCCAAACTGACAAGCAGACAACCCCTCTGAAACAGGAGAACGCCAAGACTTGTGTTTCTATCGGCGATGGATCCTGTCCAGGGGACGGCGTCAAATACAACCACTACACAGAGTCCGACTTCTGCACAGAAGGTTCTAGCAGTAAGAGCTGCAAGCACAAAGAAAAGAGCAAGCATCACCACAAGGAGCCTAACTTAGATGGAGATGATGGCAGTTCCAGTCCTTTCAAAGACAGTAGTCTAAGCAACAGCATAGACAGTTCTGAGGCCGTCTTCAGGAAGACCGACAAAGACGGAAAAGTGGTAAAAAAGCACAAGCTGAAACACAAGGAGAAAGAAAAGTACAGGAAGGAGCACGAGGCCGAGAGGAATCGCCACCGGCAGAAAGAGCCACGCAAGGACGGACATAGGAACATGGAGTTTGATCGGGAGTTTTGGAAGGAGAACTTCTTCAAAAGTGATGAAAACGAAGATCTCACAGGCAAATGTGAGATGCTCGCTGGCGGATCTCCTCTGAAATCCTCAGACTCATCGCCTGTTAAAGAGGAACGGGGGGCGTCAAAAGACAAACATTCAAGCAGTAGCAGCAGTAAAGACAGGAGGCCAAAAGAGGAGCGAGATAAGGACAAGACCATTAAAAAGGAGAAAAAAGAGGAGCGTGTAAAGGATGGAAAAGGAGATGAAGTTGAAGATCGGACTGAGGGTCTTGGCTCTGGCCGAATTCCTGACAGCTCACTGCACAGTTTAGGAGTGAAAGAGGAAGAAGATGATAAACCAATTACTGTCAATTCAGCAGACCAAGATCAGCTGGAGTCTCCAGAGAAGATCCCTCGCGAGAAAACTGATAAGCGGCCACCGACAAAAGACCGGGAGTCTGACAAGAAACATGCGGATAAAGACAAGAAAGTAAAATCTGAACATTTAGCTGACAAGCCTGAACTTCACAACTCTACAGATCGATGGAAAGAAAAGGAGAAATTAACAAACGTATCACATTCACCCAATGACAAGAGCCATAAAGAGAGTGAACGGCTCAAAGCAACGTCTTTGGTGAAAAAGCATGACGAGAACAAGAAGAATAAGGACAAGCTCGACAAAAGAGCTGAGAAAGAGCACTCTTCTGGTGACCACAAAGATAAAGCGAGTTCGGAAAAGAAAGGAAAAGCCCCCGAGAAAACCACTGATCATGGAAAATCTGACCGCAGTAAAGAAAAAGACTCTGACAAGAGGAAAAAGGAGAAATCAAAAGAGACCACCCCCTCTTCCTCATCCTACTCCAATCTAAAGTTGTTATTGGAAGAGAAGAAAGGCTACGTTTGTGAGAACAATAAGGTCGCTTCGTCTAAATCGAAAGAAGAGGTGACCAAGCCTCCGGAGAAAGACAGAGATCGAAGAGAGAGGGACCGGGAGTCTGAAAGGCATCGAGACCGACACAAGGAAAAGGAAAAAGATCGATCCCAGCTGAACAGGGATGGCAAAATTGGCAAGACGAAACCAAGTGAAGTGGACTCCAAATCTAAGGTCGCGCCTACTCTAAAGGATACTCGTCCCAAAGAAAAGAGGTTGGTGAACGATGACCTCATGAAGACCAGCTTTGAACGCATGCTCAGTCTCAAGGACCAGGAAATCGAACAGTGGCATAGGAAGCACTTGGAGAAAATCAAGCAGAAGGAACGGGAGCGGCTAAAGCAGCGTCCAGGGACTGATCCTGGGAAACAGAAAAGCAAGGAGAAAACAAAAACGTCCTCTTTGTCCAGTGAGCCTTGTGTAACCAAGGAACTAACTCGGTCGAAGAGCTCGGAAGCGTCAGATGTGCATCGCGAGAAGATCTTGAAAGATGCCACCAGTGGAAGAACGCTCTCAGTAGATGCAAAAACCTTGGGAAAGAATGGTCCAGTGATGGAAAACAATCTTAACCGATCTCCAAGACCAGAGAGTGAAAAATCTGGCCTCATGTCAAGATCAGTGTCCATGGTTTCCGTGGCAAGTTCAGAAGATTCCTGTCACGCAACCACATTGACGCCTAAACCAACTGAATATGATTCTGATGCGAACATGGAAGCGTCAGATTCCCTGCAGTCTTCCCTCGTTTTACAGTCCTCCAGATCACCTACTCTTCACGATAAAGATACCAGCAGTCTTCCCGAAACTGCTCTCTGCAATCGCACATCATTATCAAGCAGGCATGCGTCCCCATGCTTAAGGGCTATTTTGGATGAAGAAGCCAAGGCGTCACCAGCTGAAACAAGATCGACAGAAGAGTCTCAGATGATCAGTATTGTCTCGCACCCAAGCAGCGAACAAGTTGAGATTAGCATGTCCCCTGTTCAGGAAACCCAGGGCAGTCAAAGTGCGCTTCCAGAAAGGGAAAGTCTGACTAGTAATGAAATTGAAGACGTCACACCTGTTGGTCAAGTTCAACCTTCACCAAACTTGCGAGAGTCTAGCGCAAAAGACCTTGGTAGCCTCAAACAGGCTAACAGTGTGTTTCAGACCCATTTGCAAGAGAAGAGCAGGTCTTGCAACACTGAGCATGCAAGTCTTGGTCCGCTCGATGTCCCTGGTCCCGTAATGACAGAGGAATCTTCACAAGCATCTTCTCACACACAAAATCCTTCTGATGCCAGTTCACCTTTGCATTCAAGTAGCCAGCAATGGGAAACTGCCCCCGTTTCCAGTAGCGAACAGACATTGACAGCAGACTCTAGTTTGAGGACCGAGCAAAGAGAGAAACCCATAGTAGTGGAAAACCTCACCAAATCAGGTTGGACAAGCACTCCAAGTCCATCTATTGGTTCTTGTAGATCGATCTCTGAAGAAACAACTAAACCACTGCTGAGAACAACCAGTGTCCAAGAAGATCCCCAAAAGGGTGATCCGGTTGTGCAAGACGAAAGTATCTCAAAGATCTCCAGTGAGCCATTGGATACAGTTGACGCTCAGCCAGAGAAACACGAGCCAGCTTCGATTACAAATGTGTCTCGCTGTGTTAGTCCAGAAAGGGTCCCTGAGGAGCCCATGGAGCTGTCTGAAGATGTTTCGGACAAGAACCGAATCACAGAATTGGATGGGGTGTCTTCAGAAGAAGGTGCAACGACACAAGCTCTGTCTGAAACAAAGGCTGATGCAGAGACTTCAGACCAACTTGCTGTCGAGGAGAAGCCTGTGAAATCTGATCTTGAAGAACAGGCTCAAAGCAGTGCGACGGTCGATCCCGATAATCAGGCGGATCCGCACAGTGGGGCGACGTCGGGAAGTTCCTCCCCGATATCCATCACGGAGAGAGATTGCGATACATCTGGGGCCAGAGCCAAAGTCCGACTCCTTGAAGAAGAAGCTGATATGCAGGCGACCCATCCAAGGAAACGAAAGATGCATAGGGTTTCACCTCCGGCCCAAATGAACCTTACGGCTCAGCAGGTCAAAGAAAAGGCGCAACAGTCCTTAGCGGCAATCGTAGATGCATTGAAGCTTGAGGAGATCCAGCCGTACCAGACGGAGAGAGCAAACCCATATTATGAGTACTTGCACATTCGCAAGAAGATTGAGGAGAAGAGGAAAGTACTTTGTAGTGTCATTCCTCAAGCACCTCAATACTACGACGAATATGTGACGTTTAACGGGTCCTATTTGCTGGATGGAAACCCTCTCAGCAAACTCTGTATCCCAACGGTAAGCTTTGTCACCACTTCCGTTCTGTGAAAGTCATGATTGTAACAAATACTCAATGAAATGAAACTAAAGGCCTGTTCACACCGGGACGAATTTTAACCGACGTTTAACGCCTTGCGACTAAACAAAAGGCGCTAATGTGAGCGTGCACACCAACGCGTAAAAACGTTATTTAAAAAAAAAAAAAAAACGCCTCGGGTTAGTTTTTTTTTTAGTTTGGCGTGCTGCGTTAAAAACTATCCGACCAATTGGCGCTTTTGCTCACGTGTTTGGAGCTTCTGAAGTTACAGTAAAACACAACTTGGGGGCGCTCGAACACAAAACGGTCTTGCCGAGCACACATCCAACTAGGGCTGGGTATTGACACAAATTTCACAATTCGATTCGATTTCAATTCCGATTCGATTCAATATTGATTATTTTGGATATCAGTTCCAATAAATGGCAAATTTTCACAAGGAAATCAAATCTCTTAACTAATGCTGTAAACTATGGGAGTCTAGTTGTAGCCTATAGACTTCATTAGCCTAATATGAAGGTAATAATTAACTGTTTTGTAGCTACACAAACACTAAAATTACACTTTTATTTATTTTTATAATAAGAAGATTATATGAAATTTAAACATTTAAATGGTGGCTGTCATAAAAACTTGCCAGATTTATTCAAATATGCATTAAATATTGAAGAACATTAAGATTATAAGGCATATGTAATATGGTGTATATATTTAGCAAAATGCTCCTCTCTAGAGTTATTTTTTCTAGCTGACTAACAAGTTTATGTGGGTTTTCTGAGGTAAATATGACGATACATTGATTACAAGCTGTTTAACTGACGTCTTTCCACGGTTGAAACGCTGATTGAGCGAATCAATGTGACATGATACGGATTTCGATAAGTTGTACTCTATCTTTTAACACACTTTCAGATGCTCATTCATGTTTATTTGGCGCTGTAACTGGTATTATTAAGCCGGAAGAGAGATCAGCGCTGCTGCTTCTCTTGAGCTGCGCCAGAGCGATCTCACGCCACAGCGCCAAAACGCTATTTATGTTTTTGAATTTCTAAAGAAAATGGACGTAATTTGAAAATTGAGACTTTGTTTCATATCAATAGTAACAAAGGACAAAGATTATTGCGATTTTTTTTTTTTTTTTTGGATGCACGCAGCCGCGATACAATGTTCCATTCATTCAAATGAAACAGGATGACTAATCGATTCTTGAGATTTTAAGAATCGATATCGGTTCGTAAAAATGAGACTCGATTAATATCGAGAAATCGATATTTATTACCCTGCCCTACATCCGACGGCGAAGAAGATATACGCCAAGTAGCGTCGCCATCTACACAGCCAGGAAGAAATGAGACGAGGAAGATGCGAAGCAAGATGAATGTAGAGCTGCTGTTCTCGTTAGTGCTAGAACATAAAGAACTATATGACAAACGCGACAGCGACTACAACATCTTGATAAATAAAAACTGATATAGAGTGGAATTGCAAAGCAATTTGGCGCCATCTAATGTCAGGGAATGAATTTGCATGTTCACTCGGCTCATCGTCAGCGAAAATCGCTTGGGTGTGAACACAAAAAGCGCTGACGAATAACGTGCGCTGATATTCGTCCCGGTGTGTACGGGCCTTAATGCTAAAATATAAAGTCTCAACATACTGTTTGCTCTTGTAGATAACGCCACCTCCGTCTCTACTTGAACCACTGAAGGAGATGTTCAAACAGCAAGAGGTGGTACGGATGAAGCTAAGACTGCAGCACAGCATCGAAAGGGTAAATGGAAACAGTATAAAAATATACTGAATTTACTGAACATCAATCTGTAAGTCAGAGCAGTAAAGATGACCTGATTGAATGACTGAGGTGTTTGCTCTTCTAGGAAAAGCTGATTGTATCCAATGAGCAGGAGGTTTTGAGAGTTCATTACCGGGCTGCAAGAACACTAGCCAATCAGACGCTTCCATTCAGTGCCTGTACAGTCCTATTGGATGCCGAAGTATATAACATGCCCCAGGACGTCCAGGTGAATGTCCACATTATTAGGACATTATTTTGAAGGGAAATAAGGACTTTTAAACCAAACACTGTTACTTGATGTGTATAAATGACAATTCACATTAATTAAAAATCCTAACACAGCAATTGTTGATAAATCGAGACAACTTTATAGCTCTTAAAGGGATAGTTCACCCCAAAATGAAAATTCTGTCAGTAATTACAGTTTATTGTCGTTTGATAAACTTAAAGTTGAGCCACTGTAGTCACTCTGACTATTTTAACGATGTCTTTAATAACTTTTCTGGGCCGGCAAGTTTCGATCCCTTTAGAAGCCTATGGAGGAGGGATCCAGCTCTCAGATTAAATCAGAAATATCTTAATTTGTGTTCTGAAGATGAACGAAAGTCTTACGGGGTTGAACAACATGAGGGAGAGTAATTACGGACAGAATTTTCATTTTGAGGTGAACTATCCCTTTAACACATTTTTTTATTTTTTATTTTTTTTATTTTTTTTTTTAACATATTTTAACCTTTAACACATTTTTATGGAATAATTGAATTTTTTAACACAAATTTTCTGTAATCAACATCAGACCACAAACCCTGTCAATAAAGATAGTTGTTTAAAACTTGTTTAAAAACAAAAAAATTATTTGAAATCCTCCGAAATTGTCTTTCCATATACAGTACGGTTGATATTTACTAATCTTTTTTTTTTTTTTTTTAACATTTCAGGGTGATGATGGGAAGACCTCTGTTAGAGATCGGTTCAATGCAAGGCAGTTTATGTCTTGGCTTCAGGATGTAGACGACAAGTTTGACAAGCTGAAGGTACAAAAACAGACATTCAATTTAACAGTCTGAACATTTTAACAGTCCATGTTAGATGTCCTAATAGCAAAAACAATCAAATTAAATTAAACAAACGATTCAAAACAATACAAAACAACCAGAATCTGTAAGACCTATCATGGAAAAGTGGCAAAATACTTGTTGAACCTAAAAACAAAATCAAGACATTGTAAAAGAGCATAATATGTCCCCTTTAAATAGAAATGAAGTTCTGAAAAACAGATGAAGTTTTGTTGTCTAATGCAATGACACTCAGAAATTAGGGGCTTTCTCACTTTCATAGTTCCTAGAACTATTGGCGGAAGTTCCCGGTTTTTGGCGTGTTTTTTCCGCGCAGGAAGTTGGAATGATTTTAGTTTTGGGAACTCCTTTTGAAGGAACTTATTTAGAGTCGTGTCTAAACCAGCCCTATAGGGACTATCCGTGACGTTAGTGTTCGCTGTTTGGCCCGAACGCACACGACACATAAAAAAAAAATGAGTAGTTCATTTTAAAAAAAGCTTTTGCTGATAATTTACTCGCCCCCGTTAGAGCTGTCGCGATAGTCAATATATCGACTTATCGCACGATATATGGAAACCAGTGCGATCATTTTTGGTGCCGCGATATATTGCAACAGATAATTTGTTTTACTATTAAGAATAATAATTAGATTCATTTTTACAATAAAATAAATGTCATGAGCATTTTAGTTGATCGCGCTTCCTCTGTCATCTTGTCTGCTGCACGCGTCCACCACATACACACACACACACACAGGGAGAGAGCGGACACCGGCAGGTGAAGAGTAGGCGTGAACCAAAACTGCATTTTAAAGTGTTCTCGTGACATCTACAGCGAGCCAGACAGTTAGGAAGAACGAGTCCAACATGGAATTAATTGATTTCAAAGCCACAATCTTCAGCTCCGGTGTGGGAACATTTTGCCTTAAGCCGAACGAGAGAGGAGAGATAAACGTGAACGAGCGGGTATGTCGACTGTGTTTTAACAGTCGCAACGCGACGAGGCAACACAACAAACTTAAAATCGCACCTAAAACATAACCATCCCACCCAGTGTTTCAACCTGGGAACAACAACAGCAGCTGGAGTTGGAGAGGGGCCTTCTTCCAGACAGTTATGTTGCAGATGCATTTTCCCGTCCCGACAGCGCAAATATAGCAGTAAACGTGACAGCGCGAAATGGCGCACACTCACGGATAGCGTAACTCTCAGTGTTGGTAAATTTCACTTTCTACACGAACTAGTTCAAAGTTCAGTTCACACATTTTAAAATAAATTAGTTCAGTTCATAGCTCATACTTCAAAAAAACTAATTAATTTATAGTTCTTTTTTCCATGTTGTGAGCTTTTTTCATTAGGCTGTTATTGTCACAGCCCATACAACCACAGACAACAATTATTTTATCGACGGCCAGTTTGCGCAGAAATGTGAGATTTTTTTTTCCCATCCGCACTGACCTCATAAAATCCGTTAAAATGATCATACATCTCCTCACTCGCTGCTTTGTTGACGGTGGCCGCGGCGCGGTTGGTGTTGCCAGATTGGGTGTTTAAGGCTTGTTTACGTGTGTTTTAGCCGGGTTTTCGCCTGGAAGGCTCTATACAAATCGGCACCCTATTGTACTAAGGTAAGAGTTTAAACTGATAGAGCGTGCATTCGCAGACATACACCAGAATGAACGCGTTCATCAGGCAGTAATACAGTACATTCTTCAGTTCACTCAAATATGAACGCGTTCAGGCACTACACTACTATTTAGCCAAAGAGATGCAGCCATTATGCACGGTCGAAAAACCAGCATTTAAAAATATGAAATGTCCTGTTGATGCATCTGTGCCTTTGTGTGAGACACTTTAAAAGTTTAAATTGACATATTTCTTTGTTTTGATCTAGTTTTTGATACCTGAAACTTTTTTGTTAAGAATGTGTATTTATTTACTTGTTTTATTTATTTGGGATATATTTTTTTTCACATTTCACAATGTCTAAATATTGAATAGAATGAGAATAAATGTTCTTTGAAACAGTGTACTTGCATTATAATGCTATTATATTGTCATAGGTAATCAGTGGCATAAAATGGTCTGAAAATGACAATAATATCGTTTATCGCAATTAATTTTGGTGCAATATATCGCACAACAAAAAGTAGTTATCGTGACAGCTCTAGCCCCGTGTCATCCAAGATGTCCATGTCTTTCATTCTTCGGTCGAAAAGAAATTAAGGTTTTTGATGAAATCATTCCAGGATTTTCTCCATATAATGGACTTCAATGGGGTCCAAACGGTTCAAGGTCCAAATGAGAGTTTCAGTGCAGCTTCAAAGGGCTTTAAATGACACCAGACGATGAATAAGGGTCTTATCAAGCGAAACGATCGCTCATTTAAAAAAAAAAATAACTAAGTTTTATAAGCTCAAATGCTCGCCATGCTCTGTCCGTTTGTGACTCTCCTGTTCGAACTCGTTTATCAAAATGAACGAATCTTTTTTGGTGCCATTTGGTTCATTCAACGAACGAAATGAACAAGTTGATTCTGGAAATGATTCGTTTCAAGGCGACGAATTTGAGCTTATAAAACTTAAACTTTTGTGGAACTTATAGAACTTTTAAATGAGCGATCGTTTCGCTTGATAAGACCCTTATTCATCGTCTGGTTTGAACCCTTTGAACAGTTTGCACTGAAACTGTCTTTTTGACCTTGAACCGTTTGGACCCCATTGAAGTCCATTATATGGAATGTTTTCATCAAAAACCTTAATTTCTTTTCGACTGAAGAAAGAAAGACATGGACATCTTGGATGACACGGGGGCGAGTAAATTATCAGAAAAAGTTTTTTAAAAGTGAACTACTCCTTTAAGCTAACCTATCTGAACTGTCGCACATCTCTGTTTTCTCCAGACTTGTCTCTTGATGCGTCAGCAGCACGAAGCAGCGGCGTTAAACGCGGTTCAGCGGCTGGAGTGGCAGCTAAAACTGCAGGAACTGGATCCCGCCACTTACAAGTCGACCAGCATCTTCGAGATCCCCGAATTCTACATCCCTCTCGTAGAGGTCAACGACGACTTCGACCTGACACCGATATGACCCGGTGACGAGAGAAGGAGACGACGTAACGTTTCGTAGCGGTCGGACCATGACAAGTGATGATGTCAGGGTGATAAACACGAAGCACTTGATTTGGAGGTGTGTGTGTGTGTGTGTGAGCGCGCGCGTGTGTGTTTGTGTGTCACAGACTCTCCAGATTTCGAAAAAGAAAACGAGCGCTGCACCGGTTCAGTCTGTGTTTGCTGTTCTAGTTCTGGTCAGATCGGCCGACTTTAGACTGCAGGCCTATATACTAAAACGCACTTAACCCTGAGGTCCGCCATCCAGAACGGTAGGCCGCGGGTCAACGAAGAGTCGGAAAACCAGCGTCCGGAGGGTGAAGACCACCGTCGGGAAGCCAGAGAGATTTCCGTCCTCTGTTCAGAAAGAGATCTCAGTCCAACATGTTTCTACAGTGAGTGTTCATAGATTATGTATAGATTGTGCTCCTCATTTTTTAACTTATTTTATACATACTGATTGTGCATTTGTAAATAGCCATGTAATTATTGTTTTTAACTTGTAAAAAAAAATGAAAGAAAACCGAGAGGACGGGAAAAAGTTTAAGTAATAAATATTTTGATTGTAAACTTTGTTTTGTCTAATGTTTAATGGACCAAAGTTGTTTTTACATTGAAGTTCTTCGTTGTTGTTGCTGTTGATGTTTGCTTAACTCTTTAAGCATGTGTTTTGAAATGCTTTTTCTGTTTAGGTTTATTTTATTTTTTTTAATTCCTCTTTTATCCCTTTGACATCCATCAAAGCCGATGTTTTTTGACTTGTGATTTCTATAATGTGCATGCTTTCGCAGGTTCGTCCCTTTCTGAAAAGTTGTACCGTGGTGAGGTTTACTGAAGTGGTCCTGGTTCTTTTACGCCATTCTCGTGTCTGTTAGTAACATCCACTTCCTGCGTGTCGTCTCTTGTGTCTTGCGCACATTTAAAAAACAAAAAAAATGAAAAGTTTGTTGTGGTTTCTCAATAGGAAAAAAAAATACCCTTACTTTTACAGTTTTAATGTGAGATCACAACGAAACCTATTTTTTACAACGTAATGCCTTTTGAACGATGGTTCTAAAAATATGTCTATTTTAATATTTACTTGTTACATGAGGATGTACATATTTGTAATATATAATTGAATAAATTTTATTGGTTGTGAAATCAAAAACTGTTTTGCTCTTCTTCTTTTGTGTTTATAAATGTTCCTATAATCTGCATAAAAGCTCATATAAATATTGCCGTTTGAAGAAGAGTGTCCAGCAGAGGGCAGAGTGGACAAATTAAAGACTATTAATCAACATCAGAGACTATCTTTAACCCTAAAACCGTATTCTGGACAAATGTGGGCAAAATAGTTTTGATTTATTTTTTTAAAAATACTTCTCATGATCTGAGCGGTACAAGACTTGGCTACTTTTCCTAAGTTTGCCTCCTGAACACACACAATTTTTTTTACTCAATTCTACAATGTTAAGTGGGTGAAAAAAAAATCCTCATTAATCTTGTATTTGGGTCAAAAATGGGCACCCATAGAAGTGAATGGGAAAAACTGTAATTTAGAGCATTAAAATAAGCCAAAATAAGACACCAGGTGACGGCAAAGTCACTTCATCTTTAGGTTTTAGCTCTAAGAACTTATTGGAATGATATTTTAATGTAGTTAACAAAATAAAACATAAAAATAAGCATAATTTACATAGAAAATATGGTACTTTTGAAGTAAATAAATTCAAAAATAAAAATAAAAAACACCATAAATGGATAGATGAAACTTTATGAAGACAGTGATATAATAAATAAAAATTAGGATCACACCTGAGTCCTCTGTGCCCACATTTGTCCACAATTACAGGATTAAGGGCTATAAAGTGAATACGGTTTGAGGGCTACAAAATAAATGTAGTTTAGTCTTGTACATTGTATATCTGTATGCACTATATGAATATTGAAACATATTTTATAATATTATATGTATAATTAATAATATCATTATTGTTGTTGTTGTTGGATAAACGGTAGTCCAGATCTTTAATGCATGAACTTTCTGAAACTTTTAAACATTTTGGCAGATCCTTTTAATTCAAACTCGCATAAATGAGGAAAAGACCAAACAATTTATTTTATTAGGAGACACGGTACTGATTGATCTGACTCTTGCCTGTGTCTTTAAAGGGATAGTTCACCCCAAAATAAAATTTCTTACCCTCAAATTGTTCCAAACCTGTATTAGTTTATTTCCTAAACACAAAAGATGATAGTTTAAAGAATGTTGGTAAGGAGACAGTTAACCTCCAGAGTAAAATGAAATATTTTTGTTGCTACTATTGAAGTTATCAATGGGTGGCATCAACCCTTTTAGTCAACAACATTCTTTAAAATATCTTCTTTTGTGTTCAACAGAAGAAATGAACTCATACATGTTTGGAACAACATTTTTATTTTTGGGTGAACTATCCTTTGGGATCTCATTCGGCTGAGATCAGAGTTCACTGGGCGGCTGGTGTGAGACAGTTCTCCTCCTCTAGGGGGCGCTTAGAGGCTCAAAACCACATCTTTCCATTGAGATGCATTCAGATTTAAAAAAAAAAAAAATCAGGTTTTACAGGATATATTCAAATAGCTATGTATCAATTTGTATGATACCTCCTTAACTATGTTTGTAATTAAATATTAATAAGGTATAAGCCAAACCTTTTTCCACACAATATCTTCTGTAGAACGATTCCATGGAATCTAGTATTCATCATATTAATATGAGTAAATGATAGGCAAAGACACATCATTTCTTTGAAATAACTCTCTTTGCGTTAAGGGAAAATCAGATATTACCTAAATAAGGACTTACTATAGTAGGAGGGGACAATTGTTGAGTATTTATTCTTTTTTTATATCTAAACAGCATACATATTTCAGGAATTCAGACATCAGGACGTTTCCCAGCACACAATACACGTCATTTCACCGTCTAGACCCTATGAGTAACCTTCAAGCCCAAATAACCTTGAAATTGTCGTTTTTGGTTAAAATAACTTGCGAAATGTACGATATTCCATCATGTAAGCAAAGTTGGGGTGATTTCTTCACTCATTTGTTATCTAATTACTAGTCTATTTTGGGCTATGTAATTTTGGGCAAATTTTGCCCTGTTTTAGACGTCTGGGCTGTGTTTGGACGGCTATTTGTCGTCTTTTAAACGCAAAATTGCTTGCTGGGTTTTGACTGATGAAGACATATGCATGCCAACTGGTATTTTCGTTTGTTTGTTTGTAAGTTAGTTGACGTGACTATAGATCCGCACAGGCGACTGTGATTGGTCGAAACGACCAGCGCTGAGAAAAGTAACAGCTTTTCCGTGACTTCGATCGTGCGCTTCTTCCTGATTTAGCAGGTAAAATTCACATCTGAACAATAACACTGGGAAACTTCAATAGAGCTTTAATTGAAAATACATAATGAAGAGTTAAAACAGAAGAATTATTGTGTATACCATACCCGTGGTATCAAACTGAGAAAAAAAAAAAAAAAAAAAAACAAGATCCGGGGCATTAAGCCACGCCCCCTCCAGGACCCGTATGTTCCGTTAATTGCCTTTCTACTCACTTGTTCCACTTCTATGTATCAAAGCCGCTCATGTTTCTATTCAGAGTAAAAGGAGCCAAGACAAGAGATCCGTATGAGAGAAAGTCCAAAAACCAAAGGAAAGTGTTGAGAACGCTTCAAAGTCATACAGTGAGTATGTATGTTTTATTTGACAAATTAATACATGTAAAGATGTGACGTATATGCCAAATCTGTGACGTGATAATCCATAGTGTTTTTTTGCGTCATGTTTGAGAAACAGCAGCGCTTTTGGACGTCAGTTTGGGGTTTAATGCCTATATAATGTGTTTGCGGCGTTTTCTATGTTTTTCAGTATTTCAAATGAAAGAAAGAAACGTTCAACATTATGCCAGCAAAAAGTTTCGCAGTCTTCTGCATTCCAAATCTGCGTTTAATTTGCTTGAATGTGACGTAGCTGGATCATATTTTCCAAGTAAAAAAAAAAAACAATTACGAACCAGCTGTTGTCCTGTGGACACACAACAAAAAACTATATATATGTATTTCAAAGATATGCTATAGTTTTAGAAATGTACCATGGATGGTGTATAGTAATACTATTGACATAGTATGCATGGTGTCATGGTGTACAAATATATATTATTAATATTAAAAAATAATAATAATCCCTAATAATAATAATAATAATATAATATAATAATCCCCCCCCCTCTCTCTCTTCATCTCATTCTACCCCCACCCACCTCTCTCTCTCTCTCTCTCTCTCTCTCTCTCTCTCTCTCTCTCTCTCTCTCTCTCTCTCTCTCTCTCTCTCTCTCTCTCTCGCTGTTGTCTTCAGGTGTGTGTGGTTTTGGTCAGGATGCGTCCGGCTCTGTTCCTCTGTCCCGTCCTGATCTCTCTGTTATTCCTTCTGTCTGGACTGACCGTCATCGACGGCTGTAACAAAGCTCTGTGTGCCAGTGATGTCAGCAAATGTCTTCTACAGGTAAGACATGCTCACTTATCATCACACCGGGTCAGGTCGCAATATTGAAATATCGCAAATATGAATTTCACAAGTCACATTTCATCCAATATCAAAAAATCGGAGAAAAAGGATTATCCATCAAAATCTTTATCACAAATGCCTGGAAAGTGATGTACATTTATCGGTCGGACATCAACTTCATGCATGATGCGGTTTGAGTTTATATTTACACTAGGAAATCTAATCATCATTAACTAAGATTCCTTGTTTAGGGTTTGGATTTTTTCTCTTTTTTTGTGTGTGTTAAAATCCTCCTTGGTATCTTTGAACTGAAGTTGGATGTGTGTGGTATCTTAAAATCATATTCCCAGAATGGAGAAAGGTGCATTCACATCTCTGGGAGTCAAGAACACAATCTGTTCAAAG
Source organism: Pimephales promelas (assembly GCF_016745375.1). Next base: position 697,306 of record NW_024121101.1, read on the forward strand.
GAAAGCAGAAAATTGTACGATTGTGATCAGTGTGTGTTCTTCTGTGTGTTTGTGATCTCCACTGCAGACAAACACATGCCCAGTGTTAGAGGGCAACTGGGTGGAACGCATTTTATACTGGATCACTTTTTCCCTTGAGCGTGTGTGTGTGTGTGTGTGTTCATGTTTTTATATCCCGATGGGGACTTCAACCTGAATGCACACACTTTCATGGGGACAGAAAAAAAGAAAAAAAAGGTACAAAAGCTGTCACTGGGGCTGTATCTTTTCAAAAGGTAAACTTTTGTCTATTTTAGGTGCTAATATGCACAATTTTAGGTGTTAATATGTACATTTTAGGTGTTAATATGTACATTTTAGGTGCTAATAAGTACATTTTAATGTTAATTGTCAATTTTAGGTGCTAATAAGTACATTTTAGCTGTTAATATGTCCATTTTAGGTGCTAATAAGTACATTTTAGGTGCTATTATGTCCATTTTAGGTCCTAATATGTACATTTAGGTGCTATTATGTCCATTTTAGGTCCTAATATGTACCTTTAGGTGCTATTATGTCCATTTTAGGTCCTAATATGTACATTTTAGGTGCTAATATGTCCATTTTAGGTCCTAATATGCACATTTTAGGTGTTAATATGTACATTACAGGAGCTAATATGTCCATTTTAGGTCCTAATATGTACATTTTAGGTACTAATATGTATATTGTAGGTGTTAATCTGTACATTTTAGGTGCTAATATGTCAATTTTAGGTCCTAATATGTACCTTTAGGTGCTATTATGTCCATTTTAGGTCCTAATATGTACCTTTAGGTGCTATTATGTCCATTTTAGGTCCTAATATGTACATTTTAGGTGCTAATATGTCAATTTTAGGTCCTAATATGTACCTGTAGGTGCTATTATGTCCATTTTAGGTCCTAATATGTACCTTTAGGTGCTATTATGTCCATTTTAGGTCCTAATATGTACCTTTAGGTGCTAATATGTCCATTTTAGGTCCTAATATGCACATTTTAGGTGTTAATATGTACATTACAGGAGCTAATATGTCCATTTTAGGTCCTAATATGTACATTTTAGGTACTAATATGTATATTGTAGGTGTTAATCTGTACATTTTAGGTGCTAATATGTCTATTTTAGGTCCTAATATGTACATTTTAGGTGCTAATATGTCCATTTTAGGTCCTAATATGTACATTTTAAGTGTTAATATGTACATTAGAGGAACTAATATGTACATTTTAGGTACTATTATGTATATTTTAGGTGTTAATATGTAAATTTGAGGTGCTAATATACCACTAAGGTACCAATATGCATCCTTTGGGTACAAAAGTGTACCTTTTGAAAAGAGACAGCCTCAGTGACAACTTTTGTACCTTTTTTCTGAGAGTGTACCGTAAATAGAAATAGTAAACAAGCTTATAAATCGTACAGAATCAGTTGTTTTGGAAATGTAAAAATGCAGACAGTTGTGTGTGATGGGCAGGTTTAGGGGTCGGGTTAGTGTAAGGGGATAGAAAATACAGTTTGTACAGTATAAATACCATTAAGTCTATGGAGAGTCCCCACAAAGATAGTAAACCAGAACCAGATAGTAAACCTGTGTGTGTGTGTGTGTGTGTACAGGTTAAGCTATACTTGTGAGGGCCAAAAGTAGACATTATACTGGTCCTCACTATTTAAAAAGGCTTATAAATCGATAAATCTGGTGTTTTGTACATGTTTCTGTGATGGAGGGCTTGGGTTTGGCAATAGAAAATATCATTAACCTGATAAAATCTATGCAATGTTGTCACTAATATAAAAAAAAAACAAAAAACATGTCAGTGTGTGTTTCTGTGTCTGTACTGTATGTGTGTTTTAATGTATGCTCTTTTTAGCACTTTCTGTTGCTCGTGTGGTTCAGTGTTGATCATTTTAAATGTAGATGTCTGCCCGGTTTATATTATACACACGTTTTTTTGAAATGGTTATATCCTGTTATTTTGATGAGTATCATATCAAAACTATGATTCAGGATTTCAGCATCATAGTACATTTGGGAATGTCCTACATCTCTCTCTCTCTCTCTCTTGTGTGTGTGTGTGTGTGATTAGATCTGGCGCATCCCTCTTTGCTCTTGCTGTGTTTACTCTAGTGTGTGTGTATCCCAGTGAGAGGAAGAGAGACCGAGACAGACAGACGGGGACGTGAGGCGGGCGTCTCTCCTGTGTTAGAGATCTGTCTGGAGAATACACACAGGAGGTTCATGATCTTACTGCAGTAAACAGGCGAGACACTGTGGCCCATCATATCATTCAAGATTGATATTTATCTGTATTTCATGTCATTAATGGGAAAGGAAATGCGTTCCACATGGCCTCAAGAATAAATGCAGTGTTGGTATTGATAACTAAAACGTTTTTAACTGTAATAAAGCTGATATAAAATATAGTGTACATATTAGATGATAAACTTTAGAAGATTAGAATTTGAAATATTCACATAAAAATAATACTAATAAAAATGAGAAAAGCACATATCAAAATTAGCAAATTGTAAACTAAAAGTAAAATGAACATTAAAAAATAATAATAATTCAAATGTCAATAAATACTTTAATAGTATATAAATAATACTACTCCCTAGTACAAATGTTCAGTTTTCATTTTATTTCATGATTTAATACAAATTGTATATCATAATCATCGAATTTGACAAATCTTTAAAAATCTAATGAAATGATTTCATAAAATTAATCTACAACAAAACATTGCATTTAAATTGTTTTATACTTTGTCAAATAAGGTGTTTGTGTCAAACAGTAAACAATTAAAACATGGATGAAAGAATATCATGGTTATATTCCTTATAATAATAGTAAAATGTATTGTATTGTTGTTATTATTATAATTATAACTTTGAGAAGTACATTTTACTATATAATAACAATTTATCTGTCATAACTTTAAATGCCTGATATTTAGATGTAGGCTAAGGTTTATTAATGATATTAATGATATCAGATACATATCAATCTGGATTCATCGCCTAGTCTTAGTTGCTCGGGCATTGCTGTGTAGGGATGGACAATGATTAATCGCGATTAATCGCATCCAAAATAAAAGTTTGTGTTTACATGATATATGTGTGTGTAGTGTGTATAATTAATTTGTATATATAAATACCCAGAAATATGTGCATGTATATATTATATATATATATATATTCACAATTAATATTATATATTAATATAATTTTTTTGATATATCAATAACACATTTTTTTTAAATATATACATGCATGTGTGGGTATTTATATATACAAATTAATTATACACACTACACACACATATATTATGTAATCACAAACTTATTTTGGATGCGATTAATCGCGATTAATCGGTGCCCATCCCTATTGCTGTGTGGTTGTGAGTATAGTTGCTAATGTGTTTTAGAAAGTTGCTTTAGTGTTGTTAGCTGGTGTCATGTGTGTTTGACAGGCTGTTGACTGGTGGTTCAGAAGTTTCTGTGTATATGTGTGTGTAGTTGCTGTCGGCTGTCAGTTGTGTGTCTCCTGGTGGGGCAGCTGAGGTTGTTTTAGTCACACATGAATGCTTTGTGGGGCAAGGCGGCACACGTCCTGTCCGCTCAGAGCACTTTCACAAACACACACACACACACACACACTTTCCCCTGTCTGAACGGCCCTTCACTCCACCTCACTCGCAGCTCAACAGTAAATAACAGCTCACTTTAACAAACAGAGCTGTGGTTGCCAGAATTTTTCAGTAAAAAAATACATTTAAAAAAAAATTAACTACCTGTGAATTTTACTGTTTAAAACTGTAATACTGTAATGAAGTAAAAACCATTCATTTTCTCCATAGGGAAATTGATTTTGAACTATAACTTATAAACCTGTGAGACTACAAGGTTTTTAATCGATGGTATTTGCTCGTGTTGAAGCCGTAAGCCCACATTATTTCAGCTTATTTTTAAATTAATCGTGTTTAATAGTGGAATTCCTGGTGAAAAAATACATAACCCTAGCCTGGACGTCAGCCGAGCTTAGCCCCGCCCACAACATTCGAGGATAGGAAGTTCGGACTAGACTTGATCCGTTGTGAAGCGAGTATAGCTGTTCGGACCAATCAAATCGTCACGGCGGGGTTTATCCGATGATGGACAGATGATCAACCGTAACGTAATCATCACGTCACCAAAGAGCGCTTGGGTTGAATTCGTTTACAACAAAAATGGCCGCCACTGGAGAATTGAGATGTGTAGATTCGGCCATCGCGTCTGTTATAGAAGATATCGACAGCGCATTCATTTTCTTTCCTGGTTTGGTTAAAACACGGCCCATAATCACAGCCCAATGGAGCCGTATCAGACTCACATGCTGACTGGAGTCTGAGTTTGATGACGTCAGGCAAACATTACCCATGATGCTTTACAGAAAATTACACAATCATTCAAAAAAAAAGCAGCACTTGCCAAAATAGCTCTTTAGCTCCTCCCACTCCCATGAAGCACTGCGAATGAATCTCCAATACACTCAAAATATTTAAATATTTCAATTAAAGCTGTCAGTTAAACGCGTTATTAACAACGTTAACGCAAACCCATTTTAACATGGTTAATTTTTTTATCGCAAGATTAACGATCTTTTTGGCCTAGCAAACTTTGTCGTTTTTTTTTTTTACATGCTTTTGCAACAGGACGGCGGCACTGGACTATAAAAACCCATTCATTTCAATGGCTAAACAACGCGATCAAATCTCAAAATAGTTCAACTTTTGCCGCTGTGACGATTACCAGCCCGCCCAATAGAAATTTTTGCCATCCAAAAAGTTTTGAAAACTGCCGTAGTGCCGCGCATTCCGCGTCCTGACAGCACCGGATCTAGACCGGAAACACACTTGTTGCGAGCCGGCCAAATAGTAGGTTGAGTGGACGATGAACACGAGACGCCGAAATGGATGCCAATAAGTTTCTGAATAGAATGTGTACTTTTAAATAGTTTTTTACCGCCAAATTTTTTGGGACGTTATGAACTGCATTGCAAAGCAAGCCGATCCACTTTTTCATGTTGATAAGAGCATTAAAATGAGAAAAATAATGGGACAAAAGACATCTAGAATAGATAAAATGTGGGATTAATTGCGATTAATCGTGAGTTAAAGGAGAACTCCGGCGAACAATAAACCTTTGGTCTAATAAAACATCGGTACATAGTCAACCGTTCTCTGAGTTTTGTTTTCATGATAATCGAATGTAAAGAGTTTTATCTCTAAAAACTGTTCAGCGTATAATGCTAGTAATGGGGGCATTGAGTAAGTAAAAAGAAATCGCTAGTTTATACCACTAACAAGGCTCAAAATAGCCCCACACTAACGCAGTAACATAATGAGGGTCCATACATGCAAAACGAAGCATTGAGAACTTTGTAAGTGTACAGACCGTTTAATAAGAAGATACTTTATGAAGACAGTTCACTTCGCGTATACAGGCAGGAGCCATCTTAGAAAATAGTCTCGATAAGTCGATCCCCGAACGCCGTTCATACAGTTCAGAAGTTCGTTGAACTTCATAGAGTTCAGATCACTCAGCACGACGTTCGTGGTTTGACTTATCGAGACTATTTTCTAAGATGGCTCCTGCCTGTATACGCGAAGTGAACTGTCTTCATAAAGTATCTTCTTATTAAACGGTCTGTACACTTACAAAGTTCTCAATGCTTCGTTTTGTATGTATGGAGCCTCATTATGTTTCTGCGTTAGTGTGGGGCTATTTGAGCCTTGTTAGTGGTATAAACTAGTGATTTCTTTTACTTAGTCAATGCCCCCATTACTAGCATTATACGCTAAACAGTTTTTAGAGATAAAACTCTTTACATTCGATTATCATGAAAATAAAACTCAGAGAACGATTGACTAGGTACCGATGTTTTATTAGACCAAAGGTTCATTGTTCGCCGGAGTTCTCCTATAACTATGCCATTAATGCGATTTATCGTGATTAAATATATTAGTCGTTAGACAGCACTAATTTCAATGCATATTTTGCAATAAACTTTTTTTTAAAAATCCCTATGGGAAAAATTATTCAAGAAGATTGTCTTTCTGCTCTTTTTCTCTCACTGCCAGAAGACGGTCTCCCGCGAATTTGTGGAAAGTTTTGATAATATTTCGCGACGATACTGAACAAAGAGTGTTTTGACACCATGCAAGTACATTTTTTCGGTTTCTGAGTTGGGTGTATATGTGTATACGCTCTCCCTATAGGCTATATAAGAACATTTTTTTTAATTCATTAAATAAATACATTTTTATTTATTAAGTGAGTGGCACTTCGTACATTAGCTTTGATAACGTATATTAGTTGGATCCCAATTGACTCGCGCATTATAGTCATAGGAAGCTGGTGACTCTTCCTTCATTTCACAGCTGGGCAGAATCATCTCTTTCTCACAGGAATCTGTGGATTGTTTCCAGGTAAAGCATGAGTTTGTATTCGTACAGGTCGTGCTTCAGTGTCTCGAAATGAAGTAAACAGAGCTTTTATGGCTTTTATGTTGTTTGGCTCGACGATTCTTTTAAGGAATGCATGAAAATCACACACACAATTCCCCCAACTACAGAGGACTGGGCAGGGACCGGGAATTGTCTGGGCTTGTTTCTTTTGGGAGTATCTGGGCCACGTGTGTTTTCAGGTATTGGGTTTTCTGAAGTTGTTTCTATTGTAACTTTCCCCCTCCTGAACTTTCAGTTTTAATAGCACACACACACACACATACACATCTGGAAGTTGACCTCTTCCTCGCAACTGCTGGCAAAACACGAAACGCAGAGAGCCAAATGTGTGTGTCTGTGTTCTCCTTCATTCAGCTGGCTGCTGTTTTCTCTGTAATTATAACTCTAAATGTGTCCCAGGTTTCGGTCACTCTTTTTCCCCTCTCCGCCGGGGCATTTGACGTTTTTTTTCCCAGTGTGGAACAGTTCGCAGCTCTGTTTCTTTTCAGCCTGGTGTTATTTCTCATGTTCAAGTATGCTTTGTCTCTTTGGGTGGTTTCCTTTTAACCGTCACAGCTGAAAGATCTTGATGTTTCCTTCGAGATTCACAGGTCTGTGTTTGGTGATCATGTTTATGTGAGCTAGATTTCCTCCACATCATGTCATTTTTTCCCCCTGTATGTTTACCTGTATGTGTGTGTGTGTGTGTGTGTGTGTGTACAGGGTCTTTGTCAGTGCCGGCCGACGGAGGGGAACTGTTCGTGCTGTAAAGAGTGTATGCTGTGTTTGAGCTCTCTCTGGGAGGAGTGTTGCGACTGTGTCGGTGAGTTTCAAATCCAATCACAACTCACAAAACTGGCCCATGTACAATAACATTTAAAACGGTACTATCCTGTTATCCGGACCCCACCATATACCATTTCGGAACTAGTCATATTTTATCTTAGTTTTATTTTAGGAGATTTTTTTTAGGAGTCAAAATTTTGGAAGTCAAAATCGCGTAATTTCACACAGTGACTATCGTAACAGACAAAAAAAATCGTGTAATCTGAACCAGGCATAAGACCTCTGGAGATTCAAAACAAAAAACGGAGCTGCAGCATCTCTAAACTTCTTCGTTTTAGGTCTTCGTTTTTTCCATTTCAGTCTGGACGGGAGGTGCAAACGTAGCAAAAGGTCTGTTTTTTAAAGGATAACTCCGGTGTTCTGTCGATTTTTGCTGCCTTGTCGAAAAATGCTACCGTAGCGCGAATTGATCACAGAATGCCGATTAAAGTCGTATGAAGTACAATTCTAAGTTATGAGTAGCTACTGTATACTGTGGACTACTGTTTTTATTTTTAAAACGGTGTGAAAAGTAAAAATTATCATAAAATATTCATCTTTGACTTGTCAAAGTACACCTTTTCTTATAGTAACTGAAACTTTCAGTTATTCCTTTTCAGCTGGCTGACCGTACAAATATTCATATGGTAGTAAGCATTTTTAAAAGGGAAATTATACATTATAACAGGAAAATGTACCTTTTGTAAAAAAAAAAAAAAAAATGTGAGTCTGCACATGCGCATAACCGGTAATTAGGAAATCTCAATGGGTAGCATGAATTGTCAGAACACCGGCGCAAAATAAAACCTTTGGTCTAATTACACATTGTTACCTAGTCAACCGTTATCTGAGATTTGTTTTCATGATTGCCGAATGTAAATAGTTTTATCTCTAAAAACAGTTTAGCCTATAACGCTAGTATAACGCTAGTATATAACTTAGTGCATAGAGTAATGACAAATAAAAACCGCTTGTTATTACCACTAACAAGGCTCAAAATAGCCCCACAGTAACACGGTAGCATAATAAGGGTCCCTACATTCAAAACGAAGCATTGAGAACTTTGTCAGTGTCCATACAGTTTAATAAGAAGATATTTTATACACACATTCAACTTCGCGAAAACAGGAAGAAGCCATCTTTGAAAAATAGTCTCTACCAGTCGATCTACGAGCGCCGATCCAAGTGCGCTGAACTGTGCAGAATCTCATATGGTCCGTTGTTTCCAGAAGAAACACAAACACGAACCATTTTCTGCTCTTCAATATGTACATGTAGCCTTCTGTTCGCGCTCACCTTATCACCTTATTCACATCTCACCAGCACACTTGGATCGGCGTTCGTAGATCGACTAGTAGAGACTATTTTTCAAAGATGGCTTCTTCCTGTATTCGCGAAGTTGACTGTATGTATAAAATATCTTCTTATTAAACTGTTTGGACACTGACAAAGTTCTCAATGCTTCGGTTTGAATGTAGGGACACTTATTATGCTACCGTGGGGCTATTTTGAGCCTTGTTAGTGGTAATAACAAGCGATTTTTTTAGCGTTATACCAGCGTTGTAGGATAAACTGTTTTTAGAGATAAAAACTATTTACATTCGGCAATCATGAAAACAAATCTCAGATAACGGTTGACTAGGTAACAATGTGTGTAATTAGACCAACGAAAACGCAGTAGTGTTGACGGGGCCTAAAAATGAAATGATTATAAGAACATATTCTGATGATATCGAGCTGATCCGAGACTGTAAACTAAAGACGCTCAGGTTGTGTGAACAGGTTTGGCTCATTCCCAGTCCGGTGAAGCCCTTGTAAATATTAGGACTGGTTTGTAGATGACAGGAGGGCGAGTATACACTCCTGACAGCGGTATAAAGTGTGAAGTGAGATGATCCAGAAACTCTCATCTCTGTGTTACGGCTAAAAGCCGATGAGAGTAAAGCCGTAAAAGCCGATGAGAGGACAAAAGTTTAAAACATATCGTTCACAACGAGCAGTTTATAAAGTAGAGAGGTTTGGGAAAATAAAGGTTTTGGATGCCACGTCCCCCCCTGTGTATTACATCGATAAACTGTTTCAATCATTGCAAACCTCACACAAATGATGTTTAATGCAAGCTTTATTTATTTATTTTTTTAACAAAAACACGATGCATGATGCATTCATTTCCCAAAAGTAGAACATGCATCAGATTGTTCTGTTTATTAGACGAGAAGAAAAGTGTGTTGTTCCTGAAGGCCAGAACCTGCCATGGATCTGGTAATCAGAAGCAGCTGTCCTGGCAGCTAATCTGAAACACAAGGTCTCTGCAGCATTCTGCTCCTTATTAAAAACCTTCATCCATTATCTGATTACCATCTTTACCAGCAGTTTATCTCTCGACGGGGAGCTGCTGTTGACAGTCGTGTTTTGAAGTCTTTAAATTCTTCAGTTGTGGTCAGGTTTGCTTGTACAGCTTGTCATTGACTTTTTCGGGGCTTTTTAATCGTGGTGTACCTCCATTTCTTCTGGCCAACAGGAATGTGTAACCCAAGGTCTTATAATGACAGTCCCGCCACCTCCAAGAGCACCGTAGAAGAGCTGTACCAACCAATCCCGTCGCTGTTCCGCGCTCTGACCGAAGGCGACGAACCCATTAACTGGAGGGTCGTGTCGTTTCCCGTTTCTGGGGAGCTTTCCCATCACGAGAGCCTTGTGTCTTTCCTGGCGACACTCGACAGCCAGAGTCACAACATCTCACTGCCCAGCAGCAGCAGCAGTACTGTCCATGATGGTGGGTACAGGCTGAAAATATCTAGGAAAACATGTTAAAACACTGATTTTATCTCCTCATCTCTTCTCTTCTCCTCTCCTCTCGTCTCCTCTTCTCACATCTCCTCATCTCCTCTTATCTCCTCCTCCCCTCTCGTCTCCTCTCGTCTCCTCTCATCTCCTCTCGTCTCCTCTCATCTACCTTCTCACATCTCATCCTCTCATCTCCTCCTTTCCTCATCTCCTCTCCTCTCCCCTCCTCTCCTCTCGTCTCCTGTCATCTCCTCCTCTCGTCTCATCTCCTCCTCTCATCTCCTCTCCCCTCCTCTCCCCTCCTCTGCTCTCCTCTCCTCCTCTCCCTCCTCTCCTCTCGTCTCGTCTCCTCTCCTCTCGTCTCCTCTCATCTCCTCCTCTCCTCTCCTCTTGTCTCCTCTCCCCTCCTCTCCTCTCATCTCCTCCTCTCCTCTCGTGTCCTCTCCCTCCTCTCGTCTCCTCTCATCTCCTCTCGTCTCCTCTCATCTCCTCTCGTCTCCTCTCATCTACCTTCTCACATCTCATCCTCTCATCTCCTCCTTTCCTCATCTCCTCTCCTCTCCCCTCCTCTCCTCTCGTCTCCTGTCATCTCCTCCTCTCGTCTCATCTCCTCCTCTCATCTCCTCTCCCCTCCTCTCCCCTCCTCTGCTCTCCTCTCCTCCTCTCCCCTCCTCTCCTCTCGTCTCGTCTCCTCTCCTCTCGTCTCCTCTCATCTCCTCCTCTCCTCTCCTCTTGTCTCCTCTCCCCTCCTCTCCTCTCATCTCCTCCTCTCCTCTCCTCTCATCTCCTCCTCTCCTCTCCTCTCGTCTCCTCTCATCTCCTCCTCTCCTCTCGTCTCCTCTCCCCTCCTCTCCTCTCATCTCCTCCTCTCCTCTCCTCTCGTCTCCTCTCCCCTCCTCTCCTCTCCTCTCATCTCCTCCTCTCGTCTCCTCTCCCCTCCTCTCATCTCCTCCTCTCCTCTCCTCTCGTCTCATCTCCTCTTCTCTCATCTCCTCCTCTCCTCCTCTCCTCTCATCTCCTCTCCTCCTCTCCTCTCGCCTCCTCTCATCTCCTCTTCTCTCATCTTCTCCTCTCATCTCCTCCTCTCCTCTCGTCTCCTCTCCTCCTCTCCTTTCGTCTCGTCTCCTCTCATCTCCTCTTCTCTCATCTCCTCCTCTCCTCTCATCTCCTCTCCTCCTCTCCTCTCGTCTCCTCTCCTTTTCTCCTCTCGTCTCGTCTCCTCTCATCTCCTCCTCTCCTCTCCTCCTCTCCTCTCGTCTCGTCTCCTCTCATCTCCTCTCCTCCTCTCATCTCGCCTCCTCTCATCTCCTCTTCTCTCATCTCCTCCTCTCATCTCCTCCTCTCCTCTCGTCTCCTCTCCTCCTCTCCTTTCGTCTTGTCTCCTCTCATCTCCTCTCATCTCCTCCTCTCCTCTCGTCTCCTGTCCTCCTCCTCTCCTCTCGTCTCGTCTCCTCTCATCTCCTCTTCTCTCATCTCCTCCTCTCATCTCCTCCTCTCCTCTCGTCTCCTCTCCTCCTCTCCTTTCGTCTCCTCTCATCTTCTCTCATCTCCTCCTCTCCTCTCGTCTCCTGTCCTCCTCTCCTCCTCTTCTCTCATCTCCTCCTCTCATCTCCTCCTCTCCTCTCGTCTCCTCTCCTCCTCTCCTTTCGTCTCCTCTCATCTTCTCTCATCTCCTCCTCTCCTCTCGTCTCCTGTCCTCCTCTCCTCTCGTCTCGTCTCCTCTCATCTCCTCTTCTCTCATCTCCTCCTCTCCTCTCGTCTCCTCTCATCTCCTCCTCTCCTCTCGTCTCCTCTCATCTCCTCCTCTCCTCTCGTCTCCTCTCATCTCCTCCTCTCCTCTCGTCTCCTGTCCTCTCTCGTCTCGTCTCCTCTCATCTCCTCTTCTCTCATCTCCTCCTCTCCTCTCCTTCTCTCCTGTCATCTCCTCTCCTCCTCTCCTCTTGTCTCATCTTGTCTCCTCTCATCTCGTCTCCTCTCGCCTCCTCTCCCCTTGCCTCCTCTCCTCTCCTCTTGTCTCCTCTCTTCTCGTCTCCTCTCCTCCTCTCTTCTCGTCTCCTCTCGTCTCGTCTCCTCTCATCTCCTCTCCTCTTGTCTCCTCTCATCTCATCTCCTCCTCTCCTTGTCTCTCCTCGTCTTATCTCCTCTCCACTCCTCATCTGTTCTCCTCTCGTGTCTCTGGGTTGCACGTGTGACCTCTCGCTCTGGTCTCATTCCGCAGATGCCTTGTGTACGGTGGTCTACTTTGATGAGTGTGTGTCCATTCGTCAGTGTAAGCTGTACTGCGAGGCGATGGGCGGATCAAAGTACCGCTGGTTTCATAACGCCTGCTGTGAGTGCATCGGGCCTGAGTGTCTGGACTATGGCAGTAAAACCGTCAAATGCACGCGCTGCCTCTGAGACTCGCGCTACACTTTAACTTGTGTTTTATTGTATAAAACACTTCTGATGATTTCTGTTCTTGTTTACAGATTGTGTTTCTTAAGCTTCAAATGGGCCAAAAGGTTTTTTATTATTATTACTATTAGCAGCATGTTGGGGTCGTTTCTCATTCAAATCATATTCCATCTGTATATAGTTCTTATTTCATATTCATATTTCTGGTTTGACTATTAAAAACCAAAGAAACTGTTGAGTTTGATTTTCAAATTACGTGATTTTTTAGTCTCCTGTCATTTACTAATCTGCTATTTTACTGTCGTCTGGTGATTTAAATTGCAAAAGATTTGATTGATATGAAATGAAAAATATATTTAATTGTATTTGTGTCTCGAATACTCCAATACTCCATATTTTATTGATCAATCACAGTTTTTTTTTTTTTTTTTACATTTTTACTACATTAACCTTTGTTAATGTTAGTTAATAAAAATGTTCACATTTATCTTAGTTCACAGTAAGAATACAAGATTTGACCTTAAATATGTTTTAGTAAATTAACATTAACCAAGATTGAAAGATTTCTTTAGAAGAATTGTTCACTTGCTAGTTCATGTTAACTAATGTAATTAAGTAATGTAAACTAATACTGCCTTAGTGTTGCCACATTTATATGAATGTAAAAGGAAGTGTGTATTTTAGATGCTGTATCTGCTTTTCATTATTTATTTTTAAACTTTTGCCATTTTTCTGTTTTTAAATATTTAAATTTGCCATTTAAAAATGTTCTATTTAAAAATAGTCTTGCATTGTGACAAGTACATTTTTAAAAATGTTCCATAAAATGTCTCATAATGCTTAATAATAAAAACATTAACAAAAATATGTTTTAAATGGAATGTCACATTGCTGTTATTAAATATTAGTTTATTAATCTATCAAATAGATTGAAATATACAATTTAAAAAATCGATTAATATAAATAAAAACGAGATTAAAATTCAATACATTTAACAGTACATTACTATAGTGAGAAGAAAAAAATAGATAGAAGAATAGAAGAAAAAATATATAGATTATTAAAATATAATAGAAACTATTTAAAGATGTATAATATCAATTTTTCAGCATATAAATTGGGTGTTTATAAAGGTTTTAGAGTTTTAAATGTGGGTCACTCATATAAGGATGATCATATTTCGAGGTCCATGACATCTTAAAGATATAAAATATGCAAACCCTGGTTTAGGGAACTGCACAGTATCTTTTATTGTCTGGTTAGTCGTGCAAACGCTCAGCTCTCTCTGCCAAACTCCCAATGTAACTTGGCATCAGTTCACGAAGACAGCCAGATGTATTAGTCAACATCAGTCAGACCTCATTCACAGCGCAGCTGACAGGTGTGTGTGTGTGTGTGTGTGTGTGTGTGTGTGTGTGTGTGTGTGTGAGAGAGAGAGAGAGTGTGTTTGCATGCTTGTGACCTCAAAGAGTTTCTGTCGTTTGATTTTTTTATTTTTCTTGTTTTAAAACTGTTTTTAAAGATGCTATTTTTTGTGTGTCATCTACAACCAAAAGTGAAAATTACTGTTATTTTATAGTTATGTGTATTCTAATTTTTATTTTTATTGTTTCTTTTTATATTTTCCATTTTTACTTCAGTTAACGTTTTAGTAACTTTTGTTCTTTTTTAAAATGTTTTTTAGGAAATTTAATTTCAGTTTAAGTTTTTGTAAATTTATTAGGCTACTTCAAGTTAAACGATACATTTTATTTCAATTATAAAATAAAACATGTTTATTTTATTTTATATTAAGTTTATATGTTTAGGCTATTTTATTACAGGTAACATAAAGATTTTTTTATGGTTTTAATTTCAGTTAACTAAACACATGATTTTTCATTTCGTAGATGATCGAATTGAGGAACTTTTATTAAACTTCAAACAAAAATTGACAATGTACAGTCTGAACTGCAATAAAACACATGCAAACATTATGTAAATATATTAACTCGCATATAGAAACTGTTTTAACTGCTTTCTTATTATGCGATACATATTTGAATTTCTTTTTCGAGAATCTAAAACACGAAGGCGATCACATATGTGCATGAGCTCATGTTGTGTTTCATTGTCAAATTACGTAATTCTCAATGATTGTTAATGCTTTGTCACCATCTGCAGGGTTGTGATGGCATTACACAGATCTATAATATTCATAACATTCCTAATATTATTATTATTATATGAATTATAAGTTATTATAACTTTATAATCTCGGTATATGATTAGTTATAAATTAGTATAATATATTAGAACAGTTAGTTGCTGAGGAATCTTTTTATAATGGGTGAAAATAATGATAGACTTTGTCCACTAGATGTCACTTTCAGCGTTTGTATTTTATGTTGTGCAATGTCATAATGTTCATGTCTAAAATAAGTGTTAAAATACGTGACTAAAGTGGCCTGTCCTAATGGAAATTTTACTGTGCGGGCAAATCAATATTGTTTCAAGAATGTTTTCTTTTGTCCTTATTGTAAGACTTTTTTCATCGCGTCAATCAAAAGGCTCGCGCTGTGTGTATTTTCCCAAACGCGTTCCGTCGTCCGTACGCGTTCAACACAGCATTGGTTCTTGCTCCCTCCGGGCTTCCATACTTCGCCTCGTTCTCGCTCTCAGTCGGTCGTGCAGCGAAGATGGCGGAAGCTCCCCCGCGGCCCTGCCGGTTCTTCTGTCACCGGTGTTCAGAAGAGATCAGCCCTCGGCTACCGGTAAGACGCAGCGGATTCAACGAGCCTCTCCCGGCGAGTTTGACTCGGTGTGGACGGATATTACGGCTCGAACGGCCTCTTAAAGCGTTTTTCCGTGCTAGCTGTGCTAACGGCTAACTGGTTGCCAATAGCAACAATCAGGATTAAAATGAGGATCTGATGAAATTACACTTTATTTGAGACATGAGAGTTTAATCAGACAAACTCTTTTCAGATTTAACCGGGCTCTCCGGGCTTTGCTGTGTGTAATGTTATAACGTTAACCCGTCCTGTCAAACCACAAGCAGACTGGTTGTTGTGACATGATGAGCTCGTTACTTTTACTGGCGAGTTTTTAGAAGATAATGATAATTGACGCGATGATATTCGCTTGTCAGTTACTCAGGCTTGTGTTTCATATGTGTTGTATATATATAGGCTATATAGTTCATGTAGCTTACTTGTTCAGAACGGAGAACTAGTTATGAGAGCTAACCCATGTTTGGTGTCTGATCTGTGGTGTCGTTATTCTTAAAGTCTTTTCTGTTCACCAAGGCTGCATTTATTGGATGAAAATACAGAAATATTGTGAAATATTATTACTATTTCAAATAACTGTTTTCTACGTTAATATTTTGTAAAATGTAATTTATTCCTGTCATCAAAGCTGTATTTTCAGCATCATTACTCCAGTATTCATTGTCACGTGATCCTTCAGAAATCACTCTTAATATGATGATTTATTATCAATGTAGGAAACATTTGTGCTGCTTAATATTTTTTTATAACCTCTGATACTTTTTTCAGGATTTATTGACGAATAATAAGTTAAAAAATAACCATTTCACCTACTTAAAAAATAGAAATCCTTTTGAACAATATACACTGCCGTTTTCTTTCATTGATAATAAATCATCATATTGGAGTGATTTCTGAAGGATCATGTGAAACTGAATATGGGGGAATTATACTGAAAATTCATCCTTGCTTTATGGGAATAAATTACATTTTACTATTCACATAGAAAAAAATTATATTTCACAACTATTACTGTTTTTGCTGCAATCATAAAAAAAAAAAACTAAATGCAGGTTTGATGAGTATTCCAATTAAAAATAGTAATGTTTCTAAACTAATCTGGCTTTAATGGAAAACTGGTGGTTATTAGAGACTAGTTAGATTTTATTAACTAGGCCTAATTATTTAATGAAGAGACGTTGATTCTCAATGTTTGTGTGTTTTTCTGATCTGTATTTGGCTGGTCAGTTGTGTTTTTAACTAGGCCTATTTGAAGACTTATTTTCGATAAAAGGTTTTTATCAGTCTATTTCTCATGATTGAAGTCGTTCAGTTGACAGAAAGCTGATTGTTTTAGATCTGCTGGTTAGATTTGTCAACTATTCATAATCATATTAAATATTTTGAGACTGATAACTAATGTGTAGAAGATCAAAATGTAGATTTTATGTGTTAGGTTTCTGATCTTTGATTCGTATAGCTAGCTGTATATTATCGTGAGATCTATTGGTGTGTGGGTTAGGGTTAGGGTTAGATTGATTATTTTAGATTGGTGAGATTTTGATGGCACGTGTAATTCAGTTGGTTGATACTGAAGGCTTGTTGATATTAGTTTTATTAACTAATAGCAATATCTGTTCAGTTTGTGTTATCCATAAAATGGTTGTAATGAGATCAGCTGATTAATAATTTTGTAATATATGAGTGGATTTAACACACAAGTTGGTAACTTTCTGCTGACGCTCAGTTGGAAAATGAGGATGTGATCTTTAAAAATGCTTTAACTCACTCTCCGCTTTACAACGAATGAGCCAGGACACATAATTTGTCTGTTTCATACACAGAGCTGTCAGGAGATATGAGATCTTTCCAAAAGGATCATCATATGTTGCTCCTTGTATGAGGTTTCAGGGCAGAGAATAGACGGCGTCACAAAGCTCTTTTGCTTGTCTCTTCCTCATTCTGTGCCGTTGTTATCCTCCTGTTATTGTGCGGAGCCTCTAGAAAGAGCCCAAACCGGGCAGAACTGCAGTCACTGAGCTGCTTTTTACGTCGTTAAACATTCAGGCGACCATTTTAGACAGTTGTTATGATGATGCACCGTGGATAACGTGCACACTTGTGTTACGATTCAAAAACATTACATCAGATGAAACAAAGGCATTTCATTTTCACATGCGTTTAAGCCAAGGTGGCGAAAAGGAAAGATTGCATTAAATTTAAAAAAATAAAAATATATACATAAAAAAAGCAATATTCAAACAGCATTCGAATAGTATTGATTTTTTTTCTTTAAAGGAAAGCAATGCATGCGACACAATGATCATTTATCTTGATTATCACTAGTGCTGTAGCGGCGCGTCGATGATTCGACGTGAAAATTGCGTCGACGTCATATTTTTGCGTCGACGCTTCTTTATTTATTTATTTTTTGCATGTTCCCGGCGGTACAGCTTGCCACACACACGTGGGAGACCGAAACATTGCAGAATAGAGGACGAAGACAACTAGAAGTGAATGTGCTATCCATTAAATGAATCACACACAGTAAACAAACCCTTAAGAAAAAAAAAATGCAATTTAGACGCGCAAACTGGGTGCAGGTGTGGTGAGACGTACAAGCTCGGGCAGATTCGGCTTGAAGTTGTTCCTGGACGCGGCGCCTGGCGCGTTGTTACAAAAAAGGCGTACACAGCCACAGTCTTCCTGGTCTTGCGCACCCAACGCGTCATTTTTGGCGTGCGCACATTCGCGCTCGTGCGGACGTGTCGAGTATAAACAAGGCTTTACTCCGTGTCAGCACGCGCTCTGATCAGTAGGTGAACTCCGCCTCCGTTTCCCTCCTCAGCTGATATTAATATTTAAACATTCTCTATGATAAAAAATGTTTGTAAAAAATATTTTAATAACACGGTTTTGGCGGTTGTAGAGTTATAATGATGGTGTTCAAATACATAACATTAGACTAACGTTAGCCAGCTTATAGTATCTTAATTCAGTATGTTAGTATTTATTTGAGATGTTGTTTTTTTTTTTAATTGAGCAGCAGAAAAAAATATTCTTTATACTAGTCTTCCAATTAGTCATTAGATTAGTCGACTAATCGATAAAATAATCGCCCAACTAATCGTTTAGTTAATAATCGTTTACCCCAGCCCTAATTATCACGTTTTCATATTCTTTGGAAGCCAAAGTTGAAACTATTTTGATTCATCATCGCACAGCCCTACTGCTGTTGAATTGTTTTTCAATTGCATCACCACGCATGAAAGACACATGATATAATTTGGCCAATCAGCACAGCCATACTGTATTTTAACATTATCAGAGGACATATAAGATCACAATCTCTACGATTCGCTTTTTAATTAGATAGTGGACGTCTTCAAGATCTTTCACGATATAAAATCGTCAGATCGCCAGCAAAATAGTTTGTATAGACCTTATTCAGAGCAGTGCCATGATGACAGGTATGAAAGTGAGGCTGTGAGGGATAGACTTACCGTGTTTCCAATGGCATCCGCTGTAAAAAGCTGCTAGATTACTTACAATTTTCCACAGCTTACATTGTCGGGAGTTTTTTGTCAACTGACATTTCTTTAAAAGATATTTCTCCAGTGTTTCATGAGCAGAACAATCCGAAAACACATTAAATAACAGTACAGCCCATTGAAGAGACGCAAGTCTATCCCTCACAGCCTCACTTTCATTCTCATTAAAAATCAAAGATGGCGCTGCTGTGAATAAGGCGTATACAAACACGTAAAGGAGCTGAGGATTTGGAGAAGTTTATGAATGAAGAAAAATCTGCCGAGTGCAAGAGTGGATGGGTTGCAGATGCCACATTAGACCAGATACAGTGCTGCAGTTTTATTTTATATTAACATATTGCTTCTCTCGCTATTTTCTAAAAGCATTATAATCTGCTTATGTTGAGTGATGTTACCCTGGCTGTGTGTATAACATCCTCTTCTCTTGTTTGCAGGATTACATCTGTCCGCGGTGTGAGTCTGGCTTCATCGAGGAGTTACCTGGAGAAGGGAGGTAAAGTCTTGCCTCACAGACACTGAAACATTACATTATATTTTCAGAAAAAAAGGCCAATTCACACCAACAGATCAGTGTGTTGGCGTCTGGCGGAGCTTGTTTTGGCCGGTTGAACATTCTGAATCAGATTTATAGTATCTGAAGTGACATGACGTTGTTCTGTATCTATCAATGCAGTGTGTGAATTGGCCTTAATTCATCATTTTTCTCTGTCTCTTCTCTCTTTTTTCCAGTGCAGAGAATGGGTCCACATCTACAGCCTCTAATGATCAGAATCGCCCCTCATTTGAGGTGACCTGTCAGACTCTTGTCTATGTTGAAGAGCTTAGTTATTATTGTGCTGTACAGCCAGCCTTTCTCTTACCCGTGCTTGTGGCCGATGAGTACATGTTGACTGCTGTGTGCAAACTGGCTTGGTTCATATTTCTGAACCTGAATGTAAACTTTGACAACATACATTAATACATGCTCTTATCCAGGGCAACATATTTTAAAATTTAGATTTTCATAGTTATCTCTTAACTAAAATTTGAAAATATGTTGCAAGCATGCAAATCGTAAATTGTTAAATAGTGTAGAATATTCTCCCAAGCCTCTAATATTGCATTGAAAGTAGAGCCAGACCGATATATCGGCTGACCGGTATTATCGGCCGATATTAGGCATTTTCCAAACTATCGGTATCGGCAGTTATAATGGCCGATAAATTAATATTTCAAAAATAAAATAAAAACGGACGAAACACGCTTCAACCATGTCATGAGTGTTGGAGTTGTATAGTTTGTCCACCAGAGGGCACTGGTCCCTGTTGGCAACACTCGTTGAGTTGGGCACGGTACATACATTGCTTGAATAACAATTAAAAGAACATCCCCATCAGTTCTCTTAACTCAAATAAGCAACAAAATTTGTGACTATCATGTCCAGTTTTAAATAAATAAATAAATAAAATATCGGCCGATATATCGGATTTTAAAACCCAAAAATATTTGTAGCGGTATCGGCCTTCAAAATCCTTTATCGGTCGTGCTCTAATTGAAAGCCACTTAAGCTACATTAAGAAAACCATGTGTGTGTGTGTGAAGCACATCATCTGTTGTTTAAAGCATTTCCTTTCACCCGTCAGAATGTGGACCAGCACTTGTTTACGTTCCCGCATGGATATGGGCAGTTTGCTCTGGGGATCTTCGACGAGGGCTTCGACTTCAGGGCAGGTTTGCCCGGGGAAGATAACCGTGACGCAGAGAACCGTAGAGAGCGGGAGATGGCCTCACGACAGCGGTACATGTCGAGACAGCCACGGGGACGCCACGTTCCCCGGAGACAAGGGGTGCGGCATGAGGGTGTGCCCACTTTAGAAGGGTGAGAATTTGTTACTCAGATTTATTTGCATTTTATGTATGGAAGATCTATTTAGGATTCCCACTATAATGGAAAATAAAATTGTGATATAGTAAATATAATTTTAAAGGTGCATTGTGCAACATTTCATGTTAAAAATAGGCGTTTTTCTAACGCATACATGCTTAAACAATCGCCTGATGGGCTGAATGAGGCCTGATCACTGCGATCGCCTCTATAATCCTGTACAGTGAAATAAATAAGAGGGATTCGGGACGGAGTTTGAGACTGGGCGTGACGTCATGCGCGTTCACGCTCACCTGGCGATGTCTGCAGGTTTGTGTATTCGCCGCCATTCTCCGTATCAGCGAAGACAACTCGAGCGACACAACTTTAGTCAACATTCCACTAAAGTAGAAGATGGTTCAAAGAGAGCGGCTTGTAGTTCATTCCAAACCCCAACGCAAACTAGTCTACGCAAACTTTTGTCTAGTGCCAGGTAGGGTTGGATATCGTTTGAATTTGAACGATTCTGATTCCGATTCCTTGTTTCGATTCCGGTTCCTAACGATTCTCGATTCCGATTCTTTTAAGAGGCAGGGTCAAAAAAGTTTAGCCAACGGCCTTTCTGAAGGAAATACTCCTTCTGTAAAAATACTCCTTTTGTCACAAATTTTGCATTTTGCCGAGATATCGTTATTTTTAGAAAAGTGAAGCCACACTTTGCATCGCCGACGTAAGGTACTCATGTTCGACTCGCGTGGTTATGCCAACACTTCCGGTAGACGCTTCTTCGTTGGTGTTGTTCAGCGGTTTCTTCTTCCGCTCGGCGGACTGTGAATATCGAAACTAGGAATCGAAATTTTAACTTTTGAACGATTCCGGGAAAAACGAAAAGTTAGTCCCGATTCTAATCGATACTCGATTCTCGATACCCAACCTTAGTGCCAGGCGTCGGAATAAGACGAGAGTCAACATCGGAGGCTTTCAACAAACGGAGAGATCTCCGCTCTGCTCTAGGGCTCAAACGGGATCCTAAACGAAGTCATAACTTATATTGTTCATGAACGTGTTTCCATAATAATACAATCAGTGGATACAGTAAACAGTTCAACATGGAGATAGATGGAAACAAAAACCCCTGTTTTCTCCTCACACACACATAAGTGTGAAATTTACTCAAATGCATTTCCTTTTATATATTTAAAATGACTTGCAGATTTATAACTTTATTACCTCTGAAAACATTATGTGTCTGTAACAAAAGATTTGTGCGGCTGATGCTCCTTTGGTTATGAACGGCTCGTGCAAGCGTGCGTGTGTGTGTGTGTGTGGTCCATGAGTGTGCACACCTCTGGTTGCAGTTTTGCTTGTCGCCAGAGGGGGTGTAGTTCTGCAAAAACTCAGACTTGCGCAATGCACCTTTAAATGTATATAATTATGAAATATAATTTTGCTAAGACTTTTGTGAGCTTAATTTCCTTTTTATTGTTTTTTAAAACCTTACCTAGTAATCAACTGGAAAATTGCTGGGAATGATTTGTTCATAATGTGTGGAGAGCTCGATCTATTGCTTTTCATACTGTTACTGTGGTAATGATGTATTACGGTCATTACTGTGTAGACTAATAACACAATCTGATTGTCAGCAGGCGTGAAATGAAATGTTTTTGTCACAATTTAAAATGTTTTCACAGAATCATTCAACAATTAGTTAACGGAATTATCGCCCCGACAGCGATGCCAAACATGGCGATGGGACCGTGGTGAGTGTCTGATGACATTTTCTCTTTCTTTCCATCATTTCTCAGATCTGATCACTGCACTATAAACTGCTGTCTTACAGGGGAATGCTGCATTCTAACCCAATGGACTATGCATGGGGTGCCAATGGATTAGATGCCATCATAACACAGGTATTATCCCAGTGGATGAGTAACGTGGATCACTTTAGTGGTGCATTATGATAAAATCGCTGTAACTTTCTTTATTTCACAACCACAATGAGTATGAAAAACATTATGAAACAGTGTGATCATATACTACATATTTGTCCCTGTTGTCGTTCTCTAGTTATTAAATCAGTTTGAAAATACGGGTCCCCCTCCGGCAGACAAAGAGAAGATTAAGAGTCTTCCTACTGTCCAGATAAACCAAGAGCACGTGGGTAAGAGAATATATATATATATATATATATATATATATATATATAAAATATTTTATTATTTTAAGTAATTAATATAGTGCATTAAATTGATTTAAAAGTGACAGTTAAGACATTTTAAAATAACTTTTTGTCATTTAAAAGACTATCAGCTTTTAAAAATTACGTTATAAAAGATTTCTATTTTGAAAAAAGCTGTTCTTTTGAACTTGCTATTCATCAAAGAATCCTTAAAAAAAATGTATCACGGTTTCCACAAAAATATGAAGCAGCACAACCGTTTTCAACATTGATGATAACCAGAAATGTTTCTAATCAGCATATTTGAATGATTTCTGAAGAAACATGTGACGCATAAGAACAGCTATTTTAGATTGCAATGATATTTCACAATATGAAGGTTTTTACTGTATGTTTTAATCAAATAAATATAGGAGATTACTTTCAGAAACGACCCCAAACTGTGGAAGTTGTTGGTAGTGTATTTAAAACAAATTGCACCTAAATACTAAATATAATGCAGTTGATTAGTTCTTTAGTCATTCAGACATTCGATTTGTAAATATATAGTCTTTTCACTTCTCTAATTTCAGCGCAGAGTCACCATCAACATTGTGAATTATAGTGGATTGCGATGTTGTCACTTCCTGTTTCTGTTTCAGGTGCTGGTCTAGAGTGCCCTGTTTGTAAAGAAGACTACAGCGCCGGAGAGAACGTTAGACAACTTCCTTGCAATCATCTCTTTCATAACGACTGTATAGTTCCCTGGCTCGAGCAGGTGACGTTTCCAACTTTTGACCTCATTTATTTGTTCATTAATGAGAGATTCAGATAAAGTCTGATTCAATTTGTTGCTTGTGACATTAATTTGATTAGTTTCATTAGGTTCTGTACAGTAGGGCAGGAGTTAATAATGGTGGAGAACTGGCACATTTGAGTCCCTCCTGTTATCCAGCACCTTTGAACCCTGTTCATTTTTAAAATGAATTTGCATGTGCTGCAATTAAAAAGTACCAGGCTTTCAGAAATGTGCTCGTCAATCTCAGACATCTCAACTTTATTTATTATAACTTGATTACTAGAACATTAATAGGATGTAAATAACGTGCTTGCTTGTGTGAACCGCATGTTCACTATAAAGTGTCCATTGCTGATGTTTACTAATGTTTGTGCCTGCATATATTTACTATTAAATTATATATACATACTATTAAATCCTGATCTAGTCATGACAAACTATATATCGTTGGAAAGGTCTAAGACTCCTAAATAGATATTTTAGCTCTGTTTTTTTTTCTTACAAATTATGAATGAATAGTAATATATGAATTTATGACAAGAGCGCGCCTCAAAAAATCAACATCATTACAGGAGTTTCTGATCTTTGTCACAAAAAGTCGACGCACACACTTTTATTAATTGAAACTTTGGTTTTTAGTGCTAGAAGTTCATAATAAAACAATTAGTATTTGTCAATCAAAAAAGATAAAATTATATTTTAAAAAGTAAGGTAAGAAGTCTTCTAAAAACTATTTTATATATATATATATATATGAAGAGTTCAGATGCAAAAGCCTCTAAATGCCATTTGAAATTTTCTTCTTTAATGATGATTTTTATCAAACTTGTATATTTAAGTTCAGTAATTTCACTTAAATAACAATTAATAGGTAATTATCATTGCCATTTAAGTGAAATTACTGAACTTAAATATACAAGTTTGATAAAAATCATCATTACAGAAGAAAATTTCAAATGGCATTTAGAGGCTTTTGCATCTGAACTCTATATATATATATATATATATATATATATATATTATATTACATAATTTAGTAGTTATCATAAATTAGGTATCATTTGAAAGCTTACGAACTCAGAATTCATCCTGTGAAAACCGTTTTGAAATTGGACGAAACGCTTTTTTTTTTTATTAGGCCCCTCCCCCTTTGGCCATCATTTTTCATAATTTATTATCAAAACCTTTTCTAATCTTGACAAAACACATATTGTCAGAAAGGTCTGTGTCTCAAGGTTCCATATTTAGTGACAGAAGTGATATTTGGATAGAAATGTATTAATTTGTTATAGCAGAATGCATACAATGGAATTCAATGGCACCCGGTGGCTATTTTTGGTATAACGCCTAAACAAAATCCCATGGGAACTTCAATTTTTGTGATATCAACTTTAAATTTGGAACACAACTTGGTTAAATATATCGCTTTCATTTTATAGTAAATTTTATAATAAAAAATATTTTATATTAAAAAATATATTAATAAAGTATATTTGATTTACTGTAAATGATAACTTCCATAACTTTTTCATACTTTCATTTTTTGAAGTGCTTTCACTTCAGTAAAATCCGCTGATTTGTTTTCTTTAAAACAAGATCAAACTTAGGTCTATATTCCAAAGCATTCTTAAATTACAACCATTTAAGTTTGTATAGTGCATTTTAATATCAATTATCAAAAAGGGGGGTGACAGTTAAAGGATTAATAATGTTAATGTCAAACATATGAAGAAATCTACTAAAAATAATGCAGTAATAATGTGAAATATAAATTACAATTTAAAATAACTGTTTTCTATTTAATTATATTTAAAACTGTAATTTATTCCCATGATGCAAAGCTGAATTTTCAGGGGTCTTCACATGATCATTTATATGCATATCTAATATGCAGATTTGCATTAGTTGTGAATTGCGTGTGTCCTCTCTCTGTTTCCCAGCATGACACGTGTCCGGTGTGCAGGAAGAGTTTGAGCGGGCAGAACACAGCCACGGATCCGCCCGGCCTATCAGGGATGAATTTCTCCCCCTCTTCCTCCTCCTCTTCCTCCTCCAGCTCTCCAAGCAACGAGAACTCCTCCAATAACTCATAAGACCTCAACCCACATCCTCAACACATCATCATCATCATCATCTCAGCACCCTGGACTGATCTAGAACTCGCTGGAACCAGGAGCCGGAGCTGATGAACCTGCTCATCACTAACACATGTTTTCCTGGCTGGACACAGGTCAGAGAGCACCACGCCAAACCCTGAAGAGAAAAACACTCTCATATTGCTTCAGACAGCCTTTTTTTTTTTGTTTTTTTTTTTAAACCGGTGAACTTGGGAGCGACGCTTCCTCGAGGTTTGGGCACCTGTCCGCGTGACGTGCTTTTAATCAGCAGAACGCATGAGAAAAATGCTGAGAAAAAGAGAGAGGACGAACTGCACGATGATGACGGTGGCAGATCTGAAGTCGAACTGCGTTTTTACAAGCAGACGTTGCGTCTCTCGGGAGGGACGCGTTCAAACAGAACCTTTTGTTTTTTAGCATTTGATTTTTATTTCACGGATAAAAGTGGCTGATATGGGTGAATCTCACAATACCAGTCAAGGTTACATTTCACCCTAAAATCACAAGAATTGTATCCTGCTAAAGCTCAACCCTTTTTTTGTGCACTTTTGCAAATAATGTTCATAACAATTAAGCACAGCGCAAACACATTCCCGTAACGGCAAAAAAATCGGATTCTCATTACTGAAGTGCCATGTTTATAGATCACATGATAATCACCATTGGGAACAAACATCGAACGGACTATCGTAATGAGAATTTGGAGTAAACGTGCAGAAAATAACCATTTTAAGAATAAATTTTGCGGTTCAATAAAACCTGGACATGTTTTTTTGTGATTCATCCATATAGTCGTGAAAAATAAGTGTGAAAAGCCAAGCGATCCAAGAACATCAGTGGCAGAGGAAAACAAGTGTTTAATTGCACAGTATTTCTGGTTTTGCGGAGATTATTAGACCTCTGAACAAAGTGTGACTTTTTTTTGGGCGACATTTGATATGATTTTCTACATTTAGCATCACGAGAAGCTCCGCCCTGCCTCTGTCGGGCCTCCATCCAGACGGCACACCATGAAATCTCTCTCTTTCTCTCACTTTTTAAAAACTATATTTTTATCTCTCCTCACATTCAGTTGTCTTCTCTCGGTCTGCCACACATATTCAGTGACTTTCAGTTCAAGGCAACTTTTTTTTAACTTATTTAAAGTTAAACGATTTGTTTTTGTAAATGATAATAAAGGAGAAGAACAAACGAACGAATGAATGAATGTATCACTGCTGATGATGAAACGTGTCATAAAAGCTGTCATTGGTCTCTCCACAGATCACAAACACAAACTAACTCCAGAGTTTCTGTTGTTTATTGGGTCGTAGAGGAATGGAGGGATGAAGGGATCTTACAAAATCTTTTAGTTTTTATGATCATTTTACACCCCCGCTGGGATCCTTAAGCAGGATTTATCCGTCATTCTATCCATTGTTCTTTCTATCTTTTTTTTATCTGTCTGTCTATCTGATGTTCATTCTATTGTTCTATCGCTCTATCTGTCATTCAATAAATCTATCTAGTTATCTGCCATTCTTTCTATAACTCTGTCTATTATTTTATCTATCTATCGTTCTATCTATCTATCTATCTATCCTTCTATCTATCTATCTATCGTTCTGTCTATCTATCTATCTATCTATCTATCTATCTATCTATCTATCTATCTATCTATCTATCTTTCATTCTATCTATCTATCTATCTATCTATCTATCTATCTATCGTTCTATCTGTCTATCTATCTATCGTTCTATCTATCTATCGTTCTATCTATATATCTATCTATCTATCGTTCTATCTATCTATCGTTCTATCTCTGTTGTTCTATCTATCTATCATTCTGTATCGTTCTATCTATCTATCGTTCTATCTATCAATCGTTCTATCTATCGATCTATCTATCGTTCTAACTATCGTTCTATCTATCTATCGTTCTATCTATCGTTCTATCTATCGATCTATCGTTCTATCTCTGTTGTTCTATCTATCGTTCTATCTATCATTCTATCTATCGTTCTGTATCGTTCTATCTATCTATTTATCGTTCTATCTATCGTTCTATCTATCCATCTATCTATCTATTGTTCTATCTATCTATCGTTCTATCTATCTATCTATCGTTCTATCTATCTATCTATCTATCGTTCTATCTATCGTTCTATCTATCATTCTATCTATCGTTCTATCTATCGATCTATCGTTCTATCTCTGTTCTATCTATCTATCGTTCTATCTATTGTTCTATATCTGTTGTTCTATCTATCGTTCTATCTATCTATCATTCTGTATCGTTCTATCTATCGTTCTATCTATCTATCGTTCTATCTATCTATCTATCTATTTATCTATCTATCTATCTATCTATCTATCTATCTATCTATCTATCTTTCATTCTATCTATCTATCTATCTATCTATCTATCTATCGTTCTATCTATCTATCTATCTATCTATCTATCTATCTATCTATCTATCTTTCATTCTATCTATCTTTCATTCTATCTATCTATCTATCTATCTATCTATCTATCTATCGTTCTATCTATCTATCTATCTATCGTTCTATCTCTGTTGTTCTATCTATCTATCATTCTGTATCGTTCTATCTATCTATCTATCATTCTGTATCGTTCTATCTATCTATCGTTCTATCTATCAATCGTTCTATCTATCGATCTATCTCTGTTGTTCTATCTATCGTTCTATCTATCGTTCTATCTATCTATCTATCGTTCTATCTATCTATCTATCTATCTATCTATCTATCTATCTATCTATCGTTCTATCTATCGTTCTAACTATCGTTCTATCTATCTATCCATCTATCTATCGTTCTATCTATCGATCTATCGTTCTATCTCTGTTGTTCTATCTATCTATCTATCTATCTATCTATCTATCTATCTATCTATCTATCTATCTATCTATCTATCGTTCTAACTATCGTTCTATCTATCTATCGTTCTATCTATCGTTCTATCTATCGTTCTATCTATCGATCTATCGTTCTATCTCTGTTGTTCTATCTATCTATCTATCGTTCTATCTCATTCTATCTATCGTTCTATCTATCGTTCTATCGTTCTATCATTCTATCTATCGTTCTATCTATCGATCTATCGTTCTATCTCTGTTGTTCTATCTATCTATCTATCGTTCTATCTCATTCTATCTATCGTTCTATCTATCGTTCTATCGTTCTATCATTCTATCTATCGTTCTATCTATCGTTCTATCGTTCTATCATTCTATCTATCGTTTTATCTATCGATCTATCGTTCTATCTCTGTTGTTCTATCTATCATTCTATCTATCGTTCTATCTATCGATCTATCGTTCTATCTCTGTTGTTCTATCTATCGTTCTATCTATCATTCTATCTATCGTTCTATCTATCGATCTATCGTTCTATCTCTGTTGTTCTATCTATCTATCGTTCTATCTATTGTTCTATCTCTGTTGTTCTATCTATCATTCTGTATCGTTCTATCTATCTATCGTTCTATCTATCTATCATTCTGTATCGTTCTATCTATCTATCTATCGTTCTATGTATCTATCGTTCTATCTATCGTTCTATCTATCTATCATTCTGTATCGTTCTATCTATCTATCTATCGTTCTATCTATCTATCGTTCTATCAATCTGTCTTTCTATCAATCTGTCTTTCTATCTCTGACTATCCATCTAACTAACTAATTAACAGTAACAACACTGATCTTCTGATCTTTCACAGTCCAGTGTGTGATACAGAAAACCCAGAAATATCAGTGAAACCGGCTCAGGAAGGTCCCAATGTGTGTTTTTCGTGTTCTGCTCAGCTAATTGGGTGGTAATTAAATTTTCTTGACTTGAAATGCCTATAAAAAGATTTGTAAAAAATAACATGAGATCATTGGTGATCTCCTCCAGCCTTCCAGGATCAATCCACAGATCTTCTCCTTTCTTGGAACTTTGCCTTTTATGCAAATGAAGCCCAAAGCATCATCCTTAAATGTGTCATACCAGGAAGTGAGTGCCGGCATTCTGTTCTGCAGAGAGCGAGAGAGAGAGATAAGAGAGGTAAATGCGGAGCTGCTCAGGTTAACCAGTTAAACTGTGTGTTCGGGAGCATGGCGACCTCACTGACCTCCAGAGGTCAAGCGCTCCATCGCTGAAGGGATGCATCCCACGCTGAGCTGAGACAACCTTTCAATGTCATTGCTCCAGGCTCTGTTCTCAAGGTCCGCTTCAGTGTCTGCATTGGCTGGCTTCAGCTCCACATCAGCGTCAGGGATAACAAGGTAAGATCTGCAGGACTTCTGCGAGTCTCGATGATGCTCAAGAACTGATGCACTTCTCACAAATGAGCTTTCTCTTGTGTGAGTGATGTCAATGTTATGAAATATGTCTACTATGAAAGTAGAGAGCATACAAATCTGGGATATTTTTAACCCAGAAATGACTCTTAAAGTCATGTTTGAAGTATTTCAGCATTTCTAGATCACTAAACCAACAAATTCTCTTTTGCTTCTGTCGTTGTGTTAATAAAAATGTTTTAATAAGTAATATGCAGTTACTATAATGATATATTCTTAATCATCATTGTAGGACATATATGAAGCTATCACTCGAAAAAAAAAATGCTGGGTTGTTTTAACCCAATTTTGGGTCAAAAATGGACAAACCCAGCCATTGGGTTACATTTTTAAATTACATTTTAACCCAACATTTGGCTTTGTCCATATTTGACCCATATTTGGGTTAAAATAACCCAGCATTGTTTAGAGAGTAGATATATCAGCACTGAATTCTCTTATAGCTCTCAAGCATATAATATAACATTCTCAAATTATTATGCTGATAATATAATTTGTAACAGAAATGTGGAGTTAGTCTATATATATATATATATATCCCCACTGGGTTTCCATGCATTTTATCTGATTATTTTAACACGTTTTTAACACTTTCATGACAATCATTGCAGCTAGCATCTACAGAATATGTTTGATATAAAAATAATTTTGAACATTTTTGCTGCATTATTAGTAGCACGAGAGGTCTTTTTCTCTCTATGGGGTCTCTGTATGCATCTCTAATTGTGAAGAGATTCAACAGGTGTGTGTGTATGCTATGACCCCAGTGGTTGTCTAACTCAGGGGTTCCCAAACTTTTCCATGACAAGGCCCCCCAAATACCACTAGGTTCTGGCCAAGGCCCCCCTTTTCCATGATGTGTTATTGAACCCATCGACAATACTACGGCAAATGTAGAAATAAATAAATAAAACATCTAGGACTAGGTGAACATCCATTAACCTTTATTGGTGTTGAAATAATAACATTTGTATGTCAAATATTCACATATATTCATATCTTGTACAGTAATTTCAACATTCAATATTGTATCTGTGTGTCAGTGAATGGAAAAAGATCTTAACAAGATGGTGTGTGTGTGTGTGTGTGAGTGAGAGAGAGAGAGAGAGAGAGAGAGAGAGAGTGTGTGTGTGTGAGAGAGAGAGAGAGTGTGTGTGTGTGTGTGTGTGTGTGTGTGTGTGAGAGAGAGAGAGAGAGAGAGAGAGAGAGAGAGAGAGAGAAGAAGAAGAAGAAGAAGAAGAAGAGAGAACATATGGGAAGGCTGGGCCTGGTGGCAACATTCAACAACATTGTGTGTGTGTGTGTGTGTGTGTGTGTGTGAGAGAGAGAGAGAGCATATTAATGGGATGGGTGGGCCTGGTGGCTCCTACACAGTTTGTAAAGCCTGGGCTTTATGTCCGTCAGTGCAACACGCATGTCACTCTCCACATTATTTAGACGTGCTCTGTGTTTTGTTTTAAGTACTTTTAAAGTTGAAAATCCCGACTCACACAAATAAGTGGTTGCAAAAGGAAGAAGGCATTTCAGAGCACTCTCAGCTAGGATGGGAAAGTCATTTCTTACATAAATCCAGTAGTTAGAGAGGGAAAGAGACTCAAATTTAGTTTTTAAATCCCATGAGGTAGTCAATGTGCGCGCGCAATGTGAAGTACTCGCGCAATGTGAAAGGAAGCCAAAAACGATGCCCTCAAGGCTCTCTCAGGGACAGTAGCTTGCTGCACGAATGTTGCTGCCTGCCTGGTCAAATGTTCTTCCTTTCTTTTAAAAAAGTCGATTGGTTTTTCGGCCTCTGCTGGGTGCTTCAGGTTCAGGTGACGTTGAAGTTTCGATGGTTTTAAGCATTCGTTGGAGAGGATCTCGAGGCAGAGAACGCATTTGGGGCACTCGTGTCCATTTTTCTGCGTGAAGCAGGTAAATATATACTTCATGCGTCATACCTACGAGTCTTACTCGGCCAGGAGTTCGTTTTCTGATTTTTTTTTATCTGAGGTTTCGATAGCTGGCTCGTCAGGTTTTTTTCCTTTTGAAAAATCTATCCATTTTGACAGAGCTAGCCAGCTAAATAGCTGAACAGCTGAGCACTGGCGGTTGTTACCAAGGCTACACTGACAGATAACGTGATGGCGTACCAGCCAATCAAAAAGATTAGCATTAAAAGTTTAATGTTCAGATATGCGACAAATTATTATAATGCTATTTCATTATAATATTTATAATATATAATATGTATTTTGTATTTTTTTTTAAATGTTTATAAAATATATAATTTTTTTTTGCTTACATTTTTTTCTTCCAACTTGCTGCGGCCCCCCTAGCGCCCCCTGGCGGCCCCCCAGGGGGCCGCGGCCCCCACTTTGAAAACCACTGGTCTAACTCGTGTGAGCTGCTGTAGGGCAGTGTGTGTGCCGATAGGTGGCGCCACACATCAGCCTGACTCGGATCGCACTGTTGCCTGTCATTGAGCGCATCCTCTACCGCTGTGACATCATAACGCCATGATGATGACATCTGCTTGTTTAGACAGAACTGCCAGACTGTTTATGCGACAATAGTAGCTTTAAATATTCCAGCCATCTGTTTATGCACCTTAGTCATTTATATATGTCTGGATAAGCACAATAGAGTTAAGATTGATCACTTCATCAAGTCAGCACTGTGAGTCTGTGAACAGGATAAATGAATCGGAACGAAACGAGCTCGTATGCGTGAATTAATGACGTGTCTTATTATATATGTGCATGTTAAAACATCAGCAATCCATTAACATTTTTCTTACTTGTTATGAGGACGTGTTTCCAACATCTAGCCTATAATTCTGATATTATTTTAGCCTATTGTTTTTTTTCTCTCGCTTTTCTAAAGTTTTATTTTTTAATTATCCAAATTTTATTATTAGAACATTTAAAGTGCGTCTATATGCAAACATTGTTATTAAATAATGCGCAGTTCCCATAATGACATCATCATTTTAGGAAGTGCGTGAAGCCATGTATTTGTTTGTCACGTGTTGTAGCCTATATGTGTCATGACCTTGAGCACAATGCATGAATTAGTTATTAGATATTATTTGACAATATAGCTATAATGCAACATTAGCCTATCTGTTAAGAGTGTTT
Source organism: Pimephales promelas (assembly GCF_016745375.1). The sequence continues at coordinate 730,499 of NW_024121101.1, forward strand.
AAAATCCTATATAACTTATAGAAATGGAAAATGCACTCAGACTCAGAGAGTGACCCAACAAACAGTTAATAAACTAAAAGCTGTTTCATTTTGTTGGCAAAGAAATCACGTAGGTCTCTCTCTCTCTCTCTCTCTCTCTCTCTCTCTCTCTCTCTCTCTCTCTCTCTCTCTCTCTCTCTCTCTCTCTCACTCACTCACTCACTCACTCATCATCCCTTCTGATTGGTTTCCCGCAAAGATAATTACAGGCCAAATCTGATCCGCTGAATGACATGGACCGGAATGAGCTCTCGCCCGGTTCGGATGTTGCCATGCCGAAGAAAGCGGCCCATAAGAGCGCGCCTCCGTACCACTGCGCCGGGAAAAGCACCGCTAAGAGTTGCCTGGAGTCCAACTCGGATGGTTCGAACCCGAAACCCAATCACGTCGCCACGGAGGAGACGGAAGACGGGGAGGAGGAATCCAAGTTTCAGCATCCGCGACTGAGGAGAGCAGGTGGAGGAGGGAGCGCGCATCAGATTAAAGGAGGAGGAGGAGGAAGAGGAGGAGGAGGCGCGTCTAGGAGCTCCACTTCCACTGATGCGCGCCCGGGTGATGCTGCTGCTGCTGCTGCGGGTCGCCACGACACCGTCAAGGGCGGAGGAGCAGGAGGAGGCAAAGCGTCTACTGTAGTGGCCACCGTGACGGTAGAGCCCTGTAATGCTGCCGAAGGCGACGGCAATCCCTCAGCACCGCTTTCCAGCATGAAATGCAACAAGAACGGGGAGTGCAGGCGGGACTCCGGCACCGGGAGCCTCCGGTCCATCATGTCCAAGACGGACGGGTTTAAGCGGACCGCGTGCAATTCAACGACCAGCGTGGACGGAACCAGCACGCAGGGGCAGGACGCCTCGAACAACCCCGGCTTCCCGGAGAAGAAGGATTCCAAAGTGTCCTTTTCCAACGCTCCCAGCAGGAAAGCCTCGTCCTCGATCCACGGCGCACAGCAGCCCCGGAACTCGGTGACGTTCCTCAAATCCGAGGATGCCGGTCAGGAGGACACCGAGACCCGGGACAGCCGGGACAGCCAGACGAGCTTCATGCACAGGCAGTTCAGTAGCATGTTGCAGCCCGGGGTCAATAAATTCTCCCTGCGCATGTACGGGAGCCAGAAGGCGGTCGAGAAGGAGCAGGAGCGCGTGAAATCGGCGGGAAACTGGATCATTCACCCCTACAGCGACTTCAGGTGAGAGAAACTTTGGACGTTTTGACCAATGAGGGGTGCATGCAGGGGATCCAAAAGGTGTAGGGATTTTGGAAAATTGTATGCATAAGCGATATTGGTCATACTTAATAATAAGGTCTCACTCTCTGGTTAAGGCAGACTAACAATGCACAATTATTTGACATTTATATTAAAGAGGAATAGCCCCTTGAGATGAGCCATCTCGTTTTCGAGGGGGTCCTCGATTCTAGATTCAAAAAAAAAAAAAAACTGACCTTACAGCAGCTTGAATTTAACATAACAAATAGCAAAAAACAAAAAACAAATACACAAGAAAAAAAAATGCTATGCAGTAGTGCTATACAGCTAAATATATAAGCCAAAACAAAACAAGACATTCATTCATGCAAGACTCCCAAAAGGTGACACACTCCTCCCTAAACAGAGTAAACCATATCATTTCATTTGTACCAAGACAACATCAAAATACAGACAACAATGCATTTAATAATGTTATGTCTTGTTCGTTTTAGTTCACAGTAGGCTACCTTAATCTGATTAATGTTATTGTTACCAAGATAATTAGTGACATGATCATCGGGGTTTTGTTTATGTCAGCTTTAAAGCAACAGATGCATTCTCAAATTAATATTTTTATCATAAATATTAGTGGTGACGGACTTTTGAACCCCATATTCCCCAAACCCCTCACACAAACGTGTTAAAAGCATGATTTGACTGATTTATGACTCTTTCAAATACTTTATTGGTCATCTCTGGACAGTTTTCAACATATTTTGCTAGCCTATGTGTGTGAAGACCCTTGCACAATCTGGCCCTCAATAGCAGCCAAACCTGAACACATGGGTATTATATTAAAAGGGATGTTAACTCTCCGTGGTTATAACAACAAAAGCAAAAAAGCAACAGCATTGTGATTTTGTCGTCCGGTTAGTTTAACTTTTAATGCTGAGTTAGATTTATTTTCAACTGACTATCAAATTTGGTTGATGAGAAAACCATAACAAAGCACATAAGAAATTCGGTCTATTCGATATGCTGCATTAGATTTGAATATATTTACATTCATTCTGAGATAATCTGATTGCCTCATGGTCACATAATGCATATATGTCAAGTGTTTTAAAATATTGAAGCAATAAATATAATTTAGGCGTGTGCCAAACTTTCAGTAGTGTTATTATGTTTCAGCGCCACAGCCAAAACACAATCTTATTTGTGCAACATGTATAAGTAGTAGCCTATTTTTTGTAACTTTAAATGAGGGATGTAAATCATCGAAGGCCCCAGAACCTGAGCTGAACTTTAATTTGCGGTGTTGAGACTTTGTTTGGGTCATAATGTCTTTAGATAACTATAAAAATGCATGCAAAAACATACACACATCCCTGCATCATCTCCATAGAAAAACCTGAAACTGATGCATATTTTTTCAGCACCCCCACTCCATTCAAATGTCATCTTGACATGTCAAAGACCCTCGACGGTCCTTAGAGACGATCAGCTGTGCAAACCTCGCAGAAAGAGACGGCCATTGTTGCTTCAGTTATGAGTCAGCATGCACCTTAGCGCTCGGCTGTGACCTTGAGTTGCACACGTGTGCAGCACCACGTGGAAACCGATCAGATCCGCTCCATGCTTTATTTCAGACCCTCAGGAATCGACTCGCACCCGTCACGGCCGTTTGAGACTCTCAAATATCAAGGGTCTTGTGAGGTTTTCGGCACTCGAGCCCTCCTTACAAGGTCAATATAAAGCCTCCTCGTGTTATAATGCGTTGCATCATTGCAGTGCTAATGTTATTGATTTATAGTGTGCAAAACAAAACCTGTTTAATGTGCGTGACATGCATGCTGAAAGCATTACGATCCTCACAACACAGTAATATGCATATTAATTATTCACATTAGACATGTTTAATGTCATTAGAATTATTGGATTGAAATATTTCTCAATGCATTTAAATGACAATGAGTTTACCGACTCATTAACTCTCACGCACGTTTTAAACAGAAGCACACGTGATCTGCCAAATGTGGGTCATGAGAATCTCTCAAATGCAGGCCGTGATGTTTCTTTAAATGTTTGATAAATTAAAAAATCCTCCTCGCTCCAAATATCTTTCAAGTAATGCTTTGCAATAATGGTTAACATTGGAAATGTGAACATGAACTAACAATTAAAATACTTCTAAAGCATTCAGTAATCTTAGTTAATGTTCGTTTCATAATTAAAATCTAAAGTTGAATGCTAATATAATAATCGTGGACTTGAGCTGACATGAACTGATTTTAACAAACATATTAATACCTACTATAACCCAGGTTACACTTTATTTTGATTAAATATTAAATATTTTGATTGTCCCAAGTTTGAATAAATACAGTACATATAGGTAAAAAACAATAGGAAACGATGTTTAGATGTTATTTTGTATAAATTACATTTTGATGTTTGAAAGTCTAGGTTTGGACATAAATTCAGATATCAATGTAATTTAAACAAATAATAATGATAATATTAATAATCGATTATTTTTTTGCCTATATAGAATTTCATGTGATTTTTTATTTTTTTTAAAACAATCGAGTCCTGGTGTCCACTTCAGAGGTCATAGCATGACATATGAATAAAATATCTTTTTTTGGTTTTTTTGTTTCTTATGCTCTTAACAATGTGATTACATGAAGAAGAAAACGTTCTGGGCCTCAAGAGGATATAAAGATAGGATAGGCTACAATAACAACATAGTGTGTCTTCTGAGGGACGGACGGTCCACCCTCAGGCTAAATATAGGTTCGTTGAAGCTACACAAAATGTGTAAATGTTATTGAAATAAACAGACAGCCCACTTCCATATTTTTTGGATTTTGGGAGATGTGTGATAACAGTTGAAATTGTTGTCGTAAAAGGCAAGAGCAACACCGCTTATTCAAATGAAGACTGTCCCTCTATGTCACCTACAGTGGTGTGAATAAGTTTTGGCACCCATGCTAAAGTTGCCTAAAAAGAGGAATAAAAAATCATCTTTTGGATATTGATCTTAATGCCTTAATTAGAAAAATGAGGAAAACTCCAACCTTTAAGGACACCAATTTTCTTTGTGAATAAATAATGTATCATAAATGCATAAGGTGCATAAGTCATTGCCCCCCTATGTTAAATTCCCATAGAGTCAGGCAGATTTTTATTTTTAAAAGCCAGTTATTTCATGGATCCAGGATAATATGCATCCTGATAAAGTTCCCTTGGCCTTTGGGATTAAAATATCCCCACATCATCACACACCTTCCACCACACCTAGAGATTGGCATGGTTTTACTTCAGTTAGCCTAATAGCTGGTTTGATTTGCATTGAAAGATGATCTTATGGAAAGTACCCCATGCCAATCTCTAGGTGTGGTGGAAGGTGTGTGATGATGTGGGGATATTTTAATTCCAAAGGCCAAGGGAACTTTATCAGGATGCATATTATCCTGGATCCATGAAATAACTGGCTTTTAAAAATAAAAATCTGCCTGACTCTATGAGAATTTGACATAGGGGTGCCCATACTTATGCACCCTGTATTTTAAGGAAAAACATTTATTTATTTATGATACATTATTCATTCACAAAGAAAATTGGTGTCCTTAAAGGTTGGAGTTTTCCTCATTTTTCTAATTAAGGCATTAAGATCAATATCCAAAAGATGATTTTTTATTCCTCTTTTTAGGCAACTTTAGCATGGGTGCCAAAACTTATTCATACCACTGTAGCAGCACACTCTTAGAAGAAATGGTTCTATTTAGAACCAGGAATGGTTCCATCCCGCGCTTCATATTTTACCATTTTTTTTGGTAAAAAGTTCTATTGGCCAAGTATGGAACCCTAGGGTTCTATATAGAACCCTTTTTTAAGAATGTATAGAACCTTTTAGGGGTTCCAAATACGTAGCGCTGATAGAACCTTTTAACGCGACGCAGCCAGTGTGTCTCCGGCCTAATAGTTTTGTGCAGGTGAACACAGTCATTGTGAGACACAACTATACAAGAACATCAAGCCAACGTTAACACGCGTTCAGTAGTGAGATCGCAGGGTGAAGTGGTGCTAGATAAAGTAGACTCTCTTGTCTCTCCTGCAGGTTCTACTGGGATTTCACCATGCTTCTCTTCATGGTGGGCAACCTGATCATTATCCCTGTGGGCATCACCTTCTTCAAAGAAGACACCACCACTCCGTGGATCATCTTCAACGTGATCTCCGACACCTTCTTCCTCATGGACCTGGTGCTCAACTTCCGCACGGGCATCATTATCGAGGACAACTCCGACATCATCCTGGACCCCAAGACCATCAAGAAGAAGTACCTGAAGACTTGGTTTGTGGTGGACTTTGTCTCTTCCATTCCGGTGGATTATATCTTCCTGATCGTGGAGAAGGGCATAGACTCGGAGGTGTACAAGACGGCGCGAGCCCTGAGGATTGTGCGCTTCACCAAGATCCTGAGCTTGCTGAGGCTGCTGCGTCTCTCCCGGCTCATCCGCTACATCCACCAGTGGGAAGAGGTACGTCAACTAGTGCACTGGAAATCCCATCAAATGCATACATTCAGCTCCATATCTGGCACAAGACACACATATTCCTTGGTCGACGTATTTTGTTAATCCCAGAACAACATTCCTGTCCAAAAATTGTTCTTTATCCCTGAATCAGAGTGTAAGATATGTGAATAACAGCTAAACTTGACACACACTGCAAACTTGTATCTCAAATCTGATTGGCTGATTGAAATTCAGGATCAACAAATATGTTGCACTTGGTGAAATCAGTTTTATATATCCTACCTGTTAATTATGAAAGTCCATTTCTTCCACCCAAGAAAATAAAACCACGCCATAAAAGGTTGAAATTGAGATATTAAAAAGTGCTAATTATGATGACTTAGAAAGTCAAAATTATGACTTTAATAATAATGATATAAATAGTTGAAATAATGAAGTCATAATTACACTGTAAAAAATTAATAATCACAACATTTTTTCTTTTGTCAAATCAACTTAAATAATTTTATTTAGTTGAGATAACTTATTATTTTGAGTTTCTGATGATTATTGCATTAACTCACTTTTTCCAGTTCAATGAACTTAAAATTTTAAGGCAACCAGGTTACTTACTTTTTAAGTTAAACCAACAATATATTTTTACAGTGTATGACAAAAAGTCTTAGTTGTGACATTTTTTTTTTACATTTTTATTCCAAAGATTTGTCTTAATGGCATAATTATGACTTTATCTTATACCTTTTGTCTTTTAATCTCATAATTAAGACTTAGCATGTCATAATTATGTCCTTTTATCTCATAATTATCATTTTCGGCTCATGGTTATGAATTTCTCATCCTTTTGTTTAATAGTTTTGACTTTTAATGCCATAATTATGATTTACCAAAGCACGAACAGGAGTGGGGGGAATTTTCTAATGTGGAGGGAATGGGCTTTCATAGTTAAATATACAATCCTAAAATGTTTTTAAATGAATGTACGCCACATTCACACAGGTGTGTAACAGAAGTACACACAGGCATTAACTGCATGAAATATGAACGTGAGTGTCAGGGAAAGTGGAGGGTTATTCTCCAGGTTGACACAAATGGACTGCGGAAGTCTTAATAGAAATAGAGGGCATGAAACGTGCCAATCTCAGCTGGCACAGTTGAACCTCGAGTCCACCGAGCCAAAACACTCAGATGTTGCTCTTTTATACATCAGCAGACTTTTCAGTTCAAGGGGACCTGTTATGATCATAAATGTGTGTATGTACACAACCATCCTATAATGGTGGAAATCCACCCACTGCTTGTTTTATATCCAGTGTTTGCATTTTCTGTGCTTTGTGACATCACAATGCAAGAGGCCCCGCCCACAACATATTAGCTTAGCTCCTCCCCATGTTTATATCAGCTAGAATGTCTCATCTACGTGATAACCAAAATGTTTTAGCTGTATTAATGACCATAGGATGTGCTTTTTCACTCCACTGCGCTACTTTTCTCATCAGCGCAGCAGCTCATTTGCATTTAAAGAAACACACACATACATGATCTCTGGTAGCCTTGAGATCTAGACGCACCCTAGCGGCAGCAAGCTTTATTTTGCAGCCAGGGTGGTCTAGCAACTCTCCGTTGGCTTTTATGCTGGAAAAACCAAACTCTAGTCAGGCCAATCACATCGTGTATAGAGTCGGCGGGCGGGCTTAAAGGGATAGTTCACCCCAAAATGAAAACTCTGTCAGTAATTACTCTCCCTCATGTTGTTCAACCCCGCAAGACTTTCGTTCATCTTCAGAACACAAATTAAGATATTTCTGATTAAATCTGAGAGCTGGATCACTCCTCCATAGGCTTCTAAGGATCGAAACTGGCCGGCCCAGAAAAGTTATTAAAGACATCGTTCAAATAGTCAGATAGTCAGCAGCTCAACCTTAAAGGAGCTGTATGTAAGATTGTGGCCAAAACTGGTACTGCAATCAGTTTCAAATGACTGTAGAGCGGTGTATCCCCTCCCCCTCCCTCCTGACTCGGGGTTGCCAGATAGGCTGCAGGATCCAACATTTTTTTTATCCCACACGTTTGTATCTAGAGCAGAGCTGGCAACCTGAATGCTGCAACACTACTGACTTCGTGATTGGTAGATTGGTGGAGGGTGGAGCATCAGACCAAAACACAACATGACAGTTGAGGGCTCCGGACTGCTGTTGTCAGTGATATAAGTATTTGAAATGAACATGATTTCTTAATGTCTACTCTACACTCTTAGAAGAAAAGGTTCTATATAGAACCTTAAAAGGTTCTATCAGCGTTACGTATTTAGAACCCCTAAAAGGTTCTATACACTCTTAAAAAAGGGTTCTATATAGAACCCTGGGGTTCCATACTTGGCCAATAGAACCTTTTACCAAAAACCATTTTGGAGTTCCATATATGAAGCGGGGGATGGAACCATTTCTGGTTCTAAATAGAACCATTTCTTCTAAGAGTGTAGTGACATATCAGGGCCTTTTTATGATTATTTGAAATAAATTTCTTACATACAGCTCCTTTAAGTTTATCAAGCGACGACAATACTTATTGTGCGTAAAAATAACGACTTTATTTAACTATTCATTTCCTTCTCTGTTGGCCTCGAGATTTCACGTAGCGCAACTGCGCAGCGCTTCTGGGTTGTACGTCACACATAGGCTCACTATTGGCCGACGCTTGTCGTGTGTGTGATGCGTGTGACGTACAACCCAGAGGCGCTGCACTGTTACGCTATGTGAAATCTCGAGGCCAACAGAGAAGGAAATGAATAGTTGAATAAAGTCGTTATTTTTGTTTGTTTTTTTGCGCCCAAAACGTATTCTTGTCGCTTGATAAACTTAAGTTTGAGCCACTGTAGTCACTCGGCCTATTTTAACGATGTCTTTAATAACTTTTCTGGGCCGGCAAGTTTCAATCTCTTAAGAAGCCTATGGAGGAGGGATCCAGCTCTCAGATTTAATCAAAAATATCTTAATTTGTGTTTCGAAGATGACCGAAAGTCTTACTGGGTTGGACGGTTCCCTGCTGTTGGCTGCTGGCGAACAGCGGTCTTTCCAATCGGCTTTGGCTTAGGACTTGGAGTTAAGCTTTTCTATGTGAAAAGAGCAAAGAACAGCACTTAAGTCATTCTTAAAAAAAGAAAAATGTGTTCGTAGTTTTGCAGACTAGATCAACTAGCTGGAGGGAAAACGCTGGTTGGTTGTAGCGCTATCCTATTGCGTGCAGAGGGAATAAAAGACAACCGTTGATCCCGGCTCTCGGATTGAGCTCTGCCAATGATGAGTTCCCAGACCTAACATCTGCATATGGGTCTGGCTTGCCAGATCTGTGTGGTATTTTGAGTTGAAACTCCACAGACACATCGCAGACTTGTTTTACATCTTGTAAAAAGGGGATTCATAGGTTTTAAGTGACCAGATCTTTTCTTTAAAGTCTAACGGATGATACATTTCCTTTGTGATTTTTCTGTGCTATTCTTTGGGTACAGATCCGTGCACAGAGCAGATGGGGACTTTAACACTGATAAATTGATCTGAAACGTGTGGACTGTTGTCTCGTCAAGGTCCAGACAGGCTCAAGTGGAGATCTGACGGCGAAGTCCCACTTTTGTCTGTAATTAAAGCTCAGTGTCAAACCTCTGTCAGTCAGTGAGGCTCTGAAACACTGTGGACGGATGCGGCTCATGACTGGACGTCACACCGTATGGAAATGATGCCCATGTATGTCATTTCTGCATAATAATTAAGCAGCATTATGATGATTTTAATGCTGTATTGGGGGTCGCCTATATGCTACACTCTCAGAAAAAAAGGTACAAAAGCTGTCACTGGGGCTGTACCTTTTCAAAAGGTAAACTTTTGTCCGTTTTAGGTGCTAATGTAGGCTACATTTTAGGTGCTAATATGTACATTTTATGTGCTAATATGTACATTTCAGGTGCTCATATGTACATTTCAGGTGCTAATAAGTACATTTTAGGTGCTAATATGTACATTTTTAGTGTTAATATGTACATTTCAGGAGCTAATATGTCAATTTTAGGTGCTAATATGTACATTTTAGGCGTTAATATGTACATTTTAGGTGCTAATATGTACATTTTTAGTGTTAATATGTACATTTCATGAGCTAATATCTCTATTTTAGGTCCTAATATGTATATTTTAGGTGGTAATATGTACATTTTAGGTACTTATATGTACATTTTAGGTGTTGATATGTACATTTTAGGTTCTAACAGCCTTTGGGTACAAAAGTGTACCTTTTGAAAAGGTACAGCCCCAGTGACCGCTTTTGTACCTTTTTTTCTGAGAGTGTAATGTACTTCTAAACATTGTCAAAATAGCTGATATACAATTAAATTTTATATATATATATTTTTTTTCTGAGAAAGTGAATCAAAATGATTGACTCATTTTGCTCTCATTAAGTTTTGATGTTTTTGAGAACAGTATTCACTTTTTTTTTTTTAGTTTGATTTATTTTCAAGTTTTTGGTTTGGTGAATTTATTTAAGACTCAATTTTTAAGATTCAGTTATTTGTTTGTCATCATTCACAAAATCTCTCGGCGTGACATTTTTTTAATGCTTTTGGTAAAAAAAATATACATTGCCATTCAAAAGTTTGGGGTCAGTAAGATTTTTTTTAAAATAAATGAATAGTTAAATTCAGGAAGGATGCATTAAATTAAACAAAAATGACAGTTAAGACATTCATAATTGCATAAAATGTTTGTATTTCAAATAAAACCTGTTCTTCTGAACCTTTCTATTGATCAAAGAATCCTGAAAAAAGTGTGTTTCCACAAAAATATTAATGAGCAAACATTAACATTATTAACAATTTATAGCAAATCATCATATTAGAGTGATTTCTGAAGGATCATGTGACACTGAAGACTGGAGTAATGATGCTGAAAATTCAGCTTTGATCACAGCAATAAAGTACATTTTAACAAATTGTTTATTTTAATATTTCACGATAGCATTGTTTTTACTGTATTTTAATCAAATAAATGCAGAGACTTATGTCAAAAATATTTGACATACATAAAACATTAAAAAATGCATTGTGATTGTGGCTTATAGTTTTATTTGTCCCCCAGCCATAATAGAAATTAAAAATCTCAACTAAAATAATTAGTTTCAAGACAAGTAGTTGGTCGTAATTAACTCTGACTGCTCGGTGCCACTTAAATCCCTTAATAATTTACGTTATTGACACTTAGTATGCTTTTAGTGTGATAATCAGCGACCCATTGAAAAGAAACAGGAAGACATTAAGAGTCTTTGCTTTGGGACGCTGTAGATTATCAGTGTGAGTTTAAACGTTCCCAGTGGTAAAGCACCTTATTTGACTTGGAAAATAGTTGTTAATTAAAAACACGGTTAGGCTCCTGTTGTTCATCAATAACCTGCAGGTCTAGGACACTTATACTGTTATCCGCTAAGATGCTGTAAGGCCGTCTTATTTGATATTTATTACAATTTCATTATCAATTGAAAGATAATCAATGCAAACCATCAAATGTTTTAGAACAAAGAGGAATATCATTTACCCGACATTATGAAATCCATGAATTAGACACAGCATTGATGATCTCTAATTGTGTTTCATTATATATCCAGACCTCATTTGATATGTAAACATGAGTTAACGATGGAAAGTTACTGTGTTCACAGACTTATGGGGGCAGAAGTTGAATTACATGGTACCAGGATTTTTCTCCATATAATGGACTTCAATGGGGTCCAAATGAGAGTTTCCGTGCAGCTTCAAAGGGCTTTAAACGACACCAGACGATGAATAAGGGTCTTATCGAAACTTTTCAAAACTAAAAAAAGTTTTATAAGCACAAATGGTCGCCTTTCTCTGTTCTGTGATGAGCGTTCGTGACTCTCCTGTTCGAACTCGTTCATCAAAACGAACAAATCTTTTTTCGAGTCATTTGGTTCATTTCATTCGTTGAATCAACCAAATGACGCGAAAAAAGATGTCGAAAACATTTGTGCTCATAAAACTTAAAGTTTTTTATTTATTTTTGACCAGTCGCACTTTTAGACATTTCAAATAATACTAAACACATGTATAATACTGTATGATAGTTGTTCAAATAAAAACCATATAGATTCTTATGTGAGTTTGGGTGATCTCTGCAAAAAAGTTTAGGATGATTGTGTGAGAGTTCAAATGTTAAAGGGATACTCCACTTTTTTTGGAAATAAGCTCATTTTACCACTCCCCCAGAGTTAAACGGTTGAGTTTTACCGTTTTCGAATGTATTCAGCCGATTTTTTTCGTAAAAAAATCAGTAACCAGACAGTTTCTGGTCTCATTGACTTCCATAGTATATTTTTTTAACACAGTCTCATCCCAAAAAGTCATATAACTGACGTCTTGGGATGTCTTTTGACCATAGGTCAATATCCGCCTTTTTAGGGCCCCCTTAAACGTCGGTAGATGGCGATCCCGGGCCGTCATACAACTGACGCTTTACCTTTAACGTCAGTTAGGTGACGGGTTAGCTTTAGGGTTAGGTTTAGGTCTGGGGTAGAGTTAGGATCCCATAACCTCATCTACCGACATTTAAGGGGGCCCTAAAAAGGCGAATATTGACGTATGGTCAAAAGACGTCCCAAAACGTCAGTTATATGACGTCTTGGGATGAGACCGGGTTGATTTTTTCCTACTATGGAAGTCATTGAGACCAGAAACTGTCTGGTTACTGATATTCTTCTAAATATCAAAACATCCGCTGAATGGATTCAAAAACAGTAAAACTCGACTGTTTAACTCTGGGGGATTGGTAAAATGAGCCTATTTCCCAAAAAAGTGGAGAATCCCTTTAATTTTCAAGCAAGGTCCTTCGTCTCATACACACATAGTCTCTCTCTTTCCAGTTTTCCACTCTTACAATGCGGTGGATCAGGCCACGGGTGGCTACTCTGCATAATTATGGTCATTTATCTGCAGTTTACAATCAGACCAATGCTGTACAGATCTCTGCCTTGTTAACTTTCTGTTAAAAAAAAAAACAACCTTCGCATTCACGACACACACTGAGAACTCAATCTACAAACACAAAGTGCTCCGACTCCGTTCAATGACCTCGTCTTAGAGAACCAGATTAGCGTAT